>CM053274.1:38731468-39331468 GCA_028583415.1 Protea cynaroides | reverse complement strand
TAGCACTGGTAGTGTAGAAGATGTAAGGCGAAATATTGAATTCCTTAGCCACATCAAACGCATCTGTACCGAAGATATCAACAACCATGGCAGAAACACGATTAGTGGCTGTTAAGATCTTGTATGCTTCACGAAGTAAAGGAAGAGAACGAGTCACAGTGAGTGTGATACGGGTCTCGATTTTTGCATCTTCCGGGAGGTCGTCGAAGTTCACAGGAGGGAGGATAATGGAGTTTATGGATTTGGGGAGAGAACCGAAAACAGATTTTTGAGCTGATGAGAGAGGACCATCAGTTGGGAGAATGATGGTGACAGAGAAGTTGTGGTATTGAACAAGTCGCTTGGCAAATTCTATGAGTGGAATGAGATGACCCATCCCTGGACTCGGTATTATGGTGATCATAGGAGGAGCTTGGTGGGTTTCTGCCATGGTGGTGGGTTGAAATTGAAGCCTTGCAAGTAATCAGACTGGTGAAGGATGAGCGATTGAAAAAAAGGAAGAGAATGGGTGGTGGGTTGAAATTGAAGCCTTGCAAGTAATCAGACTGGTGAAGGATGAGCGATTGAAAAAAAGGAAGAGAATGGGTGGTGGGTTGAAATTGAAGCCTTGCAAGTAATCAGACTGGTGAAGGATGAGCGATTGAAAATAGGAAGAGAATGGGGTTTATATAAGTGTGCTTCGTTGTTTATTTAATCAATTTTTTAGGTGGAGATGGAAGGGATGAGGTGGTGGAGAAGAGGGGCAAGATTCCTGACGGGTGGATGGTGCGGTTTTCAATATTTTTCTTTCTAGAATCAAAACGAAGCGGTTGCGAATATAGTAAAGTTGGAACATGGAAATTGTGTTGTAATGTGATGTCAGCTCTACGTAATGCTTGTGCAATCAAGCACCCCGCTCCTTTCAATAATTGCTGAAAAAAAAAGGTTGGGTTCATGTATGGGCTTTGATTAAAACATTGAAACGGCCCATAAAAATTAATGATGAGAGCTCTTCGGTGGGGTTTTCTTATTTAAGTTGGAAAGGTAAGTTATAGGAGTTAACAATGTTGATACGGAAAAGGAGAAATGAAAAAAAAAAAAAAAATGGGGTTCTGTGGTTAGGGTGTCAATCAGTTGAAGAAATAAAAATAGATTTTTATTCTTATTACAATACTAAATCTATTTTTTATTCTATAATTTATTTTTGATTGTAATTGCCAAACAATATCTTATTTTTGATAAAAAAATTATTTTCAAAAATGATTTTCGATAAAAAGATAAAAAAAACGAAAATATAAACGGATCCAAAGAGAGACTTTAGCCATTGAGTTGGTGGTTATCAAATTATGAATAGAGAGTCTTTTAATCAAAAGTGATTGTGGAATATTTTCTATTTGGACAGATTCCATGGTTTGTGATGCAACTTTCACTACAACAATCCTTATTTTTGGCAACAGAAATTAGCGACGGAAATAAAATTCTCGTGGCCAAAAATCATTTTAGCCGACGGAATCTAAATTCCCGTAGCCATAAATCATTTTTGGCCATGGTATTTAGGTTCCCGTGGCTAAAAATCATAGAGTTTACCAACGACATCAAAATTCCCGTGGCCAAAATGATTTTGTCCACGGGAGTTATTTTCCCGTGGGAAAAAATCATTTTAGCCGACGGAATCTAAATTCCCGTGGCCATAAATCATTTTTGGCCACGGGATTTAGGTTCCCGTGGTAAAAAATAATAGACTTTACCGACACCACCAAACTTCCCGTGGCCAAAATCTTTTTAGACGACGGGATCAAATTTCCGTGGTCAAAAATCATTTTAGGCCACGGAATTGAGATTTCCGTGGTCAAAAATCATATGCAAAGGATCTAATCCTACATTAACCATAGAGGACAATCTTCAAAGGTACATGATTTCTTAATTCTACGTGCTTGCCTAACTAGATCAAGTGCTAGTTCAATAGCTAATGCAGAGATATTAAGCTGAAAATATCATAAGAGATGTCCCATGACCACTCATCAGAACCTAGTCTTTATCCAATCTAATAAATCAACATCAGGTAAGGAGTTTAGTCTATACCAGTTATGGACTTGGAAATTTAGCTTTTCGCCTACCATTTTTGAACTTTTTAAGATAGAAACTTTACAGACATTAGATGATGCTTAATCATGATGATAACATCTGTTTGATTTGTATACAGTGGTCCATCTGTAGAGATTGACATGAGATCAGGAGAGCTAGAAGGCTATGATGCAATTTTTCTGAGCCCACATAAGTTTCTAGGTGGGCCAGGTACTCTTGACATCTTTCTTATGAGCAAGGTTTCACAGCAAATGGTGATATATCACAAACCTTTGCTCCTATTTATTTTTTAGAGTTTTGTGATCCTATTTATTTTTTAAGGTTTTACAAGAATTTTAGATCACACCTCTATTCCACTAATTTCTTCTTTTCCTGCATTTATAAGGAGGACCCTCTTGAATTGTTCCAACTGGAAGAAGAGATGGACTCATCTCAAAATCTATAGAGGCTGCAAAAAATATCCCTGCTCCCACTAGCAATTTTATTGTATTTTTGTAAGTTGAACTTGGTCTTTGTACATATTTCATATAAATTTTTTATTTTTAAAATTATATTTCTTTCAAGGGTGTTCATGTGCATGAAGTTTAAAGGTGCAGTAATACTGATCAGTATGGGTACCACCTGAAAAATTAAAAAAAAAAAAAAGAAACTATTTTTACCGACGGTAAAACGTTTGTCGTCAGTAAATATAACTATTTTTACCCACGGAAATTGAATTTCTGTCAGCCAAAATGTAATATTTTACTCGACGGAAAAGAATGGGCCGTTGGTTAAGATACACATTTATACCTACGGTAACATATTTTCCGTCGGTAAATATGACATTTTTATCGATGGAACTTTCATTTCCGTGGCAAAAAAATCTAATATTTTAGCCACGGGAATATATTTTTCGTCGGGAAAAATATGAATTATACCCACGGCGACTACGCCGACAGAGAATACAACGGCAACTACTCCGTCAATAAATATCAATGGCGACAGAAACCTATTTTTGGCGATAGAAAATTTCCGTCGGAAAAAATTAGGATTGTTGTAGTGTTTGGATCAGCTTGGTTGCCAATGTTTATAGGATGAAATGGTGTATTGTGCATTGCTTTCGTGAAGTGAATATGATTGTTGATGGACTGGAAAAACATGCGACGAGGTCCCATGTTTCCCACCGGTGGTCTACTTGTCCTCCTTTTATTGCTAGAGATCAATGTGGTATGGGATGCTTCAGTGCATCCCTGTTATCGTTTTATGTAGTTTTCTCTTTCTTTCTGGTTCTGTTTTACTTTGTTGATGGCAATGCCGAAGGTGGAGTGGATAGTTCCATTGTTCTTATATTATTTATTTGAAAATTTTTCATCTACCACCAAAGAAGTATTCGATATTCAACGTACTACCCATACTTTTCAGCTAATTTCACCCGCCCCCACTTAACTGATGGAATACACTAAAAATATAGTTTTACATTTTTACCCTTCCTGTTTGAAATTGAAAGATGCTAAAATGTCTACTTTGACCTTATAATGTTGAGAATCCTAATGAGGTTTTTTTTTCTATTTAGATTCATTTTCTTCTTCCTTCGTCGACATTGGATACCCTAATTTCAGTGTTCGAGTGTTCTCAGTTTGCAGCCAACAATCTCTGGTAAAGAGTATCCGGTACCCACCAACGGCACCTGACTCTTTCTCTTCTACACAGGTACGTATCTTCTTATCCTTCTTCTTCTCTCTCTCTATATATCCCCTTTCTTTCTCTCTTTTTTTTCTAGTAGCTTCATTTGGTTAGGGTGTTGTTTCCTCTCGTTTTTCTTATTTGTTTTGGGGATGTTATTTGTTTGAGATCGGGAAACAGAGCTCTAAGGAGGTTGGGGCCATATTGCTATTTATCTAGTTAGCATTGATAATCAACTAGCACTGTCTCGATAATCAACGAGCATTGTCTGCATTGCGAAGATCAGTTTCAGTTTGAGTTACAGGTCAAGAAACCCCTGAAAATGAAGAAATTGCCCAAAAATTTTATTTAGAAATCTTGATTTTGACTTTTCTAGTTCTTCGCATTTTGAGCTCATTTGATGATTTATTTCCTTTTTCAATTTTTACATACATGCACAAACAGTTTGTTCAATATAGTAGCGAAGGGTTGAAGTCATAGATTGTCGGAGGTGTCTTTCTATCTTAGTGTTCTCCCTGAGTTTCTTCTATGCTTGTCTTTTCTTAGAGATCCCTTCGAAATTAGGTATTTTCAATTGTAATTTATTTTCTTTCAGTTGTAATTTATTTGAATGTTTCAGTTGTAATTTATTTTGTTTGAGTTTAAATTTTTCTTGATCTAGTTGTTGTTTATCTATAATGCTTAGGGCCCGTTTGATAAAACTTCTGCTTCTGGATTCTGGATTATGGTTCAAATTTGGATTCTACTCCAAGCTACTCCAGGATTATTTTGGAATAAAAACTTGTTTGATAACGCAATTCTGAAATAGATTCTAGAGCATTTTTGGATTAGAAACACGTTTGATAACACACTATCCCTCTAATTGAAATCTAGAAAAACAGTCATAGTAGTGGTGAGTGGTGGTAGTGGGTGGTGGCGGTGGTGGGTGGTGGGGGGGGGGGTGGTGGTGGAGGTGGTGGATGGTGGGGTGGTGGTGGTGATGATGGTGGTGGTGGTGGTGGTGGTGGTGGGTAATGGCAATGGTGGTGGGTGGTGGGTGATGGGTGGCGGTGGCGGTGGTTGTGGTGGTGGCGGTGGCGTTGATGGCGGTGGGTGGTGGTGGTGGTTATGGTGATGGAAGTGGTGGCGGTGGCGGTGGTGGCTGTGGCTGTGGTGGTGGTGGTTGTGGTAATGGTGGCGATGGTGGAGGTGGGTGGTGGGTGGTGGCGGCGACGACGGTGGTGGTGGGTGGTGACAACGATGGTGGTGGTGGTGGTGGTGGTCAAGTGAGAGTTGATTATTTTCTTTCTTTCAAAAAATTGATTCAACAGTTTGGAGCAAGTATTTATGACTCTAAAATTTTGGACTCTGAAGTCATTTTGAATCCGGTTCACTCTGTGGGAGTTGGAATCCAACCAGACTTATCAAACGTACTTCTACTCCAAAATGGCTCCCTGGGAGCCAGAATCCATAGAATCCAGAAGTAGAAGTTTTATCAAACAGGCCCTTAGAGTCCAATGTGTAGGTTAGATAAATTATAACTGGCTGTATGATTAGTACTTTTTCACTGAGCTTATAAATCATTAGCAGTGATGAATTTTTCTTGATTCAGTTGTTGCTTATCTATAATGCTTATAGTCCAATGTTTAAGTTAGATAGATTCCATTGTTTAACTTAGACAGGTGTTTTTATGGATAGGTGTTAACAACATTAATTGCATTTGATTTCATTGCATTTTATTGAGGAGATGGATGCCAAATGTGAGACCTGTGCTGGCACAAGTGTCACGCAAACAACAACTAAAGGAAATAATATTGGGAGGAAGTATTATCGTTACCCAAGATGTCAGACGTTTGTTCTGTGGTTGGATCAATTAAAGCAATGTAAATGTGGAGGAGGGCAGTGCAAAGTCCGAATGGCCAAAACGACAAGTAACAAGGGACGACAAATCTGGTGTTGTCCACTCTCTACAGGAGTTAGTATTAATTTAGTCTCTGTTTGTCTTGTTATAATTACTTCCATTTTCAATGAAGGTTGTAACATCTATAATTGTGTTGTAGATGGATAATCATGGATGCGAGATGTTCAAGTGGGTAGAGACAATTGACTGCTCTAGTAGCACCAATATTGTAATTGCTAAAACAGGTGAATACTCCCAGCCTACAGGAGAAAGCTCACAAACAACCACATTAAATACAACAACTCCTAGAAGTACTTCACCAGGTTATTTGAAAGGATACTTAAAGGAGTAATTAGAACTACTGGCCAAAATTCTAGGTTATTTGAAGAACTCTTGAAACTGTTGAGATGCTAGAATTGAAGGATGCTAAGGAGAAAAATAATTAATGGATTGTAGCTTTAGATCCCTTTTATTTATCCTACTGAGACAATTGATAATAGGTATTGTAAAAGGATAGTTTTAATGAATTTTATGAAATTCCTCATGGCATATAACTATGATTCGTGCATTAGGCATTGGTTATTTTTTTCTGTGATTTTATAGCCTGATTTTGTGTTGAAGAACCCAGATTAGCTTCCCAACTTACATAATATTCAACTTCTACACTGTATCTGGGATTGAACTCTCACAAGGGCATTTGTTTGTCCAACATTTGTGAACTTGTATTTTGTGAAGTGTGTGTGAGAACATATTGAATCTGGGATTCAACTCTCACAAGGAGTTGCATGTGTTTCATGGTTTGTCTTTTCACACTCTGCCCTCTCATTAATCCCTGAAGGTTGTTTAAGTTTGGGTACTTCAAGTCTGAACCCAATAACCCGTTTACCTAAGGGTGTCAATGGTTTGGTTTGATCTAGTTTTTATCTGGGCATATTTGAATTCAGTTTTGATCAGGCATATTATATTGACAAATAGACCCCAAGGCCTCCTGCACACATGTCAAATTGTAGACTAATCTGAATTTTCTAAGTGACAAAATAACTTGACCTGCTAACATTCATATACAATAATCATTTAACCTACTATCATGGACTTGAATGAACCAATTAACTTGCTAAAAACATTCATATGCAACAACCATTCATACAACTTGTTCATTATAATATAAATCTAGTCCATATAGCTTAAAAACATTCCTGTCAAAATCATTGTTTCAGCATCATCTTCACGCTAACATTCATATACAACAACCATTTAACCTGCTAATCATGGACATGAATAAACCAATTAACCTGCTAAAAACATGTATATACAACAACCAATAAACTGTTTAGAAAAACATTCCTGCAGAAATCGTTGTCTCAACATCATCTTCCTACTAACATTCATTTACAAAAGAAACACATTCCTATTTAAATCCATGCCCATCAATAATGTTTACAGTCATCCGTACAAACCCAAAAAATAAAAAGATCATTCCTGCTGAAATCCATGCCCATCAATACTGGTTACAATCATCCATAAAAAACCCAAAAAAATGTTATTCCTGCTCAAATCCATGCCCATCAATACTGTTTATAGTCATCCATACAATAACAAAAACTAAATTTCCTTCTTGTAAGAACATTCTTACTAAAATCAATGTTCTTGAATCATCTTCCTATAACATTGTTTCCATAACCATCAATAGTGTTTACTGTCATCCATACAATAATAAAAAAAAAACTCCCTTTCTGTAATACTGTCACCAAAAAAACACAAAGAAATTTCCCTTCTTGTAAGCTGCCCATATTCTTGGAAAATCAATAAGAAAAAAAGAAAATGCATCAGCTTAAGACAATTATTTCTTACTTGCATCTAACTATTCTTTCATGTTTTTCCACATACTGCTTCCTGAACTTTTCTGCCTTTGCAGCCATTCTTGCCAACCCTTTTGCCTGGATAGATGGTTCTTGGGATGCCCTGGAGGATTGAGATCTGGTCTGCATTTTGCTTTACATAATCACAAATATATAAGAAGATATGAGTAGCATAAATAAATACTTGGAATTTTTAAAACAAAAGTCATACCTTTGTAGCCTGCCCTTGAGACCTAGTTCTAGTACTCTTTTTGCTCTACATAATCACAAATAATTTCGATATGAGTAGTAGATATTTAATTACCACGAAATTTTATATGATATTTTCTAATAGAAGTGATACCTTTTTAGTGGGTGAGAGTTTTTGAGATGGTGGTTCATGGGTTCCTTGTTGAAAAGAATTTTCCTTTTTTGCTTTACAGGTCCTCGAGTTGTAACCAATGAGCTTACAGTAGGAACAACTAACAGAAGATGTTTTGTTTTTGGTTTAACTATCTGGTTCTTCCTTAGTTTCTTTTCTCCTTTTCTTGGATGGCCTACCAGCTTTTCTCCTATAAGATGGAGGCTGTATCATAGGACCATCTCCACTGATCTTGAAGTTGGTTATGCCAGACATACCATGTAAGACCTTAGCATAGGAGAGCATAAAATTTTTAGGAGAGAAATATGATGATACATAATCCTCTACATTCCCTCTCTTAAACCGAATTGCAGCTACTGCATGCTTACATGTAATTCCAGTAACTTCCCATGCATAATATTCACAAATGTTCTTCTTCAAATCTATTATGTACCTATTACTTCCATCATTAATTTCAATCTCCTCTGGACCACAAGACAATACACTACATCTTCTAGATGTATTTTGAGCCAAATCTAATTTTTTCTAAAATAAAGGTGTCAACTTACCCTTTAATATACAACCACTCTGGAATCTGCTCTGTATCCTTCTTGTAAGTTGTACTCTGATTTCATCAATTAATAGGAGAATGGGCTTGCACTTGACAAGATTAATCTAGTTGTTGTAAAACTGTGACATATTGTTAGTCACATGGTCACTAACAATGCTGTGGTCAAAGGCACGTCTAGCCCAGGATGAGACCGGGATTCTCATCATCCATTTATAGGCTTCCACATTAACCACCTTATCTCATTTATTGCATTGTTAAAGCCTTCAACATTGATAGACTTAAAATAATATCCTAAGCAATAAACCTTAAAATTTGTTCCTGAAATTGCTGTATAAGTATCTACAGTATAACCTTTGATGGGTAGTTGGAAAAATTTCAATAATTGATTCAGACAATCCCTATGAATAAGAAATAAGAATATCAGAGGAATTATTTGAATGCTTTAAACAATATGTCATAGTATTTCTTAAATTGAAAAATGGTTGACCTTTTGTTTATCTGACATGAATATCATAGTATGTCCATTAAGATTAGAAGATATTGCATTTGATAATGCAGTCAATAACCATGTCCAACTATCTTTATTCTCACCTTCAATCACACTATAAGCAAGAGGAAACAGACCATTGTTGGCGTCCATTGACATAGCTGCCAAAAGAGTCCCACCATATCTCCCTTTTAAGTGATAGCCATCAATGCCAATAAATGGCCTACATCCTTGAACAAACCATTTCTCAGTTTCTTGTATGCTGCTAAATAAATAAAAAACCCTCTTGAAGACTAGATTTTCTGTTGAAGCAGACATACGTTTAAATTGTAACTTGAATGAACTCCTAGGGTTCCTCTGTAGTAAAGCCTCACCATACTTTTACAAGGATGCATATGACTGCTTATGTGCTGAGATAGACTCCTCCTTAGCCACTAACCATGCATGGTATAGTTGGCTGAAGCTAGGTTTAATCCCATATCTTGCAATAATAGTCTGCTCCATGCTCTTTATTTTCATTTGTGGATCTGCCCTTAGCCTATTAGCAAGTTTTTGGGTTATTTAGTTTGAAGTTGCACTTTTATTAACTTCTACCCTAGTACAAGTATGTATAGAGGTAAACCATCTTACTTTAAAGGTACGACCATCCAATTCAGTAGCAGCATGAATTGACCATGGACACCCATCACTTGTACATACAACAGTCACCCTCTTTGCCTCATTGTTCATCCTTATTATATTTCCCCCTTCTTGGATAATAAAATCCTTTAAAACTCTCCTGTAAGAATAAACATCCTCAAATTTTTGTCTTACTTGAATGTTTAGCCTTTCTAAATGATCAATGCCAATCTCTTTGTCTCTTTTACTGGTTTCCTACTCATCTTCAACTTCTTTTATTTCTGACAAAATGATACTCTCCTCATCCTCTCCATCATCATATTCTTCAGGATCAGTAGATAATTCTCTATCATCTTCAAGATTAATATTCTAATTATTATCTAGAGGATCATCATCATCTTCACTACCTTCACCATCATATTCACTCCCTTCACTGATGGCTGGTTATTTGCCCTTGTCCCCCTTACTAGTACCACCACTCCCTTTATCAGATTTCTTGGTACCGGTAGTGCTGGGAACCTTCATTAAAGGCCTACTAACAAGAGTTTTGTTCGGCCTTGGAGATGATACAACAGCTCTAATGGCAGTAGTCAAGGGTTCTTTGTGGGTAGGAATTCTGACAACATAATCAATTGTACTTTTGGACTCTTCATGGGTAGGTACTCTAACAACAGTATCAGTTGTAGTCTTGGGCTCTACATGGATAGTCACTGTGCTAACCTTTTCCTTCGATTCCTTGCGAGGTTTGGGCCTACCTATCATAGCTCCAGAGTACCCATTAATAATGTAATCAGCTTCCATGGCATCCCCCACAGTTACGCCATAGATATGCAAGGGGATACCTTTACCTTCTTCTGTGAAGATCCAAATTATATCCAGCACATTTAAGTCATTCATTACATCCATGTAACCACCCTTAGGCAGCTCAGCCCTAATTTTGAAGTTAGCATTCCTACCATCTGGAATGTGAGACAAAACTGTACAATAGGCATCGTATACTAGGTCTATCCACCCATATCTATCTTCATCTACTAGGTCTATCCACCCATATCTATAATAGTTGGAAACTTTATTGGTCATTGTGCTGTTTAGATGATGAAAAAAATCAATTAGAAGATATAAAAAAAGAATTAATTTAGGTATCAAAACAAAATTGTTGGACTTTATGTTGTCATTGTTGGCAACTTGACTGATGTGACAGTATTTGTAAGCATATAGTCAGAGAAATGAGGAGAGAGAGTATCAGTGTAAGATTGAGAGTGCCAGTGTAATGGCAAAGATGGAGCAACCTCGCATGTGTGTTCTATAGTGTTCTACATGTGTTTCAGATGGCTTGCAGCGAGTTAAATGGCATTCTACATCAAGTTTGATGAGAGAGAGTGACTGTGGATCCCACTGGTGATGTGGCCGAGTTTCTGATGATGCGACAGTGTTTCTAAAACTTTTTTGATCATGTTCATGTTTCTCGTGTTTCTGGAGTTATGACATTGAAGAGAGAAATTCAAGAGAGAGAATCAGAAGAGAGAGAAAGTGGAGAGAGAAATATGGGTGGGACCCATTGTGCCTAGGTGGCATTCCACCACGGTAGCAAGCGTGGCCGAGGGCCGTGGCACCATAGACAGCAGCCACCATGTGGTCGAGGGCCAGCCGTGGCACCACATGGCCAGCCGTGGCACCACATGGCCAGCCATGGCATGCCTAGCAGCAGCAGGCCCGCACAAGCAAAGCCGAGATGCGCGGCCAAGCCATGCCACACCCCAAGCAGGGCTGCACGCCATGAAGTAAGCCAGCCCCGCAAGCAGGTGCATGGAAGGCAGCCACAACCCTTCCTGCAAGCCTAGATGCGCTCCTACCAGGTGTTCGACGAAATTCCAGGAGAGAGGCACTAATCGGGGCATTTTCGTCTAGTTACAAAGGTTTAGATGCAAGATCCGCGGTCAAGAAAGAGCCACGAGGTTTTGATCCTCATCTGGTGGTCTGAGATTGTGCGGGCTAAGGTGTATCGAGCCGACGCCCCTTGATGCTCCCGCGAGGCTTCTCATTGGACGGCGGCAAGTTAATACAGTGCGCCGCATCGTATGAAGGGGTATCCATGATTTAGTGGTGCGTGCTTACAGTGCGCAACCGAGCAGATGCTGATCTAATGGCTGTGGGCTTCTTCGATCTTCGGAGATGTGATTTGTGCGGATCTGATGATCATCGTCTAATCCCGCCTTTTTGAGTGAGATCCGATGGCCGAATTTAGAGATTCGTTGATCGGGCAATCAGAACTTGACAACGCAGAGGCGGCGCAGCTACGGTGCGGCACGGGTGCAAGTATGGTTTGGAAAGATTCTCTTTCCTTATTTGTGACTGACCGAACTTCAAACTGCCATAACTTTCTCATCCGAGCTCCAAATCGGTCCGCTCAAGTTGCAGTTTCTATATTTTCTGATGCTCTATACATTGGGGACCATTGGGAGTCGTAAAAGTGTAGAGAAAAATTGAAAAGAATATTTTGAAGGTAAAGAAAAGAATTTTTAGGGTTTTGTGCCCTATAAGAGTGATCAATCACCAACTACCTCTTCTTTGCACATCAATGGAGTGTTAAATCCCTATGAGAGGTCAGTAGAGCATTTATATTTATATTCATGGTGATTATGGATTGTGTGGAAGAGATTGGAAGCCTGTGGATGAGGTGTGCTCTATGAATCGATCTCTATCATCATTGAAGGCTGTTGGAGAGTACCTGAGAGCAATGTGAAGCTTCAGAGATATTGTTGGCCATTCGAAAGCATTATTTGTGAGATTTTCAATTCCCTATCTATTTATGCTTTCATTATATTGTATGCTAGCATAGGTGAAAATTTTTGAATACCTAGCTAGTGGGGAAAATTTGTAAGGCAACATTGTAAGCCTAAAAAATTATTATTTGCTCCTCGTGGGTTCGAGTTAAGCATGGTGTGTTTAGTGGGTGCTGGACACTAGCTATTAAACCTAGATCTTAGCGTTAGTACGCCCTCTCAGTTTTATGCTGGGAAAACCTAGGGATTAGTATCCTTGTCTTGTAAAAGGCTAAAAGTTGAGTGTTGAGTAAATACGGAGCCCGTTGGACATTACTCCATGGACTAGCCATCACACACTGTGTTGGTGAACCACGTATATCCTATGTTGTGGACTGTCTTTATATTTCTATATATTTTGGAGTGCGTGGAATGGCTGTAGGGTGGGTGTGCAAATATGGTAGACCTAGCCACTGAGTGGTAGTGAGGTAGATTTGTATGCGCTTGTGTGTATGTGAAAAGTTAGGTCTCCATCAGCTCTGGGCAACAGTGAATAATTAGGAAAAAATTTCAGACACTGATTCACGCCCCCTCTCAGTGTCATATCAAGTTCATCAAAAATGATATCAATGCAATGAGAAAATATTGACATAGACTTCCTTGGAAGGTTTTGACACTGCTACTGCTGTCCCTAGACCCCACCTGTTCATATGGTCCCCAGACATACTTGTTAGGTTTTATAGAGACAATATTGACACTTTTGACACTTTGATATATCAACAATAATGTATGTATATGAACAATATTGACACTTTTACAAGGGTCTCGCAGTATGGAATTTTGAAATTTCAGACTCTTATTTATGAGCCCTACTTACAACTTTTGACATTTTAGACTCTTATTTATGAGTCTCCAGTCCCCGCCTATTTATATGAGCCCAAGTTGCAACTTTTGACACTGCTATTACTGTCTATACTCATCTGAAGTTATTGCAACTTTTGACACTGATATTACCCTATCTTTTGAAGCCATCCCAAGTTGCACTACCTTAACAGACTGTCTGCAGTCATCCCAAGTTGCAACTTTTGAGAATGCACTAGTGGGATATATGAGCAACCTATTATTGTACTATGAGAAAAAGAAGAACACTACTTTAAGACAACAAGGGATATATATCATACTCTGAAAATAGGGGATATATATGATGCAACTTCAATGTCAGACAAAAGCAGGTGAAATATATCATGCAAGTTCAATGGCAGACAAAGAAAATATGGGGACCAAATTATAATACTTGACATGGAAAAAAGATAACATTACTTTAACAATAACAATAGAAAACAAAAAATTGCTGGCAGACAAGAGAAAACACTATTTTAAGAGTGGACAACAAATGTATACAAAAAAAAAAAAAAGAATCCAGAAAACCTAGGAAAAATACTAATCAAATAGTTTCATTTAACAAAAGAGATTACTTTATAGATTTTTCCTACTTTATTGTCGACTGAACCCACGCTAAACAAGAACAATGTTGAGGGAATAACTATAAAACTAAGAATAATCCCAATTTGTAAGTTTTAGATAAGGGTTTTAGACTTCAAGATTGGGGAAAATGTTGGAGAGGGTGATTGCCTATTTTGGACCTCTACGATGACTATGCCGACAACTACGGAGAGGATGATTGCCCCAAATTTTTGATGTTCTTCGACCTTTGTCGGTGAATCACGATGGCTGCCCCACTCTGGCTTGTAGAAGATAACCACTGAAAATGGGAAAATAGAAGTTCAATCCGCCAGTCAGGGAAGAAGAAGTTCACAGAGGAAGGGGCTTCAGCTTACCTAATGACCTTCGTCGGTGAATCATGATGGCTGCCCCAAAATCTCTGGGTTGTAGAAGATATCCACTAAAAACGGGAAAATAGAAGTTCAGTCACCAGTCAGGGAAGAAGAAGTTCACAAAGGAAAGGGTTTCAACTTAACTAGTAGGGGAAAAAGCGTCTCACATAGCCGTTCGTCGGCGAACTAGGATTTCTCATAATAGTTTTGTAAGGAGGAGCTCAAGCTCAAACTATTGGTGGGTTTTCACTTTTACTGTTGTAAAAATTTGGGGGGTAGGGTGAAATAAAACATTAAGGGTATAATAGTCCTAAAACATTACAATAAGGATAATATTGACCCATAAAATTACAAATTGAGGTGATGTCATCATTTAACGGGATTCAACTAACGTCATGGGTTTCTTTTAGTATTTCAGTCAAACATTTGGGTAGTAGATAACATTAGCTAAAAAGTTTGGGTAGTAGGTTAAATATCGAATACTTCTTGGGTGGTAGATGAAATTTTTTTTATTTATTTTTTATTCATTAATAAAATTATGACTTTTTAACATAAAAAAAAGAAAAAAATTATATTAGTACTGAATGTGATTCCATGCATCCGGCTACATTAAAGCTGGTTTTTGTTGCAAGGGGAATTGAAGGGAAGGGAAGAGAAATTTTCTAACCTAAAAAGAAAACTTTTATAGTCATACACAAAATGATTGTATAAACTATCTAATTTTCTTAACATATTTAGTAATGATACTAATAAGATGTAAAATTTATTTTACTTTTTAAATGCAAGGGATTTGAATTCAAAGTGAAGTGTAAGTTAATAAGTAATTATGGAATGATTTGGAATTAGTTACATAGCAATGTAATAGTATGTGTTGTAATCATTACAAAATTTCTTTTGTAAGAAAATTCCATTTACCTTCCCTTCAATTCCACTTGCAACCAAACACAACCTAAACATCTTTCGTGAGTTATGGGTCTTGTGATCAATTAGGTGTCATGTAATACATGGAAGATTAGGAATGGATTCATTTCTTCCTTATTAATTTCTTTATTTTATTTTATTTTATTTATTATTATTGGATATATGGGATTATCTTTATTGATTCCAATATTGGAATATTTTTATTAGATGGAATCCCAATAACAACGATTTTTAGCCTTTTTAAAAGTAGCTATCATAAGTCATAAAAGTAATGGGTCGAGCTCCTCTAAGTTACCCCTATGTGATTCAGATGGTGGAGCACTCATCTACCTAGTGCTCCACCCCTGAATCACTTAGGGGTGATTCAGAGGACCTCGACCTGTATAGTAATAACATTAGGCTCAATCACAATTCGTGGGATTCTACTTACCAAAAAAAATAATATATAATATATTGAGATTCTCTTTCTGTTTAGAATATCTTCATCTTATTTTCCCTCCTATTGATGGTTTTGCTCTTTTAGAGTGTGTTTAGCATGCATTTTTTTTTAAATTTATTCTTAGAAATTTATTCTCAAAATAAAATTAAGATGCATTTCTAATATAAAATGAAAATGGATGAAAGAATGAGGCATTTACATTGATTAGTGATTAAAATTATGGTCATTACAACTTTGTGGCTAATTATTGGTGGTTTAATTATTTAAAACCAATTCAATTTATATGCACCCTGTTAGTGGTGTAAAACATCCCCCAATAAAAAACTGACACGTGGTACGTCAATCAACCTTGGCTGACTTGGCTCGTTATAATCATACGTGGCCTCAAATTCTTAGTAGTCGACTTTTACTGGGATATGTCGCCTTGTTGGATATATCTCCGAAGGCACGTGTCATCAAACAACCCATTCAGATCCCACACGATGCGTGTGAGAAACCTATCCTATTAGTCTACGTTGTGCAACACAGATTAATGCTCATATGGTGACACCTATCACCCTCATCCCAATGAACTTGGTAGTTCTTCTTGTCAAAGTCTCCTACTCCCACTCGGAGTCTATGACTTGGGTGTCTCACATTGTGACACCTGCCAGTTCTGTCTGCATACGACATGTAAAGTCTAGGTACCCCCATGACTCTTGCCTATGCCTATAAGTACGAGTGCCTCCCTAAATTAAATCATCTAATTACTTCTTCTCTTTTGCACTCAAGCTCTGTCCATGGCCCCCTCTCTCTTTAAACTGGAGTTAGCTCTGCTACTCTTGAATGTTTAAATAGGGAATCTGACTTAGGCATCGGAGTGTACCGGAGGCTTAGTCGCCCAACTCCTTTTTCTAACTTTTGTGATTGCAGATTATCCAGATTGCAGGTCGACATGACGATTTCTAATTGTAATAGTTTGGTGCCCACCATGGGGCCTTAGAGTAAGGTTGATGGAAAGTGTATGAGAGAACACATCGTTTGTTCAATGGCTCATCGAAGAACACAGGATGGCTGGGCATGCGGTAGAGCCTTAGTATACGGAAGGCTCCTCTGCTCACTTCCAACAGTCAAACGGTCGAGCCTTAGTATACGGAAGGCTCGGCTCCAAGTGAATCGCGAACACGATGCGAGGTCCTTCCTTTATACTATTCATCGAAAAAGGGTGAGGGCCAACCTGGATATTCCGATTGCTCCGGTGGTCCCTCTGGCCACAGCCCATCCGACTAAGGTGGAAAGACAATTGAAAGAGTTGGCTACTTGTCTACAGCATATCAAATAGAACCGCACTACCCATCAATAGTCGGCGTCTACAGTGGTTACGGCTTTGTCTGAAGAGCAAATAAGTGTCCCAGCACCCCAACACTGCACCACGCCTACCATTGAACTGTATAATGGGATGACTGACCCAGAGCAACATCTAGACACCTTCATCTCCATGACACTATTCCACGAACTAAATGATAGCCTAGTGTGTCGAGCTTTCCTGACCATTCTAAGAGGATCAGCCTGCACCTGGTTCAATAACTTACCTCCGAGTAGCATAACCTCATTTTAATAATTGTTGAACAAATTCCTGGTGCACTTCTAAGGTAGCCGAGTCTATAAGAAGACGTCTTATCACCTGTCCACAGTAAAGCAGCAGAAAGATGAGTCTCTCAGGGCTTTTATCAAGCATTTTAATGTTGAGGTATTGGAGATCAAAGATGTACAGCCTACGGTCATTCAGTAGGCTTTGCAGGCCAGAACCACCGATGAGAAACTATGTTTCTCTATAGCCAAGAAGCCCCCAATGGACCTGCTAGAGCTTTTAGCTAGGTGTGAGAAGTATGATGTAGCCGATGAGACATTGAGGGCTCAGAAAACGAATGCCACTGTCTTTGAGGCTGACCAGCACTCTACTAACAAGAAGAGATCCGACTTAGTGGATCAAACTTAGAAAAATGGCGATGCAAAGAAGCAGAGGTCTAGTAGGGATCAATCAAACTGACATCCCTATAAAACGTTCAACTATTATACTCTACTCACAGCTCCCATATTGAAAAAGCTTGAGTTAATGAAAGGTGATAAAAACCTCAACCTGCTGCCCAAACCACTTAGCAATGGTAGAAATAAGGATCACACTCGGTATTGTAGCTTCTATTGCGACTACAACCACGATACCAACGTGTGTAAGTATCTGAAGGGAGAGATAGAAGACCTTATCTGTTGGGCCTACTATCTAAACTTCGTTAGAGACATCGGACGGTGACTAGTGCCGACGAATCATGAATGGATCCTCCTCCCCCACCTAGAGACCAGCTGCCAACTGACTTCCATACGGAGGTTGGAGAACCCTTAAATCAAAACAAGAGGGACGACAAAGATTCTGAAGGAGGAGCAAATGCACCAAGGCCGTGGGTCAAAGCCATCCAATTTGGCTCCTTCTGCGATATGTCATTCTCATCTGAAGGCCAGCAAACTTGAGTACCAGTGAAAGAGCGACTCGATAGTCGACAATATATTTAGTTTGGGTCTTTCCTAGAGCCAGTAATAGTCAGCTCGATTGAACACTGGCCAGGGCCTCTAGCAAGAGAACAGCCCAGAAGTTGGCGATACATCAGAAGCCCTCCCCTGGAGAACTGACCATGCACTTCGACATGCCTAGTGATCCCTGGAGTCAATGGTGTACACACCATAACATGAGGCCCCATAGTTGAAAGCAAGGAAGTGGTCACCATTAGAGGGGGTCCTGCGGCCAGGAATACCTCCAACAAATCGGCCAAAGCCTACTCACGTCTTGTTGCCAAGATCAAGTAGCCCACCAAGAAGGCACACACATGTGACATCATCACATTCAACAATGAAGACCTCATCAGCGTCACAGTACCCCATGAAGATGCCATTGTCCTTATAGTTAGAATAGGCCATTGTAATGTGGCAAAAGTACTGATAAACACAGGCAATTCAGCTGACATCATCTTCTATTACACCTACCAGAGGATGCTAATGGAAGACAGTCAATTACAGCCTATCACCTTTAACCTCATCAATTTCTCAAGAGATCCAGTAACAATGAACGGAGGAACACAACTGCAAATCCAACTCGACAAGAAACCCTGGTAGACAATTGTCCTCGTCAACTTCCTAGTCGTCGACTGACCTTCCAATTATAATGTGATCCTTGGTCGACCATCCCTGAACCAATTTGATGGCTACATGTCAACAGATTACTTGGTGATGAAGTTCCCCACAAAGAATGGAGTTGGGGAATGCAAGGCCAATCAGGTTACCTCACCGAGATGTTATGTTGCCAACTTGGCGAATAGTAGAAAATTGAGGAAGATCACACTTGTCCAGATAGTCGACACCAAAGACATGAGGGACATCGTTCGTCAGGAAAGAGGTGCCCCTCCAGAAGAGTTGGTACAGGTTTCCATTTCGGCCGATTACCCAGAGAAGACAATTCAGGTCGGTTCCTTGCTACATGATGATCAGAAAGCCGAGTAAATAGAGTTCTTGAAGAACAACCTAGATGTGTTTACCTGGTCAGATTTAGAGATGCTAGGCATCCTCAAGAGGTCAACGAGCATCACTTGACCATCAATCCATAACACAAGCCAATCAGGTAGAAAAAGAGGAGCTTCACCCCGACTCGTTAGTCGGCCATAGACAAATAAGTCCAGAAGTTGCTGAAAAATGGATTCATTCATGAAGTTACCTACTTGGACTGGCTAGCCAACGTTGTCTTGGTTCCCAAGTCCAACGAAAAGTGGCGAATATACATAGATTTCATAGATTTTAACAAAGCCTACTGAAAAGATAGTTATCTGCTACCTCGGATAGACCAGCTAATCAATGAAACTGCTGGTCACGAGTCACTCAGGGTATAACCAAATAAAGATGCACAGACCCAATGAGGAATGGACCTCATTTATCACTAACTAAGGGCTCTTTTGTTACACAATCATGCCTTTTGGTCGCAAGAACGTGGTGAGCCACCTATCAGAGATTAGTGAACAAGGTAATCAAGAATTGAATTGGTTGCAAAATGGAAGTGTACGTGGATGACTTCCTAGTAAAGAGCAAGAAGTCCAACCATCACATAGCTAACTTCATGAAAGCCTTCTAGGTTCTCCGAGAGCATAGTATGAAGCTCAACCCAACGTAGTGTGCCATCAACATGGCTTTAGGGAAATTCCTAGGGTTCATTGTGTCAAAGAGGGGCATCAAAGCAAATCCCTCAAAGATAACTGCCATCCTCAATATGACTACACCAACCAAGCCAAAGCAGGTGCAAGAGCTGAACGGTCAGATAGCCTCCCCTGAAGGATTCATGTCCAAGTTGGCTGAACGCTTCCTGCCATTTTTTAAGACTCTCAAGGGGGCTGGAAAGTTTGAGTAGATTGATGAGTGCCAAAAAGCTTTTGAAGATGTCAAGACTTACCTCGCCTCTTTACCACTACTTGCCAAGCCTAACTCAAGAGACGAGCTCCAACTGTACCTTGGGGTATCGGACCTAACAATCAGCGCATTCCTCCTAAAAGAAAAAGGCAAAGTACAGAGGTCAGTATACTACATCAGCAAGTGCTGCTCGATGTAGAGACCAGATACAAGCCGGTCGAGAAACTTGCCCTTGCCCTAGTCACCGCCTCCCAGAAGCTTTGACAATACTTCCAGGTATACCCTATTTTTGTGCTCATGAACACTCCATTAAAGAGTCCTTTTGCGACTAGACACCTCCGACCGGATGATAAATTGGGCAGTCGAGCTCCACGAGTTTGAGCTCTTGTTTGTAGCAAGGACAGCCATCAAGTCCCAAGCTCTGATCTAATTCATATTAGAAAGCACCCTGCCAGAGGGAGAGATAGTCATCCTAGAGAATGCCGAGAAACCTACATTGGTTGAGCCATCCATGGGTACTGCAAGTCAATGGGTCCTCCTCCATTGATGAATAATCGGGTGCAAGCATCATACTCATAGTCTGGAATAATTTAAGGTACGCCAGCAATTAGGGTCAATTTTACCTGACTAACAATTAGGCAAAGTATAAGGCACTGTTAGAAGGTCTCTGACTAGCCAAAAACCTCATGGTGACAAGGCTGGTCGTCCACAGCGCTCTTAGCTCGTAGTCCGATAGGTTTCGCGAGATTATGAGGCCAAGTAGCTGACCATGCAGAAGTACCTCAGAAAGGTCATCTCAGTGATAACAACATTCAAAAGCAAGGAACTATAGTTGTAAGCCAAAATGAGAATAGCGAAGTAGACGAGATATCTCGACTATTGACCTTCGATATCTTTCATATGGATAGCTCGGTGTACATTAAACTGCGTAAACAGGTGGGCACTACAAAGGAGGAAGAAGTAGCTTCGATCGACATAGTTCCTAGTTGGTATAACTCCATCTACGACTAACTTCGAACGGGCACACTACCGGAAGATTAAAAGGAATTTCGACGGATCTAAGCAAAGGCCAGACAGTACGTAATTCATCAGGATCTTCTATAAAGGACTTATACCATGCTACTACTTAGATGCCTCTGATTCCATGAGGCCGAGCAAGTAATGAAGAAAGTACATGACAACATCTATGACCACCTCCAAGGGGGCCGATCCTTATGCCAGAAGATTATAAGACAGGGTTACCACTAACCGAAAATGTAAGATGACTACATCAAACTGGTACATAGGTGCGATAAGTGTAAATTCTTTGCACTTGTCCCCCACTTTCCTACTACTCCTTTGTAGTTGATCACAAGTCTAGTACCGTTTGCTATATGGGGAATGGACATAATGTGTCCATTTCCACGGGCCACTTATCAGAGGAATTACATAGCTGTAGCTATCGACTACTTCACAAAATGGATCGAAGTTAAAGCCATAACAAGAATTGATCAATTAAGATGGAAGAGTTCTTCAGGCACTTGGTAGTGTATAGGTTTGGCACGTAATTCATAAATGCCTCCTTTAATGCCTTCTACTATGAATTCAGAATAGAACATTGGTTCGGCTTAATCGGCCACCCCCAGTTAAGTGGCCAGAAGGAGGCCACAAATAAGACAATTATGAAAGGCCTGGAGAAGAGGGTCACTGGCCAAAAAGAAAAGTGCGTGAACAAATTACCTAGTATGGTCTGGTCCTATAGGACCACCAACAGAACCCCGTAGGGGAAACACCCTTCATGCTTGCCTTCAGCACTAAAGCAGTTGTCCCTGTCGAAGTCTTCCACCCAACATACCTAATCATTAACTTTAACGAGGACAAAAATTCAAACAACTTACGGATGAATCTTGAAAACCTGGAAGATGTGCGAGACTTGACTGTATTTTGAGTAGCCAAATATCAACAGGCTGTAGCTCAACATTACAATATGATAGTACGACCATGACTCTTTAGGGTCGGTGGTGATCTGGTCCTCAAAAGACAGTTGTATCAGTGCTGACCAACCAAGGGAAGTTGAGAAAAAATTGAGAAGGGCCTTACAAGGTTAGCCAAATAAATCGTTTCGGATCCTATACACTGGCAACCCTAGATGGAGAGATCCCGTATACTTGGCGTGCAACCAACCTGCTTAAGTAATACCAGTAGTTCATTTTCAGTTCTATTATAAGTTTTATAGTCAGTCATTTACTTTAGAGTCCAGTTATCATTTCTATTTTAATTGAGTCGGCCAACCAATCATGGCCCATTATGTAGACTATTTTTTAGTCCGGTAGCAGATGAGATGTAAGTCAGGCCCGCTAGGGGTACCTACTCATTTACAATTTCAATTCTAAATTCTATCATCTAAGTATAGCAGTGTACAGTAACAAGTATTAACAGTTTTTCTATGACATTCCATTTGGCCTATTTAAGTCCCTCAGTAGACTTGAACATTTCATAGACACCCAAGCAAGTCTCCGCCTACTAAAGTCCTCAAGCAGACTTGAATAGCATACTAACAATGCAAAATCTCTACCTACTCAAGTTGTAAGACCCGCACGCCACGAACCCGGCCTAACCTTATATTTTGTGTCGGGACCCGTCTACATATCATGGTCGAGCCAAGTGGACCAAGTGTGTGAAGAAAAACCAAGACCCAATATGAAAATTTACCCAAAAATAGTCAAAATGAGGGTAGGGTCGCATGTTTTAACAGGCAGGTCCGACCCTCCCATCGACCCTCACCATCGACCCTCAACCATGGGTCACAGGGTCTATGAGTTGTCCGACCCTCCCATCGACCCTCACCATCGACCCTCGGCATTCGGGAAAAACAGCACGAACCAAAAATTGAGAAACCTTCCTAATTTCGATTGGAACCTTTCCTAAACTCAATGGGACGTATTTTGGGAGGTTTTACACTATAAATAGGACGTCCCTAAGCCTCTTTCACTCCTTTTAAAACCCTAATTGGATTGAGAGAAAGAGAAGAGAAGGAAGAGAAGAAGAGAAGGAAAACTTGAAGAAAAGGCAAAGGAAGAAGAGGAAATTCAGAGGAACTCTGAATCTCAGCAAAACTAAGGTATGGATACATTCCCCATGATTTATTTAAGACTTTAGAATGGTTTATGAAGAGGATATGACTTAGAAGAAACCCAAATCATTCATCCATGGTTAGGTTTTCATGGAAAACCATGGAGGAGATCATTAAAACCATGTAGGTGAATAAAGTATAGTTCTAAACCATAGAACATGTATAGAATGGATTGTGGAAGTAAGCCATAGGACCCAACCATGAAAGAGAGAATGAAATCTGATATTTTTGACTCAAACCATGGAGGGTCGCACCTAGGGTCGATGGCAGATCCGACCCTAGCATCGACCCTCAGTGTTCGGGAAGTTCAGATTAGGGGAGGGTCGCACCCAGGGTCGATCATGACTCCGACCCTACCTCCGACCCTCAGTTAACAGAATGGTTTTTAAATTCTGAATAAATTCTAATTAAATTTTATCGACTTTGTTAGGTCTTCTAGCAATATAATAACATTAAAAAGGTGATTCTAAAGCTTGGAAGAGGATCTATTAACAAGCTAAGGTGAGGGAACAAGACCTAAACTAATTGGTTAATAATAAATTGTTTTTTTTATTTCTTGAGTCCAATGCCATATTGATTCTATGCGTGTATGCTTGTATGTACATTTAACATGTCATCCAATATTTTTATTATTTGTTCATGCATACTTACTTTATTGTTTATAACATGGTGATGATGATGATGATAGGAATAGGCATGTGAATGTTTGTGTTTGGCTAGTGTATATGGTGCGGGTAGGGATGGTATCAACCGGTACAGCCATGACCGTTCTTCATGGGGTGTATATTGTGCCATGGTCTATTCAAGTCATGTCCACTAAGCAAGTGTTAGTGTGCTTGATGCGAGGGGAGCATCAGGGGGAGGACATGGCATTGTGGTTCAGCCTGGTCACCAGACTCTAGCTCTATCTCTACTCAAGTCTTGTCCACTAACATCGTCGTATCGCCATTACCTTAGCGGAACTAATATGTCGTAGGGTATCAGTGGGGGGGGGACGTGGCATTGTGGTTCAGCCTGGTCACCAGACCCTAGCTCTATCTCTATGGATGTATTGAGGGATGTTGGGGTGAGGCCTTGGATACATTGTTTGGCATTAGGGTTGGTTAGTTGTGAGCCCAGTTTGCAAGCCCTCGCCAACAGGGGCTTACGTGTTGGTATGGGCAACCGGTACAGCCATGCCATTTTCATGGGGTGTATATTGTCCATGGTGGGTGCATGTGGGGCGACAGTGCCGTTTTCATTGGGCGTTTCAACACACTCGTGTATAGAGGTGCGGTGGCCACCTATCCTTTCTATAGCACATTGCAAACTTTAAACCAGACCAAAGATATGAATTGATTGCATGCATATGTATTGTTGCATTGTTTTGTTTGCTCACTGAGCCGTGATGTGTGCTCACCCTTTCGAATTCGAATACTTTTAGTTGATGATGCAGGTACCACCATTGGAGATTACATGAACGCTCCTGTGTACGGGCATGTGGCGACAATGGAAGCTGAGGACATAGTGGATACGCATGACTCCTCTTGCGAGTGCAACTCATGCGTATTCGATTAGATTTTGTTTTATTTATTTGGATTTAGTAAAGACATGTATTCGATATTTTATTTATGTCTCGGTTGAAACAACATAATTGGATATTTTATTTATGAGTATCACAGTTAGAATTTCTCAGTTCATTATCTGTAAGACTTCCGCTAATTATTTTATTACCTCTGATTAATGTGGAATGTGTTTTGGTTTATCATATGTGGGATAGCCTATTTTGAGATCCTGGTTGAACCGTTGGTTTATTGACGGTTCATCACACCATTTTGGTTAGTCCAAAATTGAGGTGTGACAACTTGGTATCAGAGCTGTCGTAGGCCTTACCCAAAAAACCTGAATACTTCCACTAGAGTCCATGAACTGAGTTTGGATAAATTAAAAGCTTTAATACAAACAAATCATAAGATCCTGTGTTGGTTGAGACAAAAATTAAACAAGACGATAATGTACATATAAAAGGTGGTACTATATATATACACTCACACAGAAAGGAGGAGACCAAGAATTATCCTAATAAACAAACAATTTAGGGTATTATCTATAAGTTGGGTAGTTATCCAAGTATACAAGGATATAGTACAGTAGCAAGAAGGGAGCTTCTATAAAGCAGAAAATTGGAATACCGAGTTGGTACTCACAAGTTGTGAAACTCGATGTAAGACAGAGGAAGAAGAAAAATGGCTAGTAATGCCAAAACCCCTGTAGAGATAAAGGAAAAGATCTCGGGTTAAATCCAAACAGAGATAAGAGGATAAGGGCCATGTAAGTAGATATGTTTATATAGGATGCGGTGCATTATTGACTTACTCTTATGATTATAGAGGATGCACTTACTTGATTTTAATTCTCGTACCTTGATACATTACCTTCTTGATTTAACCTGTCAATTGACGTTATAGACATTGTTTTTTTAGTATTAGTCCTGATTATACCAATCTGAACCATTCTCATGATCGACAACATGAACAGAGATATGAACTGAATGAATAGTTAAATATTTAATCGTGTTGAACGTACATCTTTTTTATTTTACCTGATTTACTGATGTACAAAAACTTTCTCCAGATTTATTCCTATAGTGCCTTGACCAATGGCATTATATATACTCAATAGAACCTGTAACCATGAGGTTAAGAGTTGTTAAACCTCTATTTTCATATATTTGGACCACCGTGCAACTTAACGACCTTTTAATGCCGGTTGGATTACCACAGATTTACTCCTGATTCTTTAAACCTAGGTTCGCTAGATAAAGCAAGTGGTTGTCATTATGATAATTGAAAGAAGGAAAAGAATTATTTTGGATGCACATTCTGATTCATAAACTCCCTGACCTTTGTTGATAAAGATGTTTAGTGATAATGGAATTATTGGAAGGAAGATGATTAAATTCAGATTAGATTTTATAGCCAAGAAACCTCCGATGAAGTAATGGAGAATCTATTTTGAGATTTCTAAACGGGTGGATATGAATCATGTCTATAAAGGAGTGCATGCGAAAAAAGTGAGAACTATCAAAAGTAACTATGAAAGAGTAGATTGCACTCAAGTAAAGTTAAAGATGGTTATATCGGTATGAATTTTGGCAAAGCAGAAGATTCCTAAAAGTAAATTTAAGAATGGATACACGGATAAGTCATGGCATAAGTAGTACTCGATTTAATACAATGATAATTGAGTTATGCCCAATGTTGAGGATATGATTAAGTAAAGACCAAATAGTTTGGCTGAATTAATGAATTTATAAGCATATACCCTAATGCTTATAGATAGACTTGGGATATGAAGTAACAATCACAAGATTTTTCGAGGTATATGGAAGAGAGAGCAAGGTAGAACATCAAGGATAAAAGAAATACAAGCTAATGAGTGCAATATGAGATTTTGATGATAGTCTTTGAAAAATCAAAAGAGATGAAGGAACTAGACAAGCTCTTAAGACCTTTACACCAAATTTTGCTAGTTCAAGCACTTTTGGACTAAATGTTGTATTAGATGAGTGTTATGAATAATGTCCAAATAGTATGGATGGATGAAATTTGGACGCAACCTAAATAAACTTGAGATGACAGACTTTGACGTCATCTTGGGAATAGACTGGTTGTCACAACACTCTACAAACTGATTAGGTGCATAGAAGAGGTTACCATTCAAGAATAAAGATGGCATATAATTTGGTTTTATTGGAAACATATTGCCTAGTAAGCAGAAGCTGATCCTCTCTATGCTAAAGTCGAAGAGATGCTTTGAAGAGAAATGAGTTGGATATATGGTATCTGTGGTATACGTTACCAAAGACGCACCATAGATGACAGATATTGACGTGATGCATAAATTCCCTGATGTGTTTCCAGGAGACTTACCGGGTTATCACCTGATCGTGCGACCGAGTTCGTCATCGACTTGTTACCAAGGACGATACTCGTGTCAAAGGCACCTGTAGAGTAGCTTCTATGGAGTTAAAGGGATTGAGACACAACTACAACAATTATTAGACAAGGGTTCTAATTGGCTAAGTATTGCATCATGGGAAGTGCCAATGCAATTCATGAAGAAGAAGGATGGTAGTGTTGTTTGCATATAGACTATCGGGAACTAAACAATCTCACAGTCAAGAATCGATATCTACTACCTCAGATTGATGACATGTTTAAATAGTTGCAAGGAGCAAAGGTATTTTCTAAGATTGATCTTCGATCAAGATAGCATCAGCTGAAGAATTTGGACAGCGATATCTCGAAGATAGCTTTTAAAATTGGGATTGGCCAATTATGAGTTCTCAATTATGACGTTGGGATTAACCAATGCCCTTACATCTTTTGTGGAACGGATGAACTGGGTGTTACATGACATGTTGGACACGTCGGTCATAGTTTTCATAGATGATATTTTGATTTATTCCAAGAATGAAGCAACTCATACAACAAATTTTAGAACAGCTTCACAACAGCTGAGAAGGGAAAAGCTTTATGCCAATTCCAAGGAATATGAGACCCGATTAAACAAAGTGATCTTATTAGATCACGTAGCGTCATAAAAAGGAATAAAGTGGACCCTATTAAGATAGAAGTAAACATATGGTGAGAAACACCTAAAGAATATTGCGAAGATCAGAAGTTTCTTAGGTTAGCTGGTTATTACAGACGATTTTGGAGGACCATTCTAAGATTGCAAAACCTCTTACCAAGCTAACCAAAAAGGGAGAGGAGTTTAATTTGACTAACAAGGGTGAAGAATATTTCTAGATTCTAAAGTAAGATTGATATCAGCTCCCATCTTGATCGTTTCGGCACCTGGGAAACCTTTTACCCTATCCATTGGAGCTTTCGGATTGGATCTAGGATGCGTGTTGATGTAAGGTAAATAAGCGATTTCATATGCTTTAAGAAAACTGAAAGAGCATGAGAAGAGTTACCCAACTCATGATTGGAGTTACCGGTGATGGATTATGCAATCAATACTTGGAGACATTATCTAAACGGAGAATAATTTTAGGTTAAGAGTCCTATTTATCTCTTCATTAGAAAGAGTTGAACATGAGGATAGGAAAATGGTTTGAACATTGAAGGATTAAGACTGTGATATTCAAGGTCACTGAGCAAGGCTAATGTAGTAGCTAAGCCTTAAGCAAAAAGGGATTATGAGGTCTGAAGAAGGATCGAGTATAAATGTTGCCTTATGTTCTACAACAATAGATTCAGATTTGGAAAAGAGTAACATATAATAGAAGCTAGTGATGATCCAATCGAGCGAGAACTTATGGATGAATTATGAAACAATAGTTCGATTGTGTTTATGGCATTAAAAATCATCTATGAATTGGTGGATGAAATAAAAGTAGCAATTTTGTTAAATTTGTATATAAGAATAATGTCAAGAGATTTAGAGAAAGAAAAACCTAACCCTGACTTACTTTGGATGCGGAGATGGTACTCAGATACAGAGGCAGATTCTGAATACATGAAGATAAAGACTTGGATACTATGAAGAGGATAATGATAAGAGTCCATTGTACTCAATATTCAGTACATACTAGAGTACCAATATGTATCATGACATGAAGAGATTATTTTGGCAGAAAGAGAATGGAAGTGGTTGTGGATAGATGCATGTTTCAGTAATTGAATTATCAGCAAGTAAAGGCTGAAAGACAAAGACCAACATGGTTACAACAATAACTATCAAAGCCAGTCTGGAAATGAAACTGCATTACAATGATCTATGTCACTGATTTGCCACTGACTCGTAGATCGGTTGACGCAGTATGGGTGATTGTTGATCCCCTTATGAAGATAGCTCATTCCATTGCTATACGACCTCGGTATGCTTTGGAGCGGCTAACTAAGCTATATATGGATAGTATTGTCAGATTGAATGGTATGCATGAGAGCTTAGTGTCGGCCAGAAGCTCATGCTTTATCTTGAAGTTTTGGAAGGATCTATAGGAAACAATGGGAACAAAGTTGAAGTTTAGTACCGCATTTTACCTTAAACCGACGGACAGTCGGGGCGGACTATACAAATCCTAAGAGATATGCTCTGAGCTTGTAAAATTGATTTCAAGGAACTTGAGTTGAGAAGTTACCGTGAATTGAAGTTGCTACTAAGCTACCATGTAAATGTCACCTATAAAGCATGGTACGCTAGAAATGTCAAACCCCTCAGTTTTGGAATGAAGACGGTGAATGAAGAATTTTAAGACCTAAGTCTATGGAGGAAAACTATCGAGTGGTAGACAAGATCAAAGAAAAAGGGCTAGGACAGTTCAGGATTGTCAGAAGAGACACCAAGACCATGAGTTCGCCATAAGTGACAAAGTGTTTTTGAAGATATCATTTATGCATAGTTTTAAACGATTAGACAAGAAAGGAAAGTCATAATTTATATATGTGTGGGATCTTATAAACTTTGGGGAGACGTAGAAAAGTTGCATATCAATTAGCGTTACCGCTGTCCATGTCTACTGTGCATGATGTATTTCGTGTGTCATTGTTGAAGAAGTACATTAAAGATCCATATTAAAGGTATTGACCACGGAATCACTGGATTAGATAGAATGTTTAATTATTGAGGTGGTACCAGCCTAGTTCACTATTGGGAAGGTACAATGTTTCCAAAGCCGGGATAATTATTATGTGAAGGTAACCTGGCAAAGACAATACGTGGAGAAGAGTGCATAGGAGGAAGAAGATGCAATGCAAAAATAGAATTCCCACCTATTGACTCCGAAGTAAATTCAAAATTTTGAGGACAAAATTTATTTTAAGGATGGGGGAGTTGTAAGATCCGTACTTTCAAATTTCGAGGACGAAATTTCTTTTAAGGGTGGTGGAGTTGTAAGACCCGCACGCCACGAACCCGGCCTAACCTTATATTTTGTGTCGGGACCCGTCTACATATCATGGTCGAGCCAAGTGGACCAAGTGTGTGAAGAAAAACCAAGACCCAATATGAAAATTTACCCAAAAATAGTCAAAATGAGGGTAGGGTCGCATGTTTTAACAGGCAGGTCCGACCCTCCCATCGACCCTCACCATCGACCCTCAACCATGGGTCGCAGGGTCTATGAGTTGTCCGACCCTCCCATCGACCCTCACCATCGACCCTCGGCATTCGGGAAAAACAGCACGAACCGAAAATTGAGAAACCTTCCTAATTTCGATTGGAACCTTTCCTAAACTCAATGGGACGTATTTTGGGAGGTTTTACACTATAAATAGGACGTCCCTAAGCCTCTTTCACTCCTTTTAAAACCCTAATTGGATTGAGAGAAAGAGAAGAGAAGGAAGAGAAGAAGAGAAGGAAAACTTGAAGAAAAGGCAAAGGAAGAAGAGGAAATTCAGAGGAACTCTAATCTTCAGCAAAACTAAGGTATGGATACATTCCCCATGATTTATTTAAGACTTTAGAATGGTTTATGAAGAGGATATGACTTAGAAGAAACCCAAATCATCCATCCATGGTTAGGTTTTCATGGAAAACCATGGAGGAGATCATTAAAACCATGTAGGTGAATAAAGTATAGTTCTAAACCATAGAACATGTATAGAATGGATTGTGGAAGTAAGCCATAGGACCCAACCATGAAAGAGAGAATGAAATCTGATATTTTCGACTCAAACCATGGAGGGTCGCACCTAGGGTCGATGGCAGATCCGACCCTAGCATCGACCCTTAGTGTTCGGGAAGTTCAGATTAGGGGGAGGGTCGCACCCAGGGTCGATCATGACTCCGACCCTACCTCCGACCCTCGTCGTAATGGTTTTTAAATTCCGAATAAATTCTAATTAAATTTTATCGACTTTGTTAGGTCTTCTAGCAATATAATAACATTAAAAAGGTGATTCTAAAGCTTGGAAGAGGATCTATTAACAAGCTAAGGTGAGGGAACAAGACCTAAACTAATTGGTTAATAATAAATTATTTTTTTTATTTCTTGAGTCCAATGCCATATTGATTCTATGCGTGTATGCTTGTATGTGCATTTAACATGTCATCCAATATTTCTATTATTTGTTCATGCATACTTACTTTATTGTTTATAACATGGTGATGATGATGATGATAGGAATAGGCATGTGAATGTTTGTGTTTGGCTAGTGTATATGGTGCGGGTAGGGATGGTATCAACCGGTACAGCCATGACCGTTCTTCATGGGGTGTATATTGTGCCATGGTCTATTCAAGTCATGTCCACTAAGCAAGTGTTAGTGTGCTTGATGCGAGGGGAGCATCGGGGGAGGAATCCCAGTTTGCAAGCCCTCGCCAACAGGGACTTACGTGTTGGTGTGGGCAACCGGTACAGCCATGCCGTTTTCATGGGGTGTATATTGTCCATGGTGGGTGCATGTGGGGTGACAGTGCCGTTTTCATTGGGCGTTTCCACACACTCGTGTATAGAGGTGTGGCGACCACCTATCCTTTCTATAGCACATTGCAAACTTTAAACCAGACCAAAGATATGAATTGATTGCATGCATATGTATTGTTGCATTGTTTTGTTTGCTCACTGAGCCATGATGTGTGCTCACCCTTTCGAATTCGAATACTTTTAGTTGATGATGCAGGTACCACCATTGAAGATTACATGAACGCTCCTGTGTACGGGCATGTGACGACAATGGAAGCTGAGGACATAGTGGATACGCATGAATCCTCTTGCGAGTGCAACTCATGCGTATTTTATTAGATTTTGTTTTATTTATTTGGATTTAGTAAAGACATGTATTCGATATTTTATTTATGTTTCGGTTGAAACAACATAATTGGATATTTTATTTATGAGTATCACAGTTAGAATTTCTCAGTTCATTATCTGTAAGACTTCCGCTAATTATTTTATTACCTCTGATTAATGTGGAATGTGTTTTGATTTATCATATGTGGGATAGCCTATTTTGAGATCCTGGTTGAACCGTTGGTTTATTGACAGTTCATCACACCATTTTGGTTAGTCCAGAATTGAAGTGTGACACAAGTCCACAAGCAGACTTGAATAGCACATAGACAATGCGAAATCTCTGCCTACTCAAGTCTATAAGTAGACTTGAATAGCACACAGACAACGTAAAATCTCTACCTACTCAAGTCCATAAGCATACTTGAGTTGCACGCAGATGATATAAATAAATCAGCACCGTTCTATTCGACATACTGAATGTCTTCAAGCAAACTACAACACAACTTCATGTCTACCGATTCATTCAGTTCAAGGGGGTCCTATAATAAACCAGAGCAACCTACCGCATATCAGCAGCAAGCCAACTTAACTATGTAGAATCAATATGTCACACCCCAATTCTGCACCAACCAGAATGGTGTAATGAACGGTCAATAAACCATTGGTTCAACCCGGATCTCGAATAGGCTGTGTTCGTTTGCTTAAACCACATACATACATAACAAAAATCAGAATAAAACACGATAGCGGAAGTCTTTAATAATAAATAAACTGAAAGTCTAAAGATGATATCATAACTAAATTATCCAATTATCTTTAAAAGAACTAAGACAAAAATTAAAATAATTTAATCAATTACATCGTGTGTATAACTTAAACAAAATCTAATTGAAAATGCATGAGTTGCACTCGCATGACGAATCATGCGACTCCATCATAACTTTTGCATCCATCGCCGCCGCTTGTCCATACATCAGAGCATTCATATAATCTTCTATGGTGGTACCTGCATCATCAACTAAAAATATTCTACATCGAGAGGGTGGATCACGGATCAGTGAGCAAACAAAATAATGCAACAAACATATGCATGCATTTAATTCATATCTTTGGTCTAGTTCATAAGTTTGCAATGTGCAATAGAAAGGATAGGTGGCCGTCGTACCTCTATACACGAATGTGTAGAACCGCCCAATGGATAAAACGCCATTGCCGCCCCCACATGCACCCACCACGGAATAGGGATAGAACTAAAGTGCTTAGGACCGCACCGCATCACACTTCTCCTGATGCCCTACCCATACTAACACGTAAGCCCCTATTGGCGAGGGCTTGCAAACTTGGCTTGCAACTAACCAATCCTAATGTCAAATAGTGTATCCAAGGCCTCACCTCAGCATCCCTCAATACGTCCATAGAGATAGTGCTAAGCCTCCCGGCAGAGTCAGAGACTACACGGTCCGAGACCACCTCCCCTGATGCACTACGACATAATAATTCTGCTAAGGTAATGATGATACGATGAAGTTAGTGGACAAGACTTGAGTAGAGATAGAGCTAGAGTCTGGTGACCAGGATGAACCACAGTGTCATGTCCTCCCCCTGATGCTCCACTCGCATCAAGTACACTAACCACATACATACTTTCACATGCCTATTCCTAGCATCATCATCATCATCATCATGTTATAAATAAACGGAATTAAATATGCATGAATAGTAATAACATGAATAGTGGATGACATGTGATATGGACATTACAATCATACAAACATAGAATCATTCATGGTGTTGGACTTAATAAACAAAAATAGTTTATTATTAGCCAATTAGTTTAGGTCTTGTTCCCTCACCTTTGACCGCTATTAGTAGATCCTTGTTCAAGCTTTATAATTCCCTTTTAAACCACTAGAAAGACCTAACAAGTTGATAGATTTTAATTAGAATTAATTTCAATTTGTTTAAACTAACTGAAACTGTAGGGTCGCAGGTGGTTTAACACCTGGGGTAGCAGTTTCTGTGACCACAGGGGTAGGGTCGCAGGGTAGGGTAGCACCTAGGGTAGCAGTTTCTGTGATCCTAGGGTGTAGGGTTGCAGGTGGGGTTGGATACCATCCGACCCTACGTGCGACCACACCCTCCCTGGGACTTCCCAAGGGCATGTGGTCGATCATGTAGTCTCATAGGGTCGGATATCATTCGACCTTATGTGCGACCACACGTGTTCTGTGTCGTCCTTTCATTCTAAAGTCCATTCCTTCATGTTTGAATCCTTTGGCTTACTATCATGGTCCATCCTATGATTGTTCTATGGCTCATAACTACAATTTATACACCATTCATTGTCCATAGCGATCTCTTCCATAGAATCTTTTGGAATTTATCCATGGATGGATGATTTGGTTTTATCCTAATCCTATGCTCTTCATAAACTAGGCTCCCAATTCATGTAGGGATTTAGGTTGATACCTTAGATTTGCTGACCCCCCGCTCGGATAAATCTTTCATCCCTTGGTCGTAAAGGTAGGGTGATTCAGAGGTTTCTCTGAACTTCTTCTTCCTTAGTCTTCTTCTTCAAGTTGCCTTTTCTTCCTTCTCTTCTCTTTCTCTCACTTTCAATTAGGGTTTTAAAGGAGTGAAAGAGGCTAAGGGACGTCCTATTTATAGAGGAAAACCCTCCATAATAAGTCCCAATGAGTTTAGAAAAGACCCCCTTTGAATTAGGAAGGTTTCCTAGTTTTTGGATTCTATCTGTTATCGTAGGATCGCATGTAGGGTCGCAGAATCCGTCGACCCTACGTTTTTTAGTCATGCGACCCCATGATTAAAAAGTCATGGGTTGGACTCTTTTGAGGTGGGGTCGATCACACCTGTTTAGGCATGCGACCCTACCCTCATATTTGACTATTTCTGAGTTAAATTTCATACCTGGTCTTGTGCTTTCTTCACGTACTTAATCCACTTGGCTCGACCATGATAGGTAGACCTCGTACAAGGTGGTAAGACCGATTAGTTCGATGCGAGTCTTACAACTCCCCCCTCTTATTAGAAATTTTGTCTTCAAAATTTACACATACCTTTCGAGTCGAAAAGGTGAGGATATTTCTTTCGTATAGCATTCTCTTCTTCCCAAATGATCTCTTCTATATCTCGGCTCCTCCAGGTGACCTTAAGATAATATATGTCACGGTTGCATAGTCGTTGAACATTTCGGCTTATGATTTCAGTTGGTGATACTTCGAATGTCAACTCATCAATTAGATCTGGTGGTCCACTGTCAAAACATGTATTGGATCTCTGACGTACTTCTTTAATAATGAGATATGAAATACATCATGCACACTTGACATAGATGATGGTAGTGCTAACTGGTAAGCCACTTTTCCCCGTTTAGCTAGAATCTCATATGGCCCGACATATCTCAGACTTAGCTTCCCTTTCTGTCTGAATCGTTTTAAACCTCGCATTGGTGATACTTTCAAGAATACCTTATCACCTACGATAAATTCAAGGTTTCGACGTCGAGTATCTGCATACTGTTTCTGATGATTCTGAGCTGTTCTAACTCTTTCCTTGATAATGTCGACTACTCGACAAGTCTCTTCAACAAATTCTGGTCCAACGATGCTCCATTCTCCAATTTCATTCCAAAACAAAGGAGTTCGACACTTCCTACCATACAGTGCTTTATAGGGTGACATCTGTATAATAGCTTGATAGCTGTTGTTATAGGCGAACTCGATCAATGGTAGTTTCTCATCCCATGATCCTTTAAAATCAATTACACAGGCTTGAAGCATGTCTTCTAAAATCTGAATGGTACGCGCCGACTGTCCGTCTGTCTGAGGATGGAATGCAGTACTGAATTTCAACATTGTACCCATAGCCTTTTGCAATCCTTCCCAAAACTTTGAAGTAAAGTGTGGGTCTCTATTGGACACGATGTTTTCAGGTACACCATGTAATCTGACAATATTATCCACATATAGCTTGGCTAACCTCTCCAGGGTATACTATGGTCGTATAGCGATAAAGCGAGCTGTCTTAGTCAGACGATCTACAATCACCCAAACAACGTCAACTACTCGAGGAGTCAATGGTAACCCGGTGACGAAGTCCATAGTGATGCAGTCCCATTTCCATGCTGGTTCTGGCAGTGGCTGTAATAATCCAGCCGGTCTTTGCCGTTCAGCCTTTACCCTCTGACAATTTAGGCATTGAGACAAAATTTTAGCTACATCTACTTTCATTCCTCTCTACCAATATAATTTCTTCAAATCATGATACATCTTTGTACTTCCAAGATGTACTGAATAAGCGGTGGTGTAAGCTTCCTTCATTAGTCGGTGTCTAATGTCCAAGTTTTTTGTTACAGGAACACATACTCTTCCTTTGTACTTCAATACCTTTTCAACGTCCAAGGTGAACTCAAGAATAGTCCTACCTTTTTCGATGTCTTCTTGTACCGTTCTTAGATAAGGGTCTGATTTAATAGTGGCTTTCACTTCATCAATTATATCAGGTACAATCTTCAATGTCGCAAACATATTTGAAAACCGATGAATAAATCCTTGGTTGGTCGATTCACCTGGTGCAACTATCATGAACTTCTCATTACCGTAATTGAATATTTTACCTGTAACACACATTGCTGCAGTCGTGTTAACCTCTCCTTGAGATTTTATCATTGCTTTTCTGCTTAGTGCATCAACAACTACATTAGCCTTTCCTGGATGATATTGGCTATGACAATCATAATCCTTCAATAATTCCAGCCATCTTCTTTGTCTCATGTTCAACTCCTTCTGATTAAAAAGATAAGTGGGACTCTTATGATCTAATTTAATCTGAAAATTCTCTCCATACAAATAATGTTTCCATATCTTGACAGCATGTACTGCTACTGCTAATTCCAAGTCATGAGTAGGATAGTTCTTCTCATGTGTTTTCAGTTGTCTTGAAGCATACGCAACTACTTGTTCTCCTTGCATAAGTACACATCCTAAATCCAATCCAGACGCTTGGTGTACAAGGTAAATGGTTGTCCTAGAATAGGAATAGTCAAGATGAGAGCAGATATCAATCTAGTCTTCAATGTTTGGAAACTTTTCTCTCATTCATCAGTCCAAACAAACTTTTCTCCTTTCTTAGTAAAAATGGTGAGAGGTACGACAATTCTAGAATAGTCTTCCACGAATCGTCGATAATACCCAGCTAGAGCTAGGAAACTTCTAATTTTTATAACACTCTTAGGTGCTTCCCACTTCACAATGGCTTCAATCTTGCTAGGATCCACTTTAATTCCCTCAGCGGATACAACATGGCTTAAGAAAACGACATCATTTAACCAAAACTCACACTTTGTAAATTTGGCATAAAGCTTCTCTTTCCTTAGTCACTGCAGAGTGGCTCTTAGATTCATGACATAAGTTTCCTTGTCCTTGGAGTAGACCAATATATCATCAATAAACACAATGACCGACATATCCAACATATCATGGAATACCCGATTCATGAGTTCCATAAAAGTTGCGGGCGTTAGTGAATCCAAAAGACATAACTAAAAATTCATAATGCCCGTATCTTGTTCTGAATGTTGTCTTTGGAATATCACCTTCCTTAATCTTCAACTGATGGTATCTTGATCGACGATCAATCTTGGAGAACACCTTTGCACCTTGCAACTGATGGAACAAGTCATCGATCCGAGGCAATGGGTACCAATTCTTAATTGTCAGCTTATTCAATTCTCGGTAGTCTATACACAGTCGAATGCTACTATCCTTCTTCTTTACAAACAATACTGGCGCTCCCCATGGTAATATGCTAGATCTGATATAACCCTTGTCCAGTAAGTAACTGTACCTTTAATTCCATCAATTCAATTGGACCCATTCGAAAGGGGGCTTTAGATACTGGTACGGCTCCGAGTATCAGATCTATAACAAATTCTGTCGCTCGATCGGGTCGTAGTCCTGGTAGTTCCTCGGGAAATACATCTGAAAAGTCACGCACAACATCAATATCCTCCATTCGTGGTGCTTCCTTGGTGTGATCGACCACAGATACTAGATACCCAACTCCTCCTTTCTTGAGGCATTTTATAGCCTTCAATGCAGAGAGGATGAGTTTTCGTTTACGGGGAAGTTTGGTTCCCGCAAAACTAAACTCTGCTCCTTCCTTTGTCACACCCCAATTCTGCACCAACCAGAATGGTGTGATGAACCGTCAATAAACCAACGGTTCAACCAGGATCTCACAATAGACTATCCCACATATGATAAACCAAAACACATTCCACATTAATCAGAGGTAATAAAATAAATAGCGAAAGTCTTATAGATAATGAACTGAGGTCTAATCATGATAAATAATTAATATTTCATTTATTTCCAAGTAACCAAAACATAATTTAATACATATTACAATACCCAAATACGAAAAACTAAACATTAAACGTATCCACCGCTGAAACGCACGCTTAATGAACTATCTTCGTCCTCCACAGCTTCCTCACCATGGCTGCCACATGTTCATATGTTGGCGTGTTGACATAATTTTCAATATTAAAACCTGCAACATCAAAAACTAAAAGAATTGTACGCACGAGGGTCTGCTCTCCAACTTGAGCTCAGAGAGAAAACAAAACAATGCAACAAACATATGCATGCAATCAATTCATATCTTTGGTCTGGTATATAAGTTTGCAATGTGCTATAGAAAGGATAGGTGGCCGCCGCACCTCTATACACGAGTGTGTTGAAACGCCCAATGAAAACGGCACTGTCGCCCCACATGCACCCACCATGGACAATATACACCCCATGAAAACGGCATGGCTGTACCGGTTGCCCATACCAACACGTAAGCCCCTGTTGGCGAGGGCTTGCAAACTTGGCTCACAACTAACCAACCCTAATGCCAAACATTGTATCCAAGGCCTCACCCCAGCATCCCTCAATACATCCATAGAGATAGAGCTAGGGTCTGGTGACCAGGCTGAACCATAATGCCACATCCCCCCTGATACCCTACGACATATTAGTTCCGCTAAGGTAATGGCGATACGACGATGTTAGTGGACAAGACTTGAGTAGAGATAGAGCTAGAGTCTGGTGACCAGGCTGAACCACAATGCCACGTCCTCCCCTTGATGCTCCCCTCGCATCAAACACACTAATACTTGCTTAGTGGACATGACTTGAATAGACCATGGCACAATATACACCCCATGAAAAACGGTCATGGCTGTACCGGTTGATAGCATCCCTACCTGCACCATATACACTAGCCAAACACAAACATTCACATGCCTATTCCTATCATCATCATCATCATCAGGTTATAAATAATAAAGTAAATATGCATGAACAAATAATAGAAATATTGGATGACATGTTAAATGCACATACAAGCATACACGCATAGAATCAATATGGCATTGGACTCAAGAAATAAAATAGTTTATTCTTAACCAGTTAGTTTAGGTCTTGTTCCCTCACCTTAGCTTGTTAATAGATCATCTTCCAAGCTTTAAAATCATCTTTATAATGTTATTATATTGCTAGAAGACCTAACAAAGTCGATAGAATTTAATTAGAATTAATTCCAAATTTAAAAACCATCCTGTCAACTGAGGGTCGGAGGTAGGGTCGGAGTCATGATCGACCCTGGGTGTGACCCTCCCCCTTATCTGAACTTCCCGAACACTGAGGGTCGATGCTAGGGTTGGATCTGCCATCGACACTAGGTGCGACCCTCTATGGTTTGAGTCGAAAATATCAGATTTCGTTCTCTCTTTCATGGTTGGAGCCTATGGCTTACTTCCACAATCCATTCTATACATGTTCTATGGTTTAGAACTATACTTTATTCACCTACATGGTTTTAATGATCTCCTCCATGGTTTTTCATGAAAACATAACCATGTATGGATGATTTGGGTTTTTTTTTCTATGTCATATCCACTTCATAAACCATTCTAAAGTCTTAAATAAATCATGGGGATTGTATTCATACCTTAGTTTTGCTGAGATTTAGAGTTCCTCTGAATTTCCTATTCTTCCTTAGCCTTTTCTTCAAGTTTTCCTTCTCTTCTTCTCTTCCTTCTCTTCTCTTTCTCTCAATCCAATTAGGGTTGTAAAAGGAGTGAAAGAGGCTTAGGGACGTCCTATTTATAGGGCAAAACCTCCCAAAATAAGTCCCATTGAGTTTAGGAAAGGTTCCAATCGAAATTAGGAAGGTTTCTCAATTTTCGGTTCGTGCTGTTTTTCCCGAATGTTGAGGGTCGATGGGAGGGTCAGACAACTCATAGACCCTGCGACCCATGGTTGAGGGTCGATGGTGAGGGTCGATGGGAGGGTCGGACCTGCCTGTTAAAACCTGCGACCCTACCCTCATTTTGACTGTTTTTGGGCAAATTTTCATATTGGGTCTTGGTTTTTCTTCACACATTTGGTCCACTTGGCTCGACCATCATATGTAGACGGGTCACGACACAAAATGTAAGGTTGGACCATGTTCGTGGCGTGCGGGTCTTACAACTCCACCACCCTTAGAAGAAATTTCGTCCTCGAAATTTGAAAGTACGGATCTTACAACTCCCCCATCCTTAAATGAATTTTGTCCTCAAAATTTGAACGTACGAATCTTACAACTCCCCCATCCTTAAAATAAATTTTGTCCTCAAAATTTTGAATTCACTTCAGAGTCAATAGGTGGGAATTCTATTTCCGCATTGCATCTTCTTCTTTCCATGCCGTCTTCTCCACGTCTTGTCTTCGTCAGATTATCTTCGTATAATTGATACCAAGCTTTTAAGATGTTGTACCTTTCAACTAGTGAACTAGGTTGGTACCACTTCAATAGTTAAATCTCTTATTTAATCCAGTGATTCCATGGTCAATACTTTTGATATGGATCTCCAATGTACTTCTTCAATAGAGACACACGAAATACATCATGCACACTAGACATGGATAGCGGTAACGCTAATTGATATGCAATTTTTCTACGTCTCTCCAAAGTTTATAAGATCCAACACATATATAAATTATGACTTTCCCTTCTTGTCTAATCGGTTCAAACTACGCATAAATGATATCTTCAAAAACACTGTCACTTATGGCGAACTCATGGTCTAGGTGTCTCTTCTGACAATCCTGAGCTGTCTTAGCCCTTTTTCTTTGATCTTGTCTAGCACTCGATAGTTTTCCTCCATAGACTTGGGTCTTAAAATTCTTCATTCACCAACTTCATTCCAAAACTGAAGGGTTTGACATTTCTACCGTACCATGCTTTATAGGTGACATTTACATGGTAGCTTAGTAGCAACTTCAATTCATGGTAACTTCTCAACTCAAGTTCCTTGAAATCAATTTTACAAGCTCAGAGCATAGCTCTTAGGATCTGTATAGTCCGCTCCGATTGTTCGTCGGTTTGAGGTAAAGTGCGGTACTAAAATTTAACTTTGTTCCCATTATCTTCTGTAGATCCTCCCAAAACTTTGAAATAAAGCATAAGCCTCTAACCGACACTAAGCTCTCATGCATACCATTCAGTCTAGCAATATTATCCATATTTAGCTTAGTTAGCCGCTCCAAAGCATACCGAGGTCGTATAGCAATGGAATGAGCTATCTTCATAAGGCGATCAACAATCACCCAAACTGCGTCAACCGATCAGTGGTATACCGGTGACATAGTTCATTGTAATGCAGTTCCACTTTCAGACTGGCTCCGATAGTTTTTATTGTAAGCCATGGTGGTCTTTGTCTTGTAGCTTTTACTTGCTGATAATTTAGACACTGGAACACGCACTAAGCCACATTTGTTATCTCTTCAGGTCATGATACATATTGGTACTCCAGGATGTCCTGAATATGGAGTACAATGGGCTCTTATCATTATCCTCTTCATGATATCCGAGTCTTTATCTTCAGGTATTCAGAATCTACCTTTGTATCTGAGTACCGTCTCCACATCCAAGTAAGTCAGGGTTGGGTTTTCTTTTCTCTAAATCTTCTTGCATTGTTCTTATATACAGATCTAACAAAATTTCTACTTTTACTTAATCCATCAATTTAGAGATGATCTTTAATGTACTGAATGCAAGCGAGGAATTATTGCTCCATAAGTTCATCCATAAGTTCTCGCTTAATTGGGTCATCCCTAGCTTCTATTATATGTTACTCTTTTTCCAAATCTGAATCTGTTGCTGCAGAACATAAGGCAACATTTATACTCGGTCCTTCTTCAGACCTCATAATCCCTTTTTGCTTAAGGCTTAGCCACTACATTAGCCTTGCTCAGTGACCTTGAATATCACGGTCTTAATCCTTCAATGTTCAAACCATTTTCCTATCCTCATGTTCAACTCTTTCTGATGAAGAGATAAATATGACTCTTAACCTAAAATTATTCTCCGTTTAGATAATGTCTCCAAGTCTTGATTGCATGAATCACAATTGTTTACTCCAATCATGAGTTGGGTAACTCTTCTCATGCTCTTTCAGTTTTCTTAAAGCATATGAAATCGCTCATTTACCTTACATCAACCCGCATCCTAGATCCAATCCGAAAGCTCCGATGGATAGGGTAAATGGTTTCCCTAGTGCCGAAACGATCAAGATGGGAACTGATATCAATCTTACTTTAGAATCTAGAAATATTCTTCACCCTTGTCAGTCAAATTAAACTCCTCTCCCTTCCTAGTTAGCTTGGTAAGAGGTTTTGCGATCTTAGAGTGGTCCTCCAAAATTGTCAGTAATGACCAGCTAAACCCAAGAAACTTCTGATCTTCGCAATACTCTTTAGGTGTTTCTCACCATATGATTACCTCTATCTTAATAGGGTTCACTTTATTCCTTTTTATGACGCTACGTGACCTAATAAGATCACTTCGTTTATTTGGGTCTCATATTCTTTGGAATTGGCAATAAGCTTTTCACTTCTCAGATGTTGTGAAGCTGTTCTAAAATTCGTTGTATGAGTTGCTTCATTCTTGGAATAAACCAAAATATCATCTATGAAAACTATGACCGACGTATCCAACATGTCATGAAACACCCAGTTCATCAGCTCCATAAAAGACGTAAGGGCATTGGTTAATCCAAACGTCATAATCGAGAACTCATAATATCCAATCCTGATTCTAAAAGCTATCTTCGAGATATTTCTGTCCAAAATTCTTCAGCTGATGATATCTTGACTGAAGAAAATACCTTTGCTCCTTGCAACAGTTTAAACAAGTCATCGATCTAAGGTAGTAGATATCGATTCTTGACTGTGAGCTTGTTTAGTTCCCGGTAGTCTATACGCAAACAACACTACCATCCTTCTTCTTCATGAATTGCATTAGCACTTCCCATGATGCAATACTTAGCCAATTAGAACTCTTGTCTAATAACTATTGTAGTTGCGTCTCAATCCCTATAACTCCATAAAAGCTACTCTACAGGTGCCTTTGACACGAGTATCGTCCTTGGTAACAAGTCGATGACGAACTCGGTCACTTAATCAGATGGTAACCCGATAGGTTTCTTGGAAATACATCAGGAAATTCACGTATCACATCAATATCTTCCATCTGTGGTGCTTCTTTGGTAACGTATACCACAAGATACCATATATCCAACTTCTTTCTCTTTAAAACATCTCTTCGCCTTTAGCATAGAGAGGATCAACTTTCACTTCCTAGGCAACATACTTCCAATAATACTAAATTATATGTCGTTTTTATTCTTAAATGATAACCTCTTCTATGCACATAACAACTTTGTAGAGTGTTGAGACGGCCAGTCTATCCCTAAGATGACGTTAAAGTCTGTCATCTCAAGTCTAATTGGGTTACGTCGAAATTTCATCCATCCATTAATATGATTCAATCATTGTTCATAACACTCATCTAAAACAACATTTAGTCCAAAAGTGCTTAACTAGCAAAATCTGATGTAAAGGTCTTAAGAGCTTGTGTAGTTCCTTCATCTCTTAATTTTTCAAAGACTATTACCAAATCTCATATCCCAAATCTATTTATAAGCATTAGGGTATATGCTTATAATTTCATTAATTCAGCCAAACTCTTTTGGTCTTTTCCTAATCATATCACTTAACATTGGGTATAACTCAATTATCATTGTATTTAACCGAGTACTATTAATGCCATGATTTTTGACTTTATCCTTGTATCCACTCTTAGATTTGCCTTTAGGAATCTTCTACCTTATCAAATTTTCATACTAATATAGCCATCTTTAACTCTACTAGAGTGCTATCTATTTTTTTTACTGGCTACCCTTGATAGTTCTCACTTTTGTCGCATGCACTCTTTTATAGACATGATTCATATCCACCCGTTTAGCAATCTCAAAATAGATTCTCCATTACTTCATCTGAGGTTCATTGACTATAGTATTTAATCTAAATCCAATCATCTTTCTTCCAATAATTCCATTATCACTAATCATCTTTATCATCAAAGGTCAGGGAGTGTATAAATCAAAATGTTCATCCAAAAGTGATTCACTTCCTTCTGTCGATTTAGCATAATGAAAAACACTTGCTTTATCTAGTGAACCTAGGTTTAAAGAATCAGGAGTAAATCTGTGGTAATCCAACCGGCATCAAAATATCGTTAAGTTGCACAGTGGTCCAAATGCATAGAGGTTTTATAGTTCTTAACCTCATGGTTATAGGTTCTACCGAATATATAATGTCATTGGTCAAGGCACTACAAGAGTAAATTTGGAGAAGCTTTCATACATCAGTAAATTAGGTATAAATCTGGAGAAAGATTTCGTACATCAATAAATCAGGTACAAATCAGTAGATGTACGCTCAACATGATTAAGCATTTAACTGTTCATTCAGTTCATATCTCTGTTCATGTTGTGGATCATGAGAGTGGCTCAGTTTGGTATAATCAGGACTAAGACTAAAGAAACAATATCTATAACTCCAATTGACAGGTTAAATCAAGAAGGTATCATGTCAAGGTACGAGAATTAAAATCAAGTATGTGCATCCTCTATAATCATAAGAGTAAGTCAATAATGCATCGCATCCTATATAAACATATCTACTTACATGGCCATTATCCTCTTATCACTGTTTGGATTTAGCCTGAGGTCTTTTCCTTTATCTCTACAGGGGTTTTGGCATTACTAGCCATTTTTCTTCTTCCTCTGTCTTACATCGAGTTTCACATCTTGTGAGTACCAACTTGGTATTCCAATTTTCTGCTTTATAGAAGCTCCCTTCTTGCTACTGTACTATATCCTTGTATACTTGGATAATTACCCAACTTATAGATAATACCCTAAATTGTTTGTTTATTAGGATAATTCTTGGTCTCCTTTTTCTGTGTGAGTGTATATATATGGTTCTACCTTTTATATGTACATTATCGTCTTGTTTAATTTCTGTCTCAACCAACACAGGTGCTTATGGTTTGTTTGTATTAAAGCTTTTAATTTATCCTAACTCAGTTCATGGACTCTAGTGGAAGTATTCAGGTTTAATGGGTAAGGCCTATCAGAGCTCGGATACCAAGTTGTCACACCCCAATTCTGCACCAACCAGAATGATGTGATGAACCGTCAATAAACCAACGGTTCAACCAGGATCTCACAATAGACTATCCCACATATGATAAACCAAAACACATTCCGCATTAATCAGAGGTAATAAAATAAATAGCGAAAGTTTTATAGATAATGAACTGAGGTCTAATCATGATAAATAATTAATATTTCATTTATTTCCAAGTAATCAAAACATAATTTAATACATATTACAATACCCAAATACGAAAAATTAAACATTAAACGTATCCACCGCTGAAACGCTCGCTTAACAAACTATCTTCGTCCTCCACAGCTTCCTCACCATGGCAGCCACATGTTCATATGTTGGCGTGTTGACATAATTTTCAATCATAAGACCTGCAACATCAGAAACTAAAAGAAATATGCACACGAGGGTCAGCTCTCCAACTTGAGCTCAGTGAGAAAACAAAACAATGCAACAAACATATGCGTGCAATCAATTCATATCTTTGGTCTGGTATATAAGTTTGCAATGTGCTATAGAAAGGATAGGTGGCCGTCACACCTCTATACACGAGTGTGTTGAAACGCCCAATGAAAACGGCACTGTCGCCCCACATGCACCCACCATGGACAATATACACCCCATGAAAATGGGATGGCTGTACCGGTTGCCCATACCAACACGTAAGCCCCTGTTGGCGAGGGCTTGCAAACTGAGCTCTCAACTAACCAACCCTAATGCCAAACAATGTATCCAAGGCCTCACCCCAGCATCCCTCAATACATCCATAGAGATAGAGCTAGGGTCTGGTGACCAGGCTGAACCACAATGCCACGTCCCCCCTGATACCCTACGACATATTTGTTCCGCTAAGGTAATGGCGATACGACGATGTTAGTGGACAGGACTTGAGTAGAGATAGAGCTAGAATCTGGTGACCAGGCTGAACCACAATGCCACATCCTCCCCCTGATGCTCCCCTCGCATCAAGCACACTAATACTTGCTTAGTGGACATGACTTGAATAGACCATGGCACAATATACACCCCATGAAGAACGGTCATGGCTGTACCGGTTGATACCATCCCTACCTGCACCATATACACTAGCCAAACCCAAACATTCACATGCCTATTCCTATCATCATCATCATCATCATGTTATAAACAATAAAGTAAATATGCATGAACAAATAATAGAAATATTGGATGACATGTTAAATGCACATACAAGCATACACGCATAGAATCAATATGGCATTGGACTCAAGAAATAAAATAGTTTATTCTTAACCAATTAGTTTAGGTCTTGTTCCCTCACCTTAGCTTGTTAATAGATCCTCTTCCAAGCTTTAGAATCATCTTTATAATGTTATTATATTGCTAGAAGACCTAACAAAGTCGATAGAATTTAATTAGAATTAATTCCAAATTTAAAAACCATCTTGTCAACTGAGGGTCGGAGGTAGGGTCGGAGTCATGATCGACCCTGGGTGTGACCCTCCCCCTTATCTGAACTTCCCGAACACTGAGGGTCGATGCTAGGGTCGGATCTGCCATCGACACTAGGTGCGACCCTCCATGGTTTGAGTAAAAAATATCAGATTTCGTTCTCTCTTTCATGGTTGGGGCCTATGGCTTACTTCCACAATCCATTCTATACATGTTCTATGGTTTAGAACTATACTTTATTCACCTACATGGTTTTAATGATCTCCTCCATGGTTTTTCATGAAAACATAACCATGGATGGATGATTTGGGTTTTTTTTCTAAGTCATATTCACTTCATAAACCATTCTAAAGTCTTAAATAAATCATGGGGAATGTATTCATACCTTAGTTTTGCTGAGATTCAGAGTTCCTCTGAATTTCCTCTTCTTCCTTAGCCTTTTCTTCAAGTTTTCCTTCTCTTCTTCTCTTCCTTCTCTTCTCTTTCTCTCAATCCAATTAGGGTTGTAAAAGGAGTGAAAGAGGCTTAGGGACATCCTATTTATAGGGCAAAACCTCCCAAAATAAGTCCCATTGAGTTTAGGAAAGGTTCCAATCGAAATTAGGGAGGTTTCTCAATTTTCGGTTCGTGCTATTTTTCCCGAATGTCGAGGGTCGATGGGAGGGTCGGACAACTCGTAGACCCTGCGACCCATGGTTGAGGGTCGATGGTGTGGGTCGATGGGAGGGTCGGACCTGCCTGTTAAAACCTGCGACCCTACCCTCATTTTGACTGTTTTTGGGCAAATTTTCATATTGGGTCATGGTTTTTCTTCACACATTTGGTCCACTTGGCTCGACCATCATATGTAGACGGGTCACGACACGAAATGTAAGGTTGGACCATGTTCGTGGCGTGCGGGTCTTACAACTCCACCACCCTTAGAAGAAATTTCGTCCTCGAAATTTGAAAGTACGGATCTTACATCCTTGTCTTTAAATGTTAGCTTCTTTTCTGCACACAATAGGTTTGCAGAATGCCGAGCTAGCCATTCCATACCCAAGGTAACATCAAAGTTTGCCATCTCAAATTGAATCAAGATTGCATCCAAAGTCTTCTCGCCGATAAGAACTGGACATGGTCCATAACCTTTTTTTAATTCCACTTCTAATCCCAAAGGTGATCATACAAGTAATTTGTAGTCTAAATATCTGAGGGGTAGATTTAGCTTCTTCCCAAATGACACAGATATAAAAGAATGAGTAGCTCCAGAATCAAAGAGTACTCTAGCGGGTATGCCATTAATAGGTACGATACCTGTGATTTGTTTTAATTTAGTCTACATAGTCACACAATGTAACACAAAATGAAAGGTTCAGGTCATAACTGTGACCACATCGGGTGATGCGGCAGCATCCTCAGATGTAACAACATAAACCTTTCCTTGCTGTAGCTGCTTTCTGGGCTTAGGACACTCCCTTGAAGAATGTCCTATTTGATTATAGTTAAAGCATTTTACTCCTTCATTATTTTGCTTTTGTTGCGGTTGAGCTGCTGGAGTAGTCTTGGCTGTAGCATTAAAGCCTTGAGTACGGTAGGGTTTGAATGTACTTGTATTCCCTCCATTGTATGAATTTCCGTTTGGCCTTTTAATACCCCTATTTTAAGCAAAATAGCTCTCTTTCTAGCTCGACTCTATCACTCGAGCAATCTATATGGCTTCGTTGTAAACTTTCTTCTCCAGTCCCAGAACATGCTCGCGAATGCTTCCCCTAAGTCCCATGATGAACCTTCGGATCTTAGTATTTTCCTCTTGCATGCTAGCGGGTGCAAAGAAAAATAACTCTTCATAACGCTGTTGGTATGCATCCACAGTCATTTGCCCCTGATATAAACTCAGGAACTCTCTCTCCATAGCATCTCTGAAACTTCTGGGGAAGTACTTCTCAAAGAATGCCTCTTTATAGATAGCCCAGGTCAATTGGGCATGCTTGGTTAACAGATAAGTCCGAGTGGACTTTCACCAGTGGTGTGCATCGCCTTTCAACATGAATGTTGCACACAGTACTTTCTCCTCCTCATTAACCATCATCATCATGAAATTTCTTTCCATTTCATCGATCCAGTGTGCCGGCCACAAAGGATCTACTGGTTTACCATTGTATTCTTTAGGCTTCATCTTTAGAAAATGCTCGATCAGTCGAGAGTGGTCCAACTGATACTGAGCATAGGCCCCATACATAGGTGGTTGATATTGGTAACTGCCTTGAGATACCTCAGGATTCTACATTGGAACCTGCATAACTGGCGTTGGAGGTGTGTGGGGTCCCGTGTTGCTTCCCCCTGGTACTGTGCTAGCTTGTTCGGCTGGCATAGGTGTCGTATGTGCAGCTGGAAAAAACATTCCTATAGCAGCTTGCATATTGGCTTGCACGTGCTGTATTTGCGGGAGCTGTTGTGCCAGGTTCATTACTACTGTAGCTAAATCTGTAGGTGGGGCTGACAAGTTTGTAGGATTTGCCTGGCCACTAGCTACTGGCAGTGCCACATTCTGGTTTTCTTGTACATCAGGAATTTCATGGCTGTCCTCCCCCACAGGTGGTGGTGGTGGAATTGGGTTACGGTCTCGTCTGGTCACTCTTCGCCAAGCCATTTCCTGTTCTGGTGGTGGTAGTGTCTGAAAACAATCACATAACATGTGAGGCAGTCAATATAAGTTGTTCCCAAATCAAACTCCAACTAATCAATATAAATTTCCAAAATTTCAAGCCATTTAGTGAAAATACAGAATTTTCCATCGTAGGGTCGATGGTAGGGTCGCTCCTTAAGCGACCCTAGAAACTCTGTCAGCTCACCGAGAGCCTAGGGTTGATCGTAGGGTCGGTATATGTCCGACCCTCGGTCCGACCCATGGTTTCTGTCAGATCACCGAGAACCTATGGTCAATGGTAGGGTCGGTCGTAAGGTCGCATATTTTGTCGAATTTTGCGACCCTACGATCCAAAATTAGGTTTTTAAACTTGATTTTGGATTCATTTCCTATTCTTTCTCTTTTCTTCCAACTCAACACGCTTCCCCTGAGTTGCTACAGTATCGACCCCTAGTGTTTGGTGATCATTTCTTTCGTTCATGACTTTCATTCCTTCCCTTCAGGTATGCTCTCTACTGTTTCTCATTTTTAAGCTTTCAAAACTAGGTTTTTAACCATTTACATTGTTTTCTTCAAATTAAAATTTTTCCAACCATAAAAATTTACTTTTTATTGGGGGCTTTTGCTATTGGTCACCCAATGGACGAAAGCCCTCAAAATATTTGAGTTTATCGGTTGGTTATCGAGAAACTTGAAATTTTCCATCTTTGACCTAATTTTCGAGATTTTTTCTAAATTGTTGAAATTTCTTCAAATTCAATCTTTTTAGATTAAATTTCCAACTGTATGAGCTTTGCAAGATTGTTTGGAACCTATGTAAGTCCTCCTACCCAGTTGTTTGGGTGAAAAATGAGGCTTTTGGCCAAATCATGTCGTTGTAATGCCAAAATTTTAAGTTTTTCACCTTATCTAATATCTTGCTTGTTTTTCTGTTTCTTGGCAGATAGTATGGCTTGTACCAAGGTTCCTAGGGCTCAAGATTCCGTTTGTTTCTGCTCCAACGAGGCAGAAGCTCAGTATGCTCGCTATGAGCGTAAGAAAGTAGAAGGGGGTCGCTGTGTAAACTTGACTAGTCTAGCCTTGTTTAACATAGAGGGTGCCTTTGGTGACATGGGCTGGCTTCTTGTGATCACCTATGAGGCTTGTACCAGTCCTGCTTTGGTGAAGTAGTTCTATTGCAACCTTTAAGTAGTAGGGGATTGCAATGATACAGAGAGGGGTAGGGAGCTCAGGATCACTAGCTATGTAAAGGGGGTGGAAGTTTCATTTAACTGCCAACAGTTGGCTGATCTCTTGGGCATATCAAATGATGGCCCTTTGGTTTACTGTGCTCCTTAGGAACCCCAATTCCTATCCTTGGCTGAGATTGATAATCAGCTCCTTAGAGGTGATCGTTGGGAGATGAAAGCGATCAACCTACGGCCAGAGCCTCGGGTGTACTACAAGATCATCCAGCACAACCTAATCCCCCAGAGTGGCCACTATGATAGGATTTCTCAGTTGACCCAGTATGTTCTGTACTGCATTTGCACTAGGCAACCTGTATGCCTACCATATATCATCATCAGGACTATGATCAGTGCTACGCTACCTGGTCAGCTAGGCAACCTGCCCTACGGACGTCTGATTACTACACTGCTCACCCGCTTACACGTTGATTTTTTGGATGAGTGGATTCATGAGGATACCTTCTCATCGAACCTTGACTGGGAGGCTATCTATAGGATGGGTATGCGAGATGCTCAGGTCAGTGATGATGAGAGGAATGCTCTGGTGCGTACTCGTACTCGAGTAGAGATAGCAGACGCTGAGGTTGCAGTAGCAGCAGCAGCAGGAGCAGGGGTCCATGGGGGTGATGCTGAGGATGAGGATCGTATGTTCATGGATGTAGACGCCATACCTCCTCCATCACCTTTACATTCTACTGGAGCTGGTGCATCTTGGGCTCTTTCACACACTACTGGTCCTTCACACCCACCATCTGATGATATGATGGGGTTACTACATGAGATTAGAGAGGCTCAACGAGTGACTGATTTAAGAGTAGGAGAGCTTCTAGATGCTCAGCAAGAAACTGATGGGAGAGTAGACGAGCTTCTAGATGCTCAGCGTGCATTCGATTAGCGGATGGCCGAGTTGACAGCTAGTCTCCAGACGACCCAAACTCAGGTAGCCTGGTTGACTAGAGTGTATGCTGAGGACTATGATTGGGATCGTGAGGCACCTCCTCCTCCAGCACCTCCAGTTCCATGATGTACATTTTTCTTTTTGTTATTCTTTGTACTACAGAGTAACTGTTTGGATTGTGGACTATACTCTGATTTGGATATATATAAACGTTGCTTTTTATTTGATGTATATGAAGCTTATTTTTCCTTTTATATATGCATTATTCTCTTTTTTAATTTTGTCTCATACAACACAGGTGCTTATAGTGTATTCTTATTACAGATTTTAAATTTTTTTTCCTAACTCAGTTCACGAACTTTTATGGAAGTATATCGGTTTAATAGTCAGGGCCTGAGGGCTCTGATACCAAGTTGTCACACCCCAATTCTGCACCAACCAGAATGGTGTGATGAACCATCAATAAACCAACGGTTCAACCAGGATCTCGAATAGGCTGTGTCCGTTTTCTTAAACCATATACATCCACAATAAAAATCAGAATAAATACACGATAGTGGAATTCTTTAATATTAAATGAAATGAGAGTCCAAAGATGATATCATAAATAAATTATCCAATTATCTTTAAAAGAACTAAGACATAAATTAAAATAATTTAATCAATTACATCATCTGTATAACTTAAATAAAATCTAATCGAAAATGCATGAGTTGCACTCGCATGATGAATTATGTGACTCCATCATAACTTCTGCATCCATCACCGCCGCATGTCCATACATCGAAGCATTCATATAATCTTCAACGGTGGTACCTATATCATCAACTAAAAATATTCGACGTCAAGAGGGTGAGCACACATCACGGCTTAGTGAGCAAACAAAACAATGCAACAAACATATGCATGCATTCAATTCTTATCTTTGGTCTGGTTCATAAGTTTGCAATGTGCAATAGAAAGGATAGGTGGCCACCTCATCTCTATACATGAATGTGTGGAACCACCCAATGGATCAAACACCATTGCCACCTCCACATGCACCCACCATGGAATAGGGATAGAGCTAAAGTGCTTAGGACCACACCTCATTACACTTCTCCTGATGTCCTACCCAAACCAACACGTAAGCCCCTATTGGAGAGGGCTTACAAACTGGGCTCACAACTAATCAATCCTAATGTCAAACAGTGTATCCAAGGCCTCACCCCAACATCCCTCAATACGTCCATAGAGATAGAGCTAAGGCCCCACAGCAGAGTCAAAGACTACACGGTTCGAGACCACCTCCCCTGATGCACTACGACGTAATAGTTCTGCTAAGGTAATGGAGATACGACGATGTTAGTAGACAAGATTTGAGTAGAGATAGAGCCAGAGTCTGGTGACCGGGATGAACTACAGTGTCACGTCCTCCCCCTGATGCTCTACTCGCATCAAGTACACTAACCATACACATACATTCACATGCCTATTCCTAGCATCATCATCATCATCATCATCATGTTTTAAATAAACAAAATTAAATATGCATGAATGTAATAACAGGAATAGTGGATGACATGTGATATGCACATTACAATCATACAAACATAGAATCATTGATGGTGTTGGACTCAATAAACAAAAATATTTTATTATTAGTCAATTAGTTTAGGTCTTGTTTCCTCACCTTTGATTGCTAGTAGATCCTCATTTAAGCTTTATAATTCTATTTTAAACCACTGAAAAGACCTAACAAGTCGATAGATTTTAATTGGAATTAATTCTAATTTATTTAAACTAACTGAAACTATAAGGTCGCAGGTGGGGTAGCAGTTTCTATGACCACAGGGGTAGGGTCGTAGGGTAGGATAGCACCTAGGGTTGTAGTTTCTGTGACCCTCGGGTGTAGGGTCACAGGTGGGGTCGGATGCCATTCGACCCTACGTGTGACCACACCCTCCCAGGGACTTCTCGAGGGCATGTGGTCGATCATGTGGTCTCGTAGGGTCGGATATCATTCGACCCTATGTTCGACCACACGTCTTCTGTGTCGACCTTTCATTCTAAAGTCCACTCCTTCATGTTTGAGTCATTTGGCTTACTATCATGGTCCATCCTATGATTGTTTTATGGCTCATAACTATAATTTATACGCCATTCATTCTCCATAGCGATCTCTTCCATGGAATCTCTTGAAATTTATCCATGGATGGATGGTTTGGGTTTCTCCTAATCCTATGTTCTTCATAAACTATTCTAGGCTCTCAATTCATGTAGGGATTTAGGTTCATACCTTGGATTTGCTGAGATTCAGAGGTTTCTCTGAACTTCTTGTTCCTTAGTCTTCTTCTTCTTCATGTTTCCTTCTCTTCCTTCTCTTTTCTTTCTCTCACTTTCAATTAGGGTTCTAAAGGAGTGAAAGAGGCTAAGGGACGTCCTATTTATAGAGAAAAACCCTCCATAATAAGTCCCAATGAGTTTAGGAAAGACCCCCTTTGAATTAGGAAGGTTTCCTAATCTTTGAATTCTGTATGTTATCATAGGGTCGCATGTAGGGTCACAGAATCCATCGAGCCTACGTTTTTTAGTCATGCGACCCCACGACTAAAAAGTCATGGGTTGGACTCTTTTGAGGTGGGGTCGGTCACACTTGTTTAGGCATGCGACCCTACCCTCATATTTGACTGTTTTTGAGTTAAATTTCATACATGATCTTGTGGTTTCTTTATGCACTTGGTCCACTTGGCTCGACCATGGTCGGTAGACCTGGTACAAGGTGACCGGTTAGTTCGATACGGGTCTCACACAACACTTACTAAATTCTAGTGCTTGCTTCAAGCGCACTTGGCATATGAATAGATAATGCCAATTATGCTTTGGGGGTACCACAGTATGCACTCATTCACTTGAGCAAAGTCAAACAAAAATGGAAAATGCAGTTCTAAGCAAAACAAAGTAGTAAAAAAGAAAAGCAAATTCATTGAAAAAATGCTTACAAGGGGAAAGGGAAGTTTACAAGACAAAAAGAAAGAAAAGCACACTTGGCGGATACACAGAGAGATAAAATAAAATTCCTCGGGGTCTCATTAGGCAGGAGGGAGGGGGCCCTTTGGTGCGATAGGAAAATCAGCAACAGGGGTCTCAAGAATGTTGGTCACCTCCGGGGTTGGGAGATGAGCATTAGGAACAATGGAATCCAGCGGAGTCAAAGGCATCTCATAATCGGCAAGTCTCCCTCAGGAGGTAGACCATCCATAATTTTCTCAGTCTCTCCCTTGGGGGTTCTTGCCGCTGAAACTAGGATATTGACTTGTCCTGCCACCTACAAGATAGAGAGAAGGTTATCAGAGGATGAACTGGGTAGTCCGACATCTACTCTGATGATTAGTCAGTAACAAAGCACAGTCAGGAGCTTACTAGAGAGATGTAAGCTCCGAAGGGAATGTGGTTGCCAAAGTATTCTCTCAAAGTAGGGGGATGGTGAAGAGTGTAAAGATTGGAACCTCTAACCTGTGATCGTCAAGTGTATATATAGAGGAAATACTTGTAGTTACAGTTGAACACGTTACCCAATGATTAAGTTCTATAAGGAGTTTAACTCTCCTGATGATTCTCAACTGATTATGTCCTTTTATCATAGGATAATGATCTTACGACCAAGACAGGTCACTATTTCTGACACGTCAGGTGACTGTCAGTTATCCGCTTGTGGAAGTTCTTTACGAGTCGGAGTCCCTAAGTTGTGATATGATAAGAGTATGACTTTAAGCTGTAATACCGACCTAGAGATCTAAGACCTACTAACTTGCATGCATTTCCTCTCTCTATAAGGTAACTCCTTAAAGGTGGCACTTGTCACGAGACACATCACTCCCTTGCTATGTCATGTGGGCAGACACGTGTCATCCTTTGTTTGGTAAGTGAGATATGGTATCAATAGTTGCCCCTTGCTTCTATGAACTCAAGGAGTTTGAAGGAGCAATCTCTGTATCTATTGCTAATCTCGTACTTGTTCATCATATACCGAGTTGCAAATGCATTGAAGTCGCGCTTCTCAAGTCGAAAGATCACCCAAGTTGTAGAATGCCTCGACTTATAGCGAGCCATGTTTTTCTTTACTAGAATTCAAGTTGACTCTACACCTGTCGATTATGGGATGTAAGTCAATGTGCCCTCCAACTTGCAAGGTTTTTGGAGTACTCGATTTCTAGTTAGCATCTTGCAAGGAATTTTGTGTTGTGGTGATTCGAGCTGGAGTAGATACTTAAGACGCGGAGAGTGGTATTGAAGAGTCCTAAGGACTACATTTCAGGAAATTAAAAAAAATTTTGGGTAGCCCAATAGATTTTTTGAAAATTCCACTTGTTATTGTCATACCCCAATTTTGGCTGAACTCGAAGTGTGAGGGAACCGTCACTGAACCAAAGGTTCGCACCAGGATCTCAATAAGACCGTGTCCACTCAGACAAACCATTGCACATAACCATAATCAAAATATAATAAAATACAGCGGAAGTCTTAAATTAAATGAACTGAGTTCTCTATTGATAATTTAAATAAAAATATCTAATTATTCAAATATCAAAACATAAATAATTATCCTTACATCAATTGTATCTCCAACTAAAAACAAATAAAATAAATTAAACAAATCCTAGAGGTACATGCAGAAAGGGCACTCGCATGAAGCGTCATGCTCGTCCTCTCCTGCTTGCACGTCCAAAGTAGCCACACCTCACACTGGAGCATTCAGGTAATCCTCCACCGTATAACCGGCATCAACATCTAAAAACATGTATATATATATATATATATATATATATATATATATATATATATATATATATATATATATATATATATATATATATAGGGTGAGCTCACAACTTAGCTCAGTAAGACAATTAGATAATGCAACAAACATATGCATGAGTAACGTTCACATTATGGTCAGGTTTTAAGTTTGCAATGTGCTATAGAAAGGATTAGCAGCCACCGCACCTCTATACACAAGTGTGTGAAACCGCCCAATGGATCAAACACCACTGTCGTCTCACATTTTTCAAGACTATTGCTTAAAATCATATATATCCCAAAAACCTCATTAGCTTACACCTTCTTTTAATCATTCTATCATATATCTCGAAAGCATCTTCTGACTATTTACTCATTAATATCCCAAGTATATGCATTAGGGTATATGCTCAAAATTTCATTAATTCTACTAAACTGTCCTGGTCTTTCTTAATCATCTCACTCGACATTGGGCATAACTCAGTGTTACTTGTACTAATTTGAATACTATCAATGCCACCATTGTCAATTTCATCCTTGTATCCACTCTTAGATATGCTTTTAAAAACCTTCTTCCTTGTCAAACTCTATATCGATATAACCATCTTTAAGTTTACTTGAGTGCTATCTACTTCCTTACTGGCTACTCTTGACAGTTTTCACTTCTTGTTCATGCACCCTTTTATAGACATGACTCATCTCCATCCATTCAGTAATCTCGAACAGATCCTCCATTTCCTCATCTGAGGATTCTTGGCTATAGAGATTTATCTGAATCCAATCATCTTACTTCCCATAATTCCTTATTCACTAAACATCTTATCAATGGATGTCGAGAAATGTAAGAATCAAAATGTTTATCCAAAAGCAATTCATTTCCTTCTTTCAATTTAGCATAATGACAAACACTTGCTTTATCTAATGAACTTAAGTTTAAAGGATCAAGAGTAAATCTATGGTAATCCAACCAGCATCAAAAGATCATCAAGTTGCACGGTGGTCCAAATATATGAAAATAAAGGTTTTACAACTCTTAACCTCATGGTTACAGGTTCTATTAAGTATATATAATGCCATTGGTCAGGGCACTATAGGAATAAACCTGGAGAAAGTTTTCGTACATTAGTAAATCAGGTATAAATCAGAAGATGTGCGCACAACATGATTAAACAATTAACTGTTCATTCAGTTCATATCTCTGTTCATGTTGTCGATCATGAGAGTGGCTCAGATTGGTATAATCAGGACGAATACTAAGGAAACAATATCTATAACTCCAACTGATAGGTTAAATCAAGAAGGTATCCTGTCAAGGTATGAGAATTTAAAATCAGGTATGTGCATCCTCTATAATCATAAGAGTAAATCAATAATGCACCGCATCCTATATAAACCTATCTAGTTATATGGCCACAATAGATTCGATCCTTTGCTTATAGTTAGTACCCTATATTATTTGTTTATCAGGATAAATTTTGGTCTTCTCTTTCTGTTTGAGGGTATATATATGGTTTCACCTTTTATATGTACATTATTGTCTTGTTAAAGTTCGGTCTCAGTCAAGACAGGTGCTTATAGTCCGTTATTACTACAGCTTTTAATTTTTATCCTATCTCAGTTCACAAACTTCTGTGGTAGTGTACTGGTTTAAAAGATAGAGCCTGAGAGCTCTGATACCAAGTTGTCACACCCCAATTTCACACTATTCAGAATGGTGTGATGAATCACTAATTAACCAACGGTTCAACCAGGATCTCTAATAGGCTGTGTCCTTTTAAATTAAACCATACACATCCACAACCATAATCAGAATAAATACACAATAGCGGAAGTCTTAATATTAAATGAACTGAGGAATCTAACTGTGATAATCATAAATAAAATATCAAATTATGTTGTATCAACCGAGACATAAGTCAATAAAATATCAAATTACATTTCCTTAATAGTTTAAATAAAAATCTAACCGAAAATGCATGAGTTACACTCGCATGAGGAGTCATGTGTCTTCACTATATCTTCAGCCTCCATTGCAGTCACATGCCCGTACACAGAAGCATTCGTATAATCTTCTACAGTGGTACCTCCATCATCAACTAAAAATATTCGACGTCGAAAGGGTGAGCATACATCACGGCTCAGTGAGCAAACAAAACAATGCAACAAACATATGCATGCATTCAATTCATATCTGTGGTCTGGTATATAAGTTTGCAATGCGCTATAGAATTGTTCGGTGGCCGCCTCACCTCTATACACTAGTGTTGAAGCTGCCCAATGAAAATGGCACTGTCGACCCCACATGCACCCACTATGGTACAATTACCCAATGAAAATGACATTGCAGTACCGGTTGCACCATACCAACACGTAAGGCCCTATTGGAGAGGGCTTGCAAACTGGGCTCGCAACTAACCAATCCTAATGCCAAACAGTGTATCCAAGGCCTCACCCCAGCATCCCTCATTACGTCCATAGAGATAGAGCTAAGGCCCCCCGGCAGAGTAGAAGACTACACGGTCCGAGACCATCTCCCCTGATGCCATACGACGTAATAGTTCTGCTAAGGTAATGGCGATACGACGATGTTAGTGGACATGACTTTAGTAGAACTATGGCACAATATACCCCAATGAAAACGACATTGAAGTACAGGTTGATACCATCCCCTACCCGCACCATGTACACCAGCCAAACACAAACATTTATATGCCTATTCCTATCATCATCATCATCATAATCATATTATAAACAATGAAATTAAATATGCATGAATTGTAATAATAGAAATATTGGATGACATGTTGAATGCACATTACAAGCATATACGCATAGGATCAATCATGGCATTGGACTCAAGAAATAAAATAGTTTATTATTAGCCAATTAGTTTAGGTCTTGTTTCCTCACCTTTGCTTGAGTGTAGATCCTCTTTCAAGCTTTAAGAATCACTTTTATATCAATATGAAAACCTAACAAGTTGATAGATTTTAATTAGAATTCATTCCAACAATTTTAGGCTTGCCGTTAAGCGAGGGTCGCAGGACGGGTCGCAGGTAGGGTCGATGCTAGGGTCGGATGTTCCATCGACCCTAGGTGTGAACACAACTTCCCTGGACTTCTCGAAAGCTAGGGTTCGATCCTATGGTCTGGTAGGGTCGATTCCCAATCGACTCCACGTAGTTTGAGTCGACCTTTTCATCCTACAGTCCATTCTTTCATGTTTGGGTCCTATGGCTGACATCCACAATCCATTCTATGCTTGTTCTATGGCTTAAAACTCCAGGTTACTTCCTTACTTTTCCTACCATGATTCCCTCCATGGATTTCATTGAAATCTTCCCATGGATGGATGATTTGGGTTTATCCTAGATCATACCCTCTTCATGTACTATTCTAAGACTTAAATTATTAATGGATGCATACCCATACCTTAGGTTTGCTGAGATTCAGAGGTTTCTCTGAATTCTTCTCTTTAGTCTTCTTCTCCAACTTTCCTTCTCTTCTCCTTCTCTTCTCTTTCTCTCACTTTCAATTAGGGTTTCAAAAGGAGTGAAAGAGGCTAAGGGACGTTTTATTTTTAGAGGAAAGCCTCCCAAAATAAGTCCCATTGAGATTAAAAAAGAATGCCCTTGAAATTTGGAAAGTTTTCTATTTACGGTTTCTGTCGGTAATGAGAGGGTCAATGAGGGGGTTGGAGATCCCGTCGACCCTCGGGTCTAAATTATCCGACCCTAGGTCTAAAATTTAGGGGTCTCACTCCCTAATGAGAGGGGTCTGACCCTGCCTATTTGGGTATGCGATCCTGCCCCCTATTTTATTATTTTTGGGTTAGTTTAATACCTGGTCTCATTATTTCCATCACGCACTTGGTCCATTTGGCTCGACCATGATAGGTAGACCTGGTACATGGTGGTAAGACCAGTTAGTTCGATACGGGTCTTACAACTCCCCCCTGCTTATCAAAATTTCATCCTCGAAATTTGTACATACCTTCTAAGTCGAATAGATGAGGGTATTGCTTTCGCATAGCATTCTCTTCTGCCCATGTGATTTCTTCTATATCTCTACTTCTCCAAGTGACCTTAACATAATAAATGTCACGGTTGCATAGTCGTTGCACCTTTCGGCTGGTGATTTCAGTTGGTGCTACATCAAATGTCAAATCATCAGTCAAATCAGGTAGATCTACTATCAAAACGTGCGTTAGATCACTGACATACTTCTTCAATAAGGAGATATGGAATACATCATGCACACTTGACATAGATGGTGGTAGTGCTAACTGGTAAGCTACTTTTCCACGTTTAGCTAGAATCTCATATGGTCCGACATATCTTGGACTTAGTTTCCCTTTCTGTCCGAACCGTTTCAAACTTCGCATAGGTGACACTTTGAGGAAAACCTTATCACCTACGGCGAATTCAAGGTCTCGGCGTCTAGTATCTGCATATTGCTTCTGAGGATTCTGAGCTGTTGTTACTCTTTCCTTGATAATGTCGACTACTCGACAAGTCTCTTCAACAAATTCTGGTCCAACAATACTACGTTCTCCAATTTCATTCCAAAACAAAGGAGTTCGACACTTCCTGCCGTACAGTGCCTCATAGGGTGACATCTGTATAGTAGCCTGATAGCTATTGTTATAAGTGAACTCAATCAGTGGTAACTTTTCATTCCATGATCCTTTAAAATCAATTGCACAGGCTCGGAGCATGTCTTCTAGAATCTGAATGGTGTGCTCCGATTGTCCGTCTGTCTGAGGATGGAATGCAGTACTGAACTTCAATGTTGTACCCATAGCCTTCTGTAATTCTTCCCAAATCATTGAAGTAAATCATGGATCTCTGTCAGACACAATGCTTTCAGGTACACCGTGTAATCTGACAATATTATCCACATAAAACTTAGCTAACCTCTCCAGTGTATACTGAGGTCGTATAGCTATAAATCGAGCCGTTTTAGTCAGTCGGTCTACAATCACCCAAACTACGTCAACTACTCTGGGATTTAATGGTAACCCTGTGACGATGTCCATAGTGATGCAGTCCCATTTCCATGCTGGTTCTAATAACGGCTGTAACAGTCCTGCTAGTCGTTGTCGTTCAGCTTTCACCTTCTGAAAATTTAGGCATTGAGACACGAACTTGACTATATCTGCTTTCATTCCTCTCCACCAATATAATTTCTTTAGGTCATGATACAGTTTTGTACTTCTAGGGTGTATTGAGTAGGCGGTGGTATGGGCTTCCTTCATTAGTCGGTGTCTAATGTCCAAACTTTCTGTTTCAGGTACACATATTCTTCCTTTTTACTTCAGTACCTTTTCATCATCTAAGGTGAACTCAGGAATAGTCCTACCTTTTCGATGTCTTCTTGTACCATTCTTAGATAAGGGTCTGATTTAATCACTGTTTTCACTTTATCAAGTATATCGGGTACAATCTTTAATGTGGCGAACATATTTGCATACCAATGGATAAACCCTTGGTTAGTTGATTCACCCGGTGTATCTATCACAAACTGTTCATTACCATAATTGAATACTTTTTCGGTAGCACACAGTGTAGTAGTGGAGCTAACCTCCCCTTGGGATTTTATCATTGCCTTTCTACTCAGTGCGTCAGCAACCACATTAGCTTTTCCCAGATGATACTGGATATCACAATTATAGTCTTTCAATAGTTCCAGCCATCTTCTTTGTCTCATATTCAACTCCTTCTGATTAAAGAGGTAAGTAAGAGTCTTATGATATGATTTAATCTGAAATTTCTCTCCGTACAAGTAATGTCTCCATATTTTGATAGCATGTATTATTGCCGCTAATTCTAAATCATGAGTGGGATAGTTCTTATCATGTGTCTTCAATTGTCTTGAGGCATAAACAATTCTTGTTCTCCTTGCATAAGTACACATCTTAATCCCAATCCTGATGCATCAGTGTTCAAAATAAATGACTGTCCTAGAATCAGAATGGTCAAGATTAGAGTAGATATCAATCTAGCCTTCAATGTTTGGAAACTCTTCTCACATTTATCAGTCCAAACAAACTTTTCGCCCTTCTTAGTCAAACTGGTGAGAGGTACGGTAATTTGGGAATAATCTTCCACAAATCGTCGATAATACCCTGCTAGACCTAAGAAACTTTTAATTTCTGCAACGCTCTTCGATGCTTCCCACTTTACAATAGCTTCGATCTTGTTAGGATCCACTTTAATTCCTTCAGCGGATAGAACATGGCCTAGAAAAGCGACTTCCTTTAGCCAAAATTCACACTTTGTAAATTTGGCGTAGAGCTTCTCCTTTCGTAATCGTTGTTGAGCGGCGTTTAAATTCTTAATATGAATTTCCTTGTCCTTAGAGTAGATCAATATATCACCGATGAATACAATAACTGACGTATCCAACATATCGTGGAATACCCGATTCATAAGTTCCATAAAGACAAGACCAAAAGTTCATAATGTCCATATCTGGTTCTGAATGCTGTCTTGGGAATATCACCATCCTTAATCTTCAACTGATGGTAGCCGGACCAAAGATCGATCTTGGAGAACACTTTGGCACCTTGCAACTGATCGAACAGGTCATCGATCTGAGGCAATGGGTACAGATTCTTGATTATCAGCTTTTTCAGTTCCCGATAGTCTATACACAATCGAACACTGCCATCCTTCTTCTTTACGAATAATACTGGCGCTCCCCATGGTGATATGCTAGGTCGGATGTAACCCTTGTCCAGCAGTACTGGTAGTTGTACTTTTAATTCCTTCAGTATAGTAGGAGCCATTCGATAAGGTGCTTTAGATACTTGTGTGGCTCCGGGTATCAGATCTATAACAAACTCTGTAGCTCGGTCAGGTAGTAGTCCTGGTAGTTCTTCAGGAAATACATCTGGAAAGTTACACACGACATCAATATCCTCCATTCGTGGTGCTTCCTTGGTAAGATCGACCATAGATACTAGATACCCAACTGCTCATTTCTCAAGGCACTTCCTAGCCTTTAATGCAGAGAGTATGAGATTTTGTTTACGGGGAAGTTTGGTTCCCACAAAACTGAACTCTGCTCCTTCCTTGTCTTTAAATGTCAGCTTCTTTTCGGCACATAATAGGTTTGCAGAATGCCGAGCTAACTAGTCCATTCCCAAGATGACGTCAAAGTCTGCCATCTCAAGTTGAATCAAGGTAGCATCCAAATTCTGTCCATCCATATGATTTGGACATTGTTCGTAACACTTATCCCATACAACATCTAGTCTAAAAAGTTTGAACTATCAAATCTGGTATAAAGGTCTTAAGTGCTTGTGTAGTTCCTTCATCTCTTAGTTTTTCCAAGACTATTGCTTAAAATCACATATATCCCAAAAAGCTCATTAGCTTACACCTTCCTTTAATCATTCTTTCATATATCTTGAAAGCATCTTCTGACTATTTACTCATTACATATCCCAAGTCTAAGCATTAGGGTATATGCTCAAAATTTCATTAATTATGCTAAACTGTCATGGTCTTTCTTAATCAACTCACTCGACATTGGGCATAACTCAGTGTTACTTGTACTAATCTGAATACTATCAATTCATCCATTATCAATTTCATCCTTGTATCCACTCTTAGATATGCTTTTAGAAACCTTCTTCCTTGTCAAACTCTATATCGATATAACCATCTTTAACTTTACTTGAGTGCTATCTACTACCTTACTGGCTACTTTTGATAGTTTTCACTTCTTGTTCATGCACCCTTTTATAGACATGACTCATCTCCATCCATTCAGTAATCTCGAACAGATCCTCCATTTCTTCATCTGAGGTTTCTTGGCTATAGAGATTTATTTGAATCCAATCATCTTACTTCCCATAATTTCTTATTTACTAAACATCTTATCAATGGATGTCGAGAAATATAAGAATCAAAATGTTTATCCAAAAGCAATTCATTTCCTTATTTCAATTTAGCATAATGGCAAACACTTGCTTTATCTAATGAACTTAAGTTTAAAGGATCATGAGTAAATCTATGGTAATCCAACCGACATCAAAAGACCATCAAGTTGCACTGTGGTCCAAATATATGAAAATAGAGGTTTTACAATTCTTAGCCTCATGGTTATAGGTTCTATTGAGTATATATAATGCCATTGGTCAGGGCACTATAAGAATAAATCTGGAGAAAGTTTTTGTACATCAGTAAATCAGGTATAAATCAGAAGATGTACGCTCAACATGATTAAACATTTAACTGTTCATTCAGTTCATATCTCTGTTCATGTTGTCGATCATGAGAGTGGCTCATATTGGTATAATCAGGACGAATACTAGGGAAACAATATATATAACTCCAATTGACAGTTTAAATCAAGAAGATATCTTGTCAAGGTACGAGAATTTAAAATCAGGCATGTGCATCCTCTATAATCATAAGAGTAAATCAATAATGCACCGCATCCAATATAAACCTATCTAGTTATATGGCCACAAAAGATTTGATCAATTGCTTATAGTTAGTACCCTAAATTATTTGTTTATCAGGATAAATTTTGGTCTTTTCTTTCTGTTTGAGGGTATATATATGGTTTCACCTTTTATATGTACATTATTGTCTTGTTAAAGTTCGGTCTCAACCAACACAGGTGCTTATAATGCGTTATTATTACAGCTTTTAATTTTTATCGTATCTCAGTTCACAAACTTTTGTGGTAGTATACTTGTTTAAAAGACAGGGTCTGAGAGCTCTGATACCAAGTTGTCACACCCCAATTCTGCACTATTCAGAACGGTGTGATGAACCGCTAATAAACCAACGATTTAACCATGATCTCTAATAGGTTGTGTCCTTTTAAATTAAACCATACACATCTGCAACCATTATCAGAATAAATACACAATAGCAAAAGTGTTAATATTAAATGAACTAACGAATCTAACTGTGATAATCACAAATAAAATATCAAATTATGTTGTATCAATCGAAACATAATTAAATAAAATATGAAATTACATTTCCTTAAAAGTTCAAATAAAAATCTAATCGAAAACGCATGAGTTGCACTCGCATGAGGAGTCATGCGTCTCCACTATATTTTCAGCCTCCATTGCAGCCACATGCCCATACACAGAAGCATTCACATAATATTCCACAGTGGTACCTGCATCATCAACTAAAAATATTCGACGTCGAAAGGGTGAGCACACATCATGGCTCAGTGAGCAAACAAAACAATGCAACAAACATATGCATGCATTCAATTCATATCTGTGGTCTGGTATATAAGATTGCAATGTGCTATAGAAAGGTTCGATGGCCGCCTCACCTCTATACACAAGTGTGTGAAGCCACCCAATGAAAGCGGTATTGTCGACCCCACATGCACCCACTATGGTACAATATACTCAATGAAAATGACATTGCAGTACCGGTTGCACCATACTAACACGTAAGCCCCTATTGGCGAGGGCTTGCAAACTGGGCTCACAACTAACCAATCCTAATGCCAAACAGTGTATCCAAGGCCTCACCCCAGCATCCCTCAATACGTCCATAGAGATAGAGCTAAGGCCCCCCGGCAGAGGCGAAGACTACATGGTCCGAGACCACCTCCCCTGATGCCATACGACGTAATAGTTCTGCTAAGGTAATGGCGATACGATGATGTTAGTGGACATGACTTGAGTAGAACTATGGCACAATATACCCCAATGAAAACGCATTGAAGTACCGGTTGATATCATCCCCTACCCGCACCATGGACACCAGCCAAACATAAACATTCATATGCCTATTCCTATCGTCATCATCATCATCATCATCATCATATTATAAACAATGAAATTAAATATGCATGAACAGTAATAATAGAAATATTGGATGACATGTTGATTGCACATTACAAGCATACACGCATAGGATCAGTCATGGCATTGGACTCAAGAAATAAAATAGTTTATTATTAGTCAATTAGTTTAGTTCTTGTTCCCTCACATTTGCTTTAGTGTAGATCATCTTTCAAGCTTTCAGAATCACTTTTATATCAATAGGAAAACCTAACAAGTCGATAGACTTTAATTAGAATTCATTCCGATAAATTTAGGCTTGCTGTTAAGCGAGGCTCGTAGGACGGGTCGCAAGTAGGGTAGCAGTTTTTTGCGACCCTAGGGTGTATGGTCGATGGTAGGGTCAGATGTTCCATCGACCCTAGGTGTGACCACAACTTCCCTGGACTTCTCGAAAGTTGGGGGTCGATCCTGTGGTCTGGTAGGGTCAATTCCCAATCGACCCCACGTGCGACCCCACGTGGTTTGAGTCAGTCTATTCATCCTACAGTTTATTCTTTCATATTTGGGTCCTATGACTTACTTCCACAATCCATTCTATGATTGTTCTATGGCTTAAAACTCCAGGTTACTTCTTTACTTTGCCTACCATGATTACCTCCATGGATTTCATTGAAATCTTCCCATGGATGAATGATTTGGGTTTCTCCTAGATCATACCCTCTTCATGAACTATTGTAAGGGCTTAAATTATTAATGAAAGCATACCCATACCTTAGGTTTGCTGAGATTTAGAGGTTTCTCTGAATTCTTCTCTTTAGTCTTCTTCTTCAATTTTCCTTCTCTTCTCCTTCTCTTTTCATTCTCTCACTTTTAATTACGGTTTCAAAAGGAGTGAAAGAGGCTAAGGGACGTCCTATTTATAGAGGAAAACCTCCCAAAATAAGTCCCATAGAGATTAGGAAAGAATCCCCTTAAAATTTGGAAAGTTTCCTATTTACGGTTTCTGTCGGTAATGAGGGGGTCGATGAGGGGGTCGGAGATCCCGTCGACCCTTGGGTCTAAATTGTCCAACCCTAGGTCTAAAATTCAGGGGTTTGACTCCCTAATGAGGGGTGTCCGACCCTGCCTATTTGGGTATGCGACCCTGCCCCCAATTTTATTATTTGGGTCAGTTTAATTCCTGGTCTCGCTATTTCCTTCACGCACTTGGTCCATTTGGCTCAACCATGATAGGTAGACCTGGTACAAGGTGGTAAGACCGGTTAGTTCGATACGGGTCTTACACTTCCCCTGATACCCTACCCATACCAACATGTAAGCCCCTATTGGCGAGGGCTTGCGAATTGGGCTCGCAACTAACCAATCCCATATGTCATCACAGTAGGCCCTACCCCTGCACAGCTCCCTACGACATAGAGATAGAGCTAGAGTCTAGTGGCCAGGCCAGAGATCACAGTGCCACTTCCTCCCCCTGATACCCTACCCGCACTAAGCATGCTAAGACAGAATGATACGAAAATGTGCTAGTGTGAGGGATGATCCCAGACCCTCGGCCCTTCCCATTTCACAAACCAACGAAAATAATCACATGCCTAACAGTCACATCCTATTATATTGAGTATGCATGAAAAATAAAAATAACTGAATTTTAAGGATGACATGCGAGTATGCACAAACATCAGTCCATAGAATCGTAATTATTAACAATGTTTTACTGTTATTAAATTATTAGAGTTTAGGTCCGATTCCCTTACCTGACGCTTGTTTGATAGCTTCTTCCGCATCACAGAATCCAAACATGCTATCACGAGGTTCTACACGTTGTTAGGGTTGATTTATAATAGTTTTCTTAGGGTTTACGTTGGTCGAAAAATCAACTGGGTTAAAAACACTCCCATAGAGCATACTGGTCGCAGGACCGGTCGCGACACTGTGGGGAAAGGTGCGACCAGTATGGTCGACCAGTCCCCACGGACCAGTCTCTGGGAGGTACCGGTCGCATTACCGATCACATATGGTGTGATCGGTATGGTCAATCGGTATTTCACCGGAAGACCATACATCCGGTTCTTACCTTCCGTCGGTTACCCCCTATTGATTCTAGGGTTTCTCCTACACATTCTAGGTCTGAGCACTGAGTTAGAGTTGTTTCCAACTCCATTCAAGTCCTAGTTTCGATGATCTTCAACCTAGAACTTGAATCTAGGGTTTATCGACTAGATTAGGGTTTGATGGAAAAATAGGGTTTAGATCAATACCTCGCTTTGCATGGTATTGATCCAAACATGACTAACCATTTTAGAATGATTAAAGTAGAGGAAGGTTTAAGCACTTACTATTGGTTCGTGGTAATGTGTTCTCGTCCAACGGAAATGGCGGCTCTTCCCCTTCCTTCCTAGCTTCTTCTCCTTCTTCAGCCTCTTTCTCCTTTCTAGGGTTTGTGAAGATCAATGAGAGAGGTTTTAGGAGGTTTAAGGGTCCTTATATAGGCTAGGGTTAGGTTTAGGAAACCTCCTAACATTATCGAAGTCCTTGGGTTCAAAATTTGGAAAGTGGGACCCGTAAAGATCCTTTTTCGGATCTAAGCTGCGCAGGCCATACCGATCGACCATCGACCGGTACCAAGACCGGTACCATCGACCGGTATGATTATATATCATACTTAATTTGATCCAATTTCATACCTGTTTGTCATCCGCTCATCCCGTCTGGTCCGGTGATGATTGGAAGACCTGTTACAACATGAATTAAAGGTTTAGATCGGGTTCATGGAGTGCGTGTCTAACAACTCCTCCACCCTTAAAAGAAATTTCGTCCCCAAAATTTGCATGTAGGTTTCACAACTCCCCCACCCTTAAAATAAATTTTGGCCTCAAAATTTGAATGTACCTTGGTCGTTAAAAAGGTTAGGGTATTCCTTTTGCATCGCGTTCTCTTCCTCCCATGTGATTTCTTCAACATCTTGGCTTTTCCAATGCACTTTCACATAATGGATATCCTTATTTTGGAGATGTTGAACCTTTCAGCTTGTGAGCATCACAGGTACTACTTTAAATGTCAAGTTCTCTGTCAAGTCTGGTGGGTCTACTGTCAAGATGTGCAATGGATCCCTGGCGTACTTCTTCAATAAAGAAACATGGAACATATCATGAACACTTGACATGGATGGTGGTAGAGCCAGTTAATATGCTACATTACCACATCTGGTTAAAATCTCGTATGGTCCTATATACTTGGGGCATAGCTTCCCCTTCTTACCAAACCATTTCACAGGTGATATCTTTAAGAACACTTTATCACCCATTGCAAACTCCAGATCTCGACGTCAATTATCTGCATAATGCTTTTGTCAAACTTGAGCTGTCTTCACTCTTTCCTTGATTTGATCAATCACTCGACAAGTTTCTTCGATGAACTTCGGTCCTACGATCCTTCTTTCTCCTGCCTCATTCCATAACAGAGGTGTACGATATTTTTTCCCATAGAGTGTCTCATATGGAGCCATTTGGATCGTAGCCTGATAACTATTGTTATAAGAAAACTCGATGAGCGATAGCTTCTTGTCCCAAGCTCCTTCGAAATCTAAGGCGCACGCTCTGAGCATATATTCCAAGATTTGAATAGTTCTTTTTGACTGCCCGTCTGTCTAAGGATGAAAAGCTGTACTAAACTTCAACTTAGTTCTCATGGCTTTCTGTAATCCTTCCCAGAACTTTGATGTAAAATGGGGATCTCTATCAGATACTATACTTTCTAGGACACCATGAAGTCTGACTATATTATCCACATATAGCTTGGCCAGCTTCTCCATGGTATACTGAGTTCTGACTACGATGAATCGAGCTGTCTTGGTAACTCGATCAACTATAACCCATATTGCATCCACAGACCTTAGTGTCAAGGGTAGTCTAGTGACAAAATCCATTCTGATACAACCCCACTTCCATGCTGGCTCCGATAGTGGTTGTAGCAAACCTACGGGTCTCTGTCTTTCTACTTTAACTTGCTGGCAATTCAGACATTGGAATACTAATTGAGCTACATCCGCTTTCATACCCCTCCATCAATATAATCTTTTTAAATCATGGTACATCTTAGTGCTTCCTGGATGTACCGAATATGGGGTGTAGTGAGCTTTTATCATAACTCTATCTCTGATATTTGAGTTCTCACTTTCAGGTATACATAATCATCCATGATACCTGAGTACCTTGTCTGAATCCAAGGTAAAGTCAGGGTTGCTTTTACCCTTCTCTAGATCTTATTGCACAGTCTTGAGGTGTGGATCCTATAAGATTGCTACTTTGACCTCATCTATTAGATCCTATGGGATTTTCAAAGCTCGAACATCAATGTGAACTTACGAATTAAGCCCTGTTCCACTGGATCTCATGCAGTCTCTAATATATAGACTTTATCCTTTTCTATTGAGCCTGAGGTTGCAGCACACAGTGCAATGTTCGTACTAGGTCTTGCCTCAGGTTTTAATACCCACTTTCTGCTTAGCCACAACGTTTGCCTTACCCAGATGGTACTGGATGTCACAATCATAATCTTCAATAGCTCCAGCCATCTCCTTTGTCTCATATTTAGGTCCTTTTGAGTAAAAAGGTAAGTTAAACTCTTGTGATCCGACTTAATCTGAAACTTTTCACCATAAAGGTAGTGCCTCCAAGTCTTGATTGCATGAATAACTGCTGCTAACTCTAGTTCATGAGTAGGATAATTCTTCTCATGCTCTTTCAATTGTCTTGATGTGTAGGCAATCACCTGTTCTCCTTGCATCAACACACATCCAAGACCTAACCCTAAGGCATCCGTATATAAGGTAAACGGCAAGCCTGGTGCTGGGATGGTCAAGGTAGGTGCAGAGACTAGTCTGGACTTCAAAGTCTAAAAGCACTTCTCACACTCATCTGTCCATATGAACTTTTCTCCTTTCTTGGTTAGTCTGGTAAGTGGAACGGCGATTCTTGAGTAGTCTTCCATGAATCATCTATAGTAACCAGCCAATCCAAGGAAACTATGAATCTCTGCAACTAATTTCAGTGCATCCCATCCTATTATAGCCGTGATCTTGCTTCGATCTACCTTGATATCATCTGCAGATACTACGTGACCCAAAAGGCCACTTCCTTTAGCCAAAATTTGCATTCCTTGAACTTGGTGTAAAGCTTCTCCCTTCTCAGCCATTGTAGGGCTGCTCTCAAATTTGTTGCATGAGTCTCCTTGTCCTTTGAGTATACCAAGATGTCGTCGATGAATACGATGACCGAAGTGTCCAACATGTCATGAAACACTCGGTTCATCAGTTCCATGAACGACGCTGGAGCATTAGTCAACCCAAATGACATTACCAGGAACTCATAATGCCCATACCTTGTTCTGAAAGTAGTCTTCAGAATATCTGTTGCCTTGATCTTCAATTGGTGATACCCTGATCGAAGATCAATCTTCGAGAAAACCTTTGCACCCTGTAACTGATTGAACACATCATCGATCCTAGGCAAAGGTTATCGGTTCTTGATGGTTAACTTGTTTATCACTCGGTAGTCGATACATAGCCGTACACTACCATCCTTCTTCTTGACAAACAATACAGGTGCTCCCCATGGCGATATGCTTGGTCGTATAAAACCCTTATCTAGTAGTTCTTGTAGTTGGGTCTTCAACTCCTTTAATTCAGTAGGGGGCCATCCAGTACGGTGCTTTAGACACCGACGCCGACCCTGCCATAAGGACTATCACGAACTCTGTAGCCCTGTTCGGAGGTAGATCTGGGAGATCTTCTGGAAATACATCTGGAAACTCTCGTACCACATCTAGATCTTCCATCTTTGGCACCTCCGCAGTGATGTCGACTACAAACAAAAAGTATCCAACTCCTCCCTTCTCTAAGCATCTCTTAGCTTTTAGGGCAGAGAGGATCAACTTCTTCTTCCTAGGTAACTTGGTTCCAGTAAAAGTAAACTCCTTTCCCTTCTCATCTTTAAGCACAAGTTTTCTTTCACCACATAATAAGCTAGCTGAATGATGGCCTAGCCAATCCATTCCCAAGATGACGTCAAAGTCTGCCATCTCGAGTTGAACCAGATTTGCTTCTAGGTTTCGGCCCTCAATACTAACTGTACACGGCCCATAGTATTCATTCAACGCCACTTAGACTCCCAACAAAGAGTAAACTTTTAAGCTTGGGGTTAAATACTAGATAGGTAATTCCATTCGCTTCCCAAAAGAAATAGAAACGAAGGAGTGCGTGGCCCCAGAGTTAACGAGTACTTTGGCAGGTACACCAGCTATATTTATAGTTCCTGTAATTTAATTATCCCTTAGTTCTACATGCTCACACACAACAAAATAATAAGCCAAATAATAAGGGATGTAATCATACCAGTAACCACATCAGGTGAGGCGGCTGCCTCCTCAGTGGTGACTGCAAGTATCTTTCCTTGCTGTGGCAATTGCTTCTTAGGTAGAGTACATATTTTTGCATAATGACCCAATTGTTGACAGTTGAAGCATTTGACATTTGGGTTTTGTCCAGCTAACTATGATGGTGGTGGTGCAGTAGTATTCCTTGCTGGCACCACACCAGACTAAGCCCTGTATGGACGGAATGGTCTAGTGTTTCCTCCACCCGAAGTCTCTATAGTAGGCCTCTTTAGTTCCCTGTTTTGAGCAAAGGAGCTATCTCTTTGGCTAGATTCAATTACCCTAGCAATCTGTATAGCCTCGTTGTATACTTTCTTCTCCAAACCCAAGATGTGCTCTCGGATACTTCCTCGTAATCCCATGGTGAACCTCTGTGTCTTAGTTTCTTCCTCTTGCATACTTGTCGGAGCAAAGAAAAATAGTTCTTCATATCTCTGCTGGTACGCATCAACAGTCAATTGGGATTGTTGCAGATTTAAGAATTCCTTTTCCATTTGATCTCAGAAACTCTTCGAAAAGTACTTATCAAAGAAGGCTCCCTTAAATATTTCTCAATTGATCTGAGTGTGCTTTACCTCTAAGTATGTCCAGGTAAACTTCCACCAGGCATTTGCATCTTCCTTGAGCATCTGCGTAGCAAATAACACCTTCTCATCCTCCGTGCAAGTCATTAAACAGAAATTCTTCTCCATCTCGGTGACCCACTGTGTAGACCATAGTAGTTTTCCTGGTTTCCCTGTAAAGGAAGGGGGTTTCAGCTTCAAAAACCTATCCACCACTTGGCTTAGCTCATTCTGCCCTTGTGCATTTGTTCCATACCATGGTAATGGGTACGGATAGATCCCTTGATAGGGAGACGATGTTGGAAACTGGTGTCGTGGTTGTAGATTCTGTCCTTGGCCCATCGGCCCAGTACTACCACCCATTGGTAGTGTGTTGTTATTTCCCCCAGACTCAGCGTACCTTCTGTAGGGATATATCTTGGTGGCCTGAACATCTTCAACATCTCATTAAGGAACGCTTTCTGCTGAGCTTTCATCTGATAAACCAAATTGGTTACAATTGTCTCGGAGTTAGTGTGAGGAGGGCCTGGCAAATTTGTTGGTGCTCTGGGATCTGCCCTTCTTCACCCTCCAGGTTCAAGTTTTGTTTATCCATAGATCCTATTTCCATGTTGTCCTCAGCTTGGCGCACCCTGGAGTGGTGACGCTTTCGTGAGCCTCTACGACCGTTTTTGCCTACCATCTCAGATTAGTTTTTCCTGCTTGGATCTAAGAAGAAGGCATAACACATGAGGTACAATCGAATAGTCATAATAGTGTTAGTCTTTAACAAATGCAAGGCAAAAAATCGTAACGAAAACTTAAATTGGAAATTTTAAAAATTTTCTCAAAATTTTTTGGGCTTCAAATAGATGTCCGGTCGCAACATACCAGTCGCGACATTGTATATGGTAGTGCGACTGGTATGTCCAGGCAGACAAACCTCTCGGAGTTCCCGAGGGGTACCGGTCGATGTACTGGTCACAACCCTGTAGGAAATGGAGCGACCGGTATAGTCGACTGGTCAGAAATTTTCTTTGACCGAGAGGTACTGGTCAATATACCCAGGGGGGTACCGGTCGACCGGTATGGGCAAAACCATCGACCGGTATGCCCAGAATGCCCTTTAAAATAGGGAAAAGTGAGATTTTTCTCACTTTTCGTTTCTTCTTCCTCTCCAGTGGCGATTCCTCTCTAGCTTGGTGAGTTTCTATAGTCCGACCGGTGATCCTATAAGCGATTTTCTTCCGATCAAGACCTTGGACATCGTCTCGAAGTAAGTTTCTTCCTTCCCTTCTTCCTTTTTACATCGTCTCTTCATAGTTTCATGCCCAAAAACTAGGTTTTTCTTGGTTTAGAAGATTCTAACCATAAGAACTCTTTTTCTTCAGCTTAGAAAGAGTTTAGGGACCTCTATGAGCAAAAGCCCTCAACTAATTTGAGGTTCCACCGAATAGTGTTCAAAAAATCAATTTTGTTTGGTTTTTGACCTAGGTTTTGATAAATTTTAAATTTTTCTTGAAATTTTTAAATTTCTTGTTTGTTTGATGGATGCTTGGTTTCCATGTGGTGTTAGAGGGTCACGTAAGTCCTCCTCCCTAGATTTTGGGTGAGTTCGAGGCTTTTTCTTCTAATACTGTCGTTATGCTGCCGAAATTTTAGAAATTCTAACCAATTTCTCATTACTTGTTTTTGTTTTGTAGTTTCAAATGTCTCAATGCAGAGGTGCTGGTAAACATGCATTTGGTTTTGGCATGAACCATTCGCCTCTGCCGATTCCACAGCTTGATGAGCGGTGGTTTCGTTTTGAGGCGGTGTAAGCCCGCTTTCCTTGGTTTGAAGAAAAGAATATTGAGTCAGGGCGATGGGTGAACTTGGAGCAGCTACATCGGTTTGATGTTGAATCAGCTTTTGGTAGACATGGGTGGTTGCCCGTCATTACATACATGGTGACTACCCGTCCTAACCTCGTTAAACACTTCTAAGCGAACTTGGAGATAGAGGGAAATGTCAGTGACTTCAGTCGAGGCAGGGAACTCCACCTCACTTGTTTCTTCAAGGATGTCCCCATATCTTTTGACACTCATCAGCTTACCGATCTTCTAGGGATTCCAAATGATGGTGACTTGGTCTACTGTGCCCCTAAAATTAAGGGCTTTCTCATTGATGATCTACGCCAGGAGCACCCATGAAAGCTACTAGCTTGAGACCTATTCCTTGGGTATATTTCTGCATTATCCAGCACAATATCGTTCCTCAGAGCGGCCACTACAGTGAGTTGTCTCAGCTCACTCAGTACTTGACCTATTGCGTTTACACTGGGGAGCGAGTTTGTCTCCTTTACATCATTATCAAGATCATGTGTCAAGCTACTCTGCCCGATCAGACCAGTAACCTTCCATATGGCCGACTTATCACTACTCTTCTGCAGCGCTTATGGGTGGCTATGAGGGGTGAGATTATGGTTGAGGGCACCATGACCTCAGACATTGACTGGGATGCCATTCTTCGAATGAAGATGGACAACCTGCCGATCAGTGATGAGGAGCTAGAGGCTCGTCCTCATTGGCTCAGGAGGGTAGCAACAATGGCAGCAGCAGTAGAAGCAGCCAATGCGGCTCATGCAGAAGAGGCAAGGGATGATGGTGATGATGATGATGATCAGATGGAGGACATTCTAGCACTGGAACCACAGCCCACACCTCTAGTGGGACCATCCCAGCCTCCTCTCGATACTGTGATGGGTACGTTTATGGAGATTCGGGATGCTCAACGTGAGATGAGCAGTGACTTAGTGCCTTGCTCGCAGCCTCAGAGTCATGCAGGAGCAGGTACACTGGCTTAGGGTGGCTTATGAGTGTGACTATGACATCACTGACCCTATTCCTCCTATGCCCCCATCCCCATGATAGACCTTTTATTTTTTCTTTCTCTCAGCATGGTTTTTATATAACAGGATAACTGTCCGACTTGTGGACTGTACCCAGTAGCACCATTACTCTTGATACTCTTTTAAATATTTTAATAGAAGTTTATGAATTTTTTTACATGTCATTAAAGTTTCTATCTAGAGCATTTCTATTTATTAATTCCACCTTTATTATAGTACATTATGCTCTTTGGTATTTAGTCTCAGACATCAAATAAGTGCTTAAGGTGTGTTTTTATTAAGACTTTTGAATTCTTCCTATCTTAGTTCATCGACTCAGTTAAGTGCAAATATGGTCTGCTGGGCAGAGCCTAAGAGCTCTGATACCAAGTTGTCACACCCCAATTTTGATTGAACCAGAAGTGTGAGTGAACCATCACTAAACCAACAGTTCACATCAGGATCTCAATAAGACCGTGTCCACTCATACAAACCATTGCACATAACCATAATCAGAATATAATAAAATACAACGAAAGTCTTAAATTAAATGAACTGAGTTCTCTATTGAAAATTTAAATAAAAATATCTAATTATTCAAATATCAAAACATAAATAATTATCCTTACATCAATTGTATCTCCAACTGAAAACAAATAAAATAAATTAAATAAATCCTAGAGGTACACGCAGAAAGGGCACTAACATGAAGCGTCATGCTCGTCCTCTCCTGCTTGCACATCCAAAGTAGCCACACCTCACACTGGAGCATTCAGGTAATCCTCCACCATATAACCTGCATCAACATCTAAAAACATGTATATATATACAGGGTGAACTCACAACTTAGCTCAGTAAGATAATCAGACAATGCAATAAACGTATGCATGAGTAACATTCACATTATGGTCTGGTTTTAAGTTTGTAATGTGTTATAGAAAGGATTGGCGGCTACCGCACCTCTATACACGAGTGTGTGAAGCCTCCCAATGGATCAAACACTACTTTCATCCCACATGCATCCACCATGGAATAGAGATAGAGCTAAAGCGTCTGGATCAAACACCGTCAACACATTCCCTGATACCCTACCCATAACAACACGTAAGCCACTATTGGCGAGGGCTTACAAACTGGGCTCACGACTAACCAATCCTATATGTCGTCACAGTAGGCCCTATCCCAACACAACTCCCTATGGTATAGAGATAGAGCTAAAGTCTAGTGGCCAGGCCAGAGATCACAGTGCCACTTCCTCCCCTTGATACCCTACCCGCACCAAGCATGCTAAGATAAAATGATACGAAAAGGTGCTAATGTGAGGAATGATCCCAGACCCTCGGCCCTTCCCATTCCACACACCAACGAAAACAATCACATGCCTAACAGTCACATCCTAGCATATCAAGTATGCATGAACAATAAAAATAACTGAATGTAAAGGATGACATGCGAGTATGCACAAACATCAGTCCATAGAATCGTAATTATTAACAACATTTTACTGTTAATAAATTATTAGGGTTTAGGTCCTGTTGCTTGTTTAGTAGCTTGCTCTGTGTCACAAAATCCAAACTTCCTATCATGAGGTCCTACACGATGTTAGGGTTAAGTTAGAATAGTTTTCTTAGGGTTTACGTTGGTCGGAAAACCAAATGGGTTAAAAAACACTCTCACAGAGCATACCGATCGTAGTACCGATCGCGGCACTATGGGGAAAGGTGCGACCGGTATGATCGACCAGTCCCCACAGACCAGTCTCTGGGAGGTACCGGTCGTAGTACCGGTTGCATATGGTGGGACCGGTATGTCTCTAGAAGACCATACATCCGGTTATCGCCTTCCGTCGGTTACCCCCTATTGATTCTAGGGTTTCTCCTACACATTTTAGGTCTGAGCACTGAGTTAGAGTTGTTTCCAATTCCATTCAAGTCCTAGTTTCAATGATCTTCAACCTAGAACTTGAATCTAGGGTTTACCGACTGGATTAGGGTTTGACGGCAAAATAGGGTTTAGATCAATACCTCGCTTTGCATGGTATTGATCCAAACATGACTAACCATCCTAGAACGATTAAAGTAGAGGAAGGTTTAAGCACTTACTGTTGGTTCGTGGTAATGTGTTCTTCGTCCAACGGCAATGACGGCTCTTCCCCCTCCTTCTTAGCTTCTTCTCCTTCTTCAGCCTCTTTCTCCTCTCTAGGATTTGTGAAGATCAATGAGAGAGGTTTTAGGAGGTTTAAGGGTCCTTATATTGGCTAGGGTTAGGTTTAGGAAACCTCCTAGCATTAGGAAAGTTCTTGGGTTCGCAATTTGGAAAGTGGGACCCGTAAAGATCCTTTTCCGGATCTAAGCTACGCGGGCCATACCGATCGACCGTCGACCAGTACCCAGACCGGTACATGGACCGGTATGAAGTATATCATACTTAATTTGGTCTGATTTCATACCTCTTTGTCATCTGCTCATCCCATCTGGTCCGATGATGATTGGAAGACCTATTACGACATGAATTAAAGGTTTAGATCGGGTTCATGGAGTATGGGTCTTACATTTATGATTCCACAATAAGTTGATGCCCATAGATTTGAAGTGTTGGCCCCTAGGGTGTTGCCATGTGTCTAGCATGCCGCTCAAATCATGATATGATTGCCCCTGTCGTACACTACTGATACAATCATGTAGATTTGCCTTCACCTTTCAAAACATCGCATTAAATGCGAAGATGATTTCTTTCAATCTGTGAGTAGGAACATCTTATCTCCCCTGATGAAGGTGGGGACTGAAGGCGATTCAACATCTTCAACAATCATTACATTTGGACTCCAAGGTGTTTTAAATCCGTGGCATTTGGATCGAGGAAGTATAAAGTCACAAAGAAGCTTCATTAAACCATTTTTGTTCCTTCAAACTTTCAAGCATCTGCAACAGAGGAGTTATATCGTCTTCTTCATCTTCTCCATTTTCACTTCTCAACTTCGAATAGTAAGTTCTTTACAGTAAGTTCTTTATTTTTGGTCATGAGTTGCAAGTTCTTCTGTTTGTTTGACTGCCTTGGGAGTGTCTTTTCTGAACATGCTGAACCCCTCTTTGGTTGGTCAGATAAAGAGTACACATAGTAGAACTTCTCGAATGCTCAGGTGCCCTTGGAGCTACTATTCTCCAAGCCACGGTACCCATCCCCTACATAGAAGAGAGTGAAAAAAAAACTCTGTCCCGTGCTATACTAATGGCTGATATTCCTACCATCCCTAGAAAATGTAGGAATTGCGATTCCATCCCCCAATGAGGTAGTGGCTGCAGGGTGGAAATGTAAACTTCAGGGGAACTTACTCGAGCAATTGAAAGCTGAGCACCAGTTCACAGATTGATAGTACTTTAGGATCCCCAATGTTGATGAGTTGGCGTGCCATCCCAGCACGTCAGAGATTTGCATGTATATGGAGTTCTTTCCATCTGGGTTCAAACTGCTGGTCCCTTTGGAGAACGTAAAGATCGTCAAGTTTATGGATTGGCTCTAGCCCAGCTGCACATGAACTCCTGGTTGATGTTCTTGGCATTCATTGTGTTTTTTCGTAAGCTTAGAAGGATGGCTAGTGTAGACTTGTTTAGGTATCTATTCCTTTTGAACAAGATTGACCCCAAGGGTAATCCAAAGTCGGGGTGGTATTTCTTTAATAAGGGAGCTAAGGCACTTGACGTCTTGGGGGAGAAGAACAGAATTCCAGATTGGCAGCATAAGTTCTTCTTTGTAGGTTGTAAGGATAAAAGACCCATGCCCTTAGTCAACGTATGGTGCTACCCCAAGGTAGGGTCTTTGAACTCGAATCCTTCTCTGAACTGTGAGGATGAAGAGAGCTGTGACTTAATCAAGTCAAGAATACCCATCTACTATTCCTACTTTAATTCTTCCACACTCCGCTGTCTGGAAACTTTGGGACGGGGGATGATGTGTACGATGATGAAACCCCTTTGGAGGTTGAAGTCGGGCAAGTAGACTCAAGTAAGCTAGGAATAGGATGTCTTATTTGCTGACCTATAATCTTTTGCTGACTTTCGTTAGGTTTTACTGTTTGCTGATTTGTTTGTGTGGTTATACAGTGGGGAAGATCAATCTAAGTAAAGAGAATCTCGACAAGTCATGCAACTGAAAGAGGAAGACGGTGGCTATAGGTCCCTCCTGGTCTAGCAAGAAGACCAAGTGAGCTGAAGTGCACGAGCTGTCATCCGGGGGAGAGGGTGATGAGCTGCAAACCCAGGGAGTGAGGGCCAAGTCCCTTGTCCAGTCGTCCCCTACTAGGAAGGGTTCTTCACTGAAGGACTCTACTTCCCCAAGAGACTAAAGAAGCTCCTTCCCCCCTTTTTTTTTCTACTTTTCACGGTTCTAAAGGTAGGAGAAATTCCACTTCATTTTCAACATCAAGCTCGCCTTTGAAGTTGCCTACAGAGGTTACCCGAATACTATCGGATGTGGGGACTCATTCTTTAGTGAGGGCAACATTGAAGCAGGAGCTCTGTTGTGTCCCCACAGTTAACCCTTCTACCTTTCCAAGTCGGGCAAGGGGAAAGGAGTTTCTAAAGAACGGGCCTCATCTCGGTCTATGAGTCCAAGCATCGCTGGTTCTCCGTTATGGCCGAAGTGGTCAATAAAGGACATAGAGAGCGGCATGAACTTGTCTAATGTTTCCTATCAACTATTGGAGGGCATACGTCTTCCCAAAGACATGAAATTCTTTAGGGAGCTGCCGAGTAAAGAGATCAAGAAGTGGAACGACAAGAGCATCCTCAATGTAAGTGTTGCTAACTTTTCTTTGGTTTTCTATGTTATTGCCATTCTCTTTCTAATCTTCTGTGTGACTGTGTCATAGCTGATCGATGGTTTAAAGGTTCTTGATGATCATGAGGTCGATCTGGAGAGGCGTCTTACCGGCTCAAAGAAGATAAGGGATGAGGCCGTGAAGGTCCACATGTCCTACTCTAAGAAAATGAAGCTTTGATTAAGGAGCTTTAGGAGGTGAAGGAGCGAGCTGCCAAGGACCAATTTGAGGTCGGAATAGCTACTGAGAGAAAGAGGCTGAAGAAGAGTGAGTTTGTCTCAGTGCCGATCTGGATGCTAAGAAGAAGCTATCCAATGATGCCATCTCTAACAATCTTTGACTGGAGGCCAGCATGGGACAAAGTTGAAGCTCGAGAAGATGTTGTGGGAGTACCACCATCGGGCCAATGTAGCTGAGGCAAAGTTCAAGACTTCTGTCTAGAAGCTGCAGGAGCTCGAGGCTGCCAACCCCTAGAAAATAGACCAGGTGATTGTTGAGTTCAAGGTCTCTGATGAGTTGAGGACCTTCGTTGAAAAGGCACTCGAGATGGAGCCACTTGCATTGAGATCACTAATGTTCACTACATCAAGGGTGTTCACAGCTTTCATGACTATATGTAGAATGAGGTCGGGAAGGACTTCAACTTCTCCTGGTACAAGATGGACGTGGACCTCCCGACTGAAGATGAGGGGGAGGAGGTTGAAGGTTCTCGTGATGAGCCGGCGCTTGAGGCTGCTCCTCTAGCCCTTCGAATCGAGGTGGCTGGTAGCAAGCTGGATTTAGCTGTGGTCCCTATCTAAGTCGATGCCTCACAAGTTCCAGAGGTTAAAGGCATAGTGGCAGGCCAAGGTCAGGGCAAGCCGCTCGTGCTCAGCTTGGGTGGGATGATGGTGGGATCTAACCAAGAGGTTGAGAAGGCTGACTAAATGGCTCCTCTTTCTTTTTATTTTTTTTTGTATTTTGTTTCTCTCTTGTATTTGCGGTATGGCCTATGTATGTAAAACTACTCCTTGATGAATGTAAATACTGCTGTTGAGTTTTATTGTTGTCTCCTATTTTCTTCTTTGCATCTTATCCCACATCTAATTGATTTTGTCCTTTCTTCATTCTTGCACTTAGGTTATTGAAGCGCTTGTTGCCCCTAGGTCAGGGGTTGAATTCATAACTGAACTCCTTTCTGAAGTGGAGACTCTTTGCACCCATGTTTCAGAGAGCTCAGCTTGCATAAACAACTTTGGTCTGTGGATAGACGAGATTGAAAAGCCTTAGGCCAGACTGGTCAGGGTTTTGCAGTGTCGAGTTGGAAGGGCTGAAGATCGAATCTGACTTCTTGAGAAGACGCATGGTTTGAGTGCAAAACGACTCTCTGTATAGAGTGAGAGTTTACTGAAATGACCTGTTATGAAACTTAGTAGAGACACCTTTGACTTTTGGTTAAGCATTACGCACATATCTTGACGGAGAAGCTCGCCAAGGCCGAGGAGGTGGGGTTGAATGAGTGGAGTCCTGAGAGTTGAGGGTGATTACGGGTGTCATTATCTTTCCATAGATGTGATTTACCAAACAATTACTCATGAACGAGCTGAAAGGGAGGGCGAGACAAGGGAGGCAGTCGTATGGTTGGCTGATGAGGTCGAGTGTTTAAGGAAGCCTCCTCCCAGGGGAAGGAGGAGTGCATTTGTATAGTGTTGTAGGATATCTCTGCCTCTGACTTCATTTTAGTGTAGTGTGCCTATAGCTTTTACAATGTAAATGAAGTGTTTTAGTACTTTTTAATAAATGGAACTTTTTGAATGCCAAGCTTGCATTGTCCTTTTGTCTTATGTATGAGTTTAGGAGCATTCCTCACCCCTTCTAGCTCATAATGGATGCATAGTGCATGCATTATTACTCTATGTAAAATTCTTTCAGGTCGCATGACCATATGTCATATAAGCAGGCAAAGCTCGACTTGTATTTTGTGAGGCCACTGGCCCAGATATCTCGCAAGTCATTAGATTTTCGCCTTGTGTGTAGATTGCCAGTAAATGACTCAAGTGCTACACAGATTGGATATTGGTGAATTGCATCAGGTCATTACTTTAGAAGTAGTGGAGACAAAAGACTGTAATGTAAAGATATTTCATTAGGGTTCCTCATGTCGAATTACATTATTGGTCGAATTTTCACAAATTTTTGGGGTGCCAAGGCCTCTGGATTAAGTCCCCCTTTAGTGTCTCTAGGAGGTAAGTTCCTATCCTTGTCACGTGGACTATTCTATAAGGTTCTTCCCAAGTCGGCATCAGCTTGCCTTGTTGGGAAGGTTCTGATAGAGAGGTCAGACGAAGCACTAGATCGCCAACCTTGAATTTCCTAGCTTAGACTCATGAGTTGTAGTGTCTGGCAACTTATTGTTTATATGCCACGATTCGTTGTTGACTCTTGTCTTGAATTTCCTTAAGCTGGTCTTGATTTACTCTGAGGTCTTCGTTATTCTGCAGTGCATCGTAGTTGAAGATGCTGAAGGTCGAATGAGTGACTTTAACTTGTATTACAGCTTCTGCCCCATATACTAGCATAAAGGGCGTTCTTCCAATTGCAGTCTGACTTATAGTTCTGTAAGACCAAAGCACATTGGGCAGCTCATCAGCCCATTTCCCTCTGGCACCAGTTCTAAGTTGTCGAGCTATTCTATGGGAGATTGTCTTGTTGGTAGCCTCGACTTGGAAATTTGCTTCTGGATGTGATACTACTGCAAACTGTTGTTCGATGTTGAACCCCCCGCAGAAGGCACTGAATTGGGCACTATCAAACTACAGGCCGTTGTTAGTTACAATAATCCTTGGTACACTATATCTGTAGATTACAATCTCTAGGAAGAAAGTCTCTATGTTGTTTGAATCTATCTTTACAATAACTTTGGCCTCTGCCCATTTGGAGAAATAGTCTACTGCAGCAATTAGGAACTTCTTGTCTAAGCTAGTTCCCGGGAAAGGGCCAACAATTTCCATTCCCCACATCGTGAACAGTAATGGGCTGCTCATTGTTTAGAGATCATTCACGGGAAAGTTGCTGACTAGAGATTGTTTCTGATACTTTTCGCACTTGGACGCATAGGCGGTGCAGTCACCTGGCATTGTAGGCCAATAATAGCCTTATCTTAGCATTCTCTGATAGAGTTCTCTCCCTCTAATGTGACTTAAATTGATCCCTTCATGGATTTCCCACATGACCTCTCCAGCTTGGGCAGGGGTAAGGCATAGTAGGAAGGGTTTGGTGAATGATTCGTGGTATAACTTCCCATTGATGACGATGTACTATCAAAACTTGGCCTGGACTCGGTGCCTTTCCAATTGGTATTTTTGGAGTTCCCTTGACTCGATGTATGTCTTTATTGGGTTTATCCAAGTCGCTTATGCTTCGATATGCAATACCTCAACATCTTCTCCTAAGCTCGGATTTTTTAGGACATCGATGTACACTGATGAGTAGATAGAAAGGTCTTCTGCCATACACCTAGATAAGGCATCAGCTTCAGTGTTGTTCTCACGATCCACATTGTTGATCGAGCAACCTTATACAGAGCATGTTTTGACTTCGCTCTAGCTAGGTATTCAGGCATATAGGGCCCGTTGATCTATTTTAGAATGACTTGTGAGTCGCTGTAGATGTCTAAACTTTTTGCATCAGAAATTTTGCATGTCGGAGCCCAACGAGTAATGCTTCATATTCTGCTACATTGTTTGTCACATGGAAGTCAAATGGGAGAGTGACCTGTACTCTATACTTTTCATGTAAGACCCGTGTCAAACTAACCCGGTCTTACCACCTTGAACCAGGTTTACCCATCATGGTCGAGTCAAGTGGACCAAGGGCGTGAAGGAGATCGAGATCCCAGGTATAGAATCGACCCAAAAACACTTAATTTTAGGGGAGGGTCGCATACCCAGCCAAGTAGGGTCGGACCTCCCAAAACAGAATGTCAGACCCTCAGATTTTAAGGGAGGGTCGGACAGCTTAAGACCCTAGGGTCGACGGGATCATCGACCCTCCCATCGACCCTCGGATCCTGCCGAAAATAGAAATTAGGAAAGGTCGAGATATTTCGATTTAGATTCCTTCCTAATTTCAAAGGGACTTATTTTAGGATGTTTCTAGCCTATTTAAGGGACGTCCCTAAGCCACTTTCACTCCTTTCATAACCCTAATTGAATTGAGAGAAAGAGAGGAGAAGGAAAGGAAGAAGAGGAGAAGCAAGGAAGAGAACCTAGCAAAAAGGAGAAGAATTTCAGAGGAAAAGTAATCTTCTCAGGTATGGGTACTAATTCCATGAGTTTCTACAGACCTTAGGTTAGTAATTGTTGAGAGTATGATCTCGGAGAAACCCAAACCATCGATCCATGGTTAGGTTTTCATGGAAAACCCTAGGAGAATGCATGAAAGCCATCTAGGGGGATGGTTCATGGTTTCCAACCATGGAATGAGTGTTGAATGGAATGTAGAAGCAAGCCATAGGACCCCAGACTTGAAGAATGGATTAAAAAGTGGAAATTGGATCAGAGTGCACCAAGGGTCGCACCGAGGGTCGATAGGCCATCCGACCCTAGGTGTTTCTGACCATCGACCCTCAGCATTCGGGAAGTCTAGAATGGAGGGAGGGTCGATAGACTCATCGACCCTAGCATCGACCCTCAGTTGACAGAATAGTTTTTAATTCCGGAATTAATTCTAATTAAGTTTTATCGGCTTTGTTAGGTCTGCTAGCAATCTAATAACATTGTAACGGTGATTTTAAAGCTTGGGAAATATCTTATAACAAGCTAAGGTGAGGAACCTTAACCCCAAACTAAATTGGTTAATAATAAACTGTTTTCTATTTCTTGAGTCCTGTACTATGCTTGATTCTATGCGAATATGTTTGTAATGTGCATACAACATGCCATCCAATATTTCTATTATTTGTTCATGCATATTTACTTTATTTTTTATAAGATGATGATGATGATGATGATGATAGGAATAGGCATGTGCTTGTATGTGTGTGGTTGATGTGCTTGATGCGAGCGAGTATCAGGGGAGGTGTGATGAGAACGTCAATAAACGTTAACCTTTGGTGGGTCTCAGCACTTTAGCTCTATCTCTAACTCAAGTCTTGTGCATTGGCATCGTCGTATCGCCATTACTTTAGCAGAACTATTATGTCGTAGAGTATCAGGGGAGGTGGTCTTGGTCCTTGTAGTCTCTGACTCTACCGGGCGGCCTTAGCTCTGTCTCTATAGACATTCTGAGGGATGCTGGGGTGAGGCCTTGGATACACTGTTTGGCATTAGGATTGGTTAGTTGCGAGCCCAGTTTGCAGCCCTCGCCAATAGGGGCTTACGTGTTGGTATGGCACTATATAGAAATAAACATAACCTTTGTTATATATTGTTCATGATTGGGTGCATGTGAGTTGACGATAAACGTGATCTTCGGGTAACGTCACACACTCGTGTATAGAGGCGGAGTCAATAAACGTAACCTTTGGCTACCTCAACCTTTCTATAACATACTGCAAACTTATATACCAGACCAAAGATATAAATTGACTTTTTGCATGCATATGTAATGTTGCATTGTTTTGGCTACTCACTGAGCCGTGTTGTATGCTCACCCCTCGACGTCGAATATTTTTAGTTGATGATGCAGGTTACACAGTTGAAGATTATATGAACGTGTCTGCGTATGGAAACGTGGCAGCTAAGCTGGAGCTGAAGATGATACACACGACTCCTCTTGCGAGTGCAACTCGTGTGTATTTGTTTATATATTTTTTATAGGTTCCTTTCATTGGATTTATTAAGACATGTATTTGGTATTTTAATATTTTTGTCTCAGTTGAATACAGAATAATTTGCTATTAAATTACTGATATCATCTTAGTTCTCAGTTCATTTATTTATAAGATTTCAGCTATTGTGTATTTACTCTGATTATGATTGTGGATTCGTGTAAGTTTGGATAACACAGGGATAGCCTATTATAGATCCTGGTTGAACCGTTGGTTATTTAGCGGTTCATCACACCATTCTGAACAGTGCGAAATTGGGGTGTGACATTTCAGGACTGGTCAGAATGACCCCGGCCCCTGAGCGCTTGTCATTTAAAGATCCATCTACTTACAATGTCCATGCTGGCGCATCTTTTATCTTCTATTTCTTCTTTTTCTACCAAACATCTTCTGATAGAATTTTATCGATGTCAGTACTATTGTCATACCCCAATTCTGGTCTAACCAGATTAGTGTGATGAACTGCCAATAAACCAATGGTTTAACCAGGATCTCGTATAGGTCGTACCCACCATTTTAATCCACACACACATTCCACGGTAATAATCATAGGTAATAAACAAATAAGCGGAAGTCTTACAGATAATGAACTGAGTTTCTAATAATGATAATAAATAATTAATCTGATTATCTCCAAAACTCAAGACATAAAAATAATTAATCCATTACATGTTTTAATAATCAAATATAGCTAAACTAATCGAATATGCACTGGTTGCACTCGCATGAAGAATCAAGCGTCTCCTCCGTTAATTCTCCGTCCATCACCGCTACATGTCCATACATTGGCACATTCATATAATCTTCAATAGTAGGTCCTGCATCATCAACAAAAAATATTCAACGTCGAAAGGGTGAGCATACATAACGGCTCAGTGAGCAAACAAAACAATGCGATAAATATATGCATGCATTCAATTCATATCTTTGGTCTGGTTTTTAAGTTTGCAATGTGCTATAGAAAGGTTTGGTGGCCCCCGTAACTCTATACACGAGTGTGTGAATCCATTCAATGGATCAAACACCATTGTCATCCCACGTGCACCCACCATGGAATAGAGCTAAAGTGTCTGGATCAAACACCACCAACATTTTCCTTGATGCCCTACCCATACCAACACGTAAGCCCCTGTAGACGAGGGCTTGTAAATTGGGCTTGCAATTAACCAATCCTAATGCCAAACAGTGTATCCAAGGCCTCACCCCAACATCCCTCAATACGTCCATAGAGATAGAGCTAAGGCCCCCCGGTAGAGTCAGAGACCACATGGTCCGAGGCCACCTCCTCTGATTCCCTACGACGTAATAGTTCTGCTAAGGTAATAGCGATATGACAATGTTAGTGGGCAAGACTTGAGTAGAGATAGAGCTAGAGTCTGGTGACGAGGTCAGAGACCACCATGCCACGTCCTCCCCCTGATGCTCCACTCGCATCGAACACACGAACCATACACATACAACCACATTCCTATTCCTAGCATCATCATCTTCATCATGTTATAAATCAATAGAAGTAAATATGCATGAGCAATAATAGCAAGAATATTAGATGACATGTGAGATGCACATTACAAGCATACACGCATAAAATCAATTATGGCATTGGACTCAATAAAAGTAAACAGTTTGTTATTAACCAATTAGTTTAGGTCTTGTTCCCTCATCTGTTAGCAATACTCGATCTCCTTCCAAGTCTTAAAATTTTCTTTCCATCAATTTAACAACCTAAAGGTTATATGAATTTAAGTTAGGGTTCATATATAACATGTTACAGTAGTAGAAAATCAAACCAGAGCACTGATAGGTGTCTGATTGGTTCGATGGTCTCATAGAGTATCGACCTTACTGCCTACGGTTGATACCCTATGGTCGTATATGGTGCGACCGTAGCTGCGACCATATGATTCCTGAATCTTCCCGAATGCCTATGGTTGATCCTTTTATCAGGTTGGTCATGCTATGATCGACCGTAACTGTGACCTCGGGATTTTTGGTCTCAGACTACATGCAATTTGAATTCTTCCTGGGTCAAGTCCTCTGATGTTTAGTTGGGTTTATTCTAAGGTCATCCTATGGCCATCGTTAGTAGTATCTTATCAACCCTAATCATCAAACTCATTCCTCATGGTTCTTCTTGGGATTTTCTCATGGAAATCACATGGATCATAATAGGTTGATATTGCCTATCTTCCATAGAAGTCTTATTCCATAGAGTTTACATCTCCAGGGATTAGGTTCATACCTTTGCCTGTGATAGAGAGCCAATCTCTTCTCAGCAAGTTCCTCTCCTTAGCCTTTTCTTCTTCTCCTTCTCTTCCTTCTCTTCCCATCTCTCTCTCTAGGGTTTACTAATGTTCTAAAAGAGTGAAAAAGGGCTGAGGGATGTCCTTTATATAGAGAAAAACTCTCCATATAGAGTCCTCTTTCAATTAGGAAAGAAATCCTTTAATTTAGGAAAGTTTCTAAAACTCAGAGTCTGACCTGGGGTCTCACGGTCGATGGCTATGGTCGGAGAACCAGTCGACCGTAGGGTTGAAATCATCGATCGTGGGGTTTTGGATTTCTGATCATCATTCATACCATATGGTCGACCATACCTACCCAGGTATCCGACCATATGGATACAATTTTGGTTGTTGATTCAATTTTTATACCTGGTTTGTGATCTATCTTCACATGCTCGGTCCACCTGGTCAAGGAATGATGGAAAGACCTGACATGACACGGTTAAACCAGGTTAGTGGAGTGCAGGTCATACAACTATCTTTCTCCGAGGTTTCTAATAGGAAGTTGGCAAGTACCTATGCTTTGATTATTATTCTTGGCTGGAACTATATGTTAAACTCACCCAGCTCAATCGTATAATTGATGAGTCACCCAGATATGTTAGGTCAAGCAAGGATCTTCTTCAAGGGCTTATCGGTTAGTATCAGTATTATATGTGTTTAAAAGTAGGGTCTGAGTTTTTGGGCAGATATAATCAATGCTAAAGCAAGCTTCTCTATCAGCTTATACCTAGTTTTTGTGTCCAGTAACACCTTACTGATATAGTAAACTGGCCTCTGGACCTTGTCTACTTCTTTGATTAATACTGAGTTGACTGATGTTGTCGAAGTGGCGAGGTGGAGCTAGAGCTGATCATCGACTTCTGGGTATGCAAGCAGTGGTTGGGATGTCAGGAAGGCTTTCAGGTCATCAAAGGCCTCTTGACATTCCTCTGTCCATTCAAATTGCTTGCCTCCTTTTAGCATCTTGAAGAACTGCAGGCACCGGTCTGTCGACTTGGACATGAATCTTCCCGGGGCAGCTATCTGACCTATCAATTCTTGAACTTGCTCCCACTTAGTAGGAGTTGACATCTTCAAGATTACTTTTATCTTCATCAAGTTGGCCTTGATGCCCCTATAGGATACCATAAAGCCTAGGAACTTTCCTGAACCCGTTACAAAGGTGCACTTGGTTAGATTAAGCTTCATCTAATACTGCGAAGTACCTCAAAAGCCTCTTGTAGGTCATTGTGAGGAAAAATAAATAGTTGAGGAAAATTTTATTTTTACACCCTTGGGTTTTCTTAAGAAAATATAAAACATCGGATTTCACCTTTGATCTTGTCCACCCACACCGATGGATGGTAATGATTTGGAGTCATCACCTAGATTAAGGTCTAGGACCTCAAATGTAGTCTCATCATATGATAAGACTACTGTTGACTTATGACCTAATATATCAGCTTTGGTCTATCTAAGAATGGGTAAGCATTTAAGGTACAATTTGGGAAGGTGTTAGGAACCCAAAACTGCCCAATCCAAAAATCGACCTCTTATATGATTCCACTTTCCTTAAACTCTATTGTTCTAACTATTCATGGTCAATGGATGAATAGGGCTCATGGGAGATCCTATGCCAAGTTTTTAAGTTCATTCTAACCTAGTTTAGCCAAACATGTTTTGAAAATAAACAACGAAGGTAATATACAATGAAGCAAACCAAAGATGGTTTTGTGATGGATTGAATCTCAGATGTCCTGTTACACCCCAATTCCGTACTATTCCGAATGGTGTGACGAACCGCTAATAAAACAACGGTTCAACCAGGATCTCAAATAGGCTATGTCCATTTGCTTAAACCATACACATCCACAACAATAATCAGAGTAAATACACAATAGCGGAAGTCTTAAATATTAAATGAACTGAGAATCTAAATGTGATAAAATAAATAATTTAACCAGTTATTTCCCAAAAGATTGAGACATAAACTTAAATAATTAATTCAAATACATTGTCTGTATAACCCAAATAAAAGTCTAATCGAAAACACAGGAGTTGCACTTGCATGTCGAATCATGCGACTCCATCATCACTTCAGCGTCCATCGCCACCATTTTCCCGTACACAGGAGCATTTATATAATCATCAACCGTGGTACCTGCATCATCAACTAAAATATTTGATGTCGAAAAGGGTGAGCACACATCATGGCTCAATGAGCAAACAAACCAATGCAACAAACATATGCATGCATTCAATTCTATCTTTGGTCTGATTAATAAGTTTGCAATGTGCAATAGAAAGGATAGGTGGCCACCGCACCTCTATACACGAGTGTGTGGAGCCATCCAATGAATCTTGGTATTGCCATCCCATATGCACCCACCATGGAATAGAGATAGAGCTAAAGTGCTTAGGACCGCACGGCATCATACTTCCCCTGATGCTTTACACATACCAACACGTAAGCCCCTGTCAGCGAGGGCTTGCAAACTGGGCTCGCAACTAACCAATCCTAATGTCAAATAGCGTATCCAAGGCCCCAGCATCCCTCAATACGTTCATAGAGATAGAGCTAAGGCCCCCCGACAGAGTTAGAGACTATACGGTCCAAGACCACCTCCCCTGATGCCCTACGACATAATAGTTCTGCTAAGGTAATGGCGATACGACGATGTTAGTGGACTAGACTTGAGTAGAGATAGAGCTAGAGTCTGGTGACCAGGATGAACCACAGTGTCACGTCCTCCCCCTGATGCCCCACTCGCATCAAGTACACTAACCACACACAAACATTCACATGCCTATTCCTAACATCACCATCATCATCATGCTATAAATAAATGAAATTAAATATACATGAACAGTAATAGCAGAAATATTGGATGACATGTTAAATGCACATTACACGCAAACAAGCATAGAATCACTAATGGCATTGGACTCAATAAATAAAATAGTTTATTATTAACCAATTAGTTTAGGTCTTGTTCCCTCACCTTTGATTGAGTGTAGATCCTTGTTCAAGCTTTATGAATCACCTTTAAAACACTAGAAAGGCCTAACAAGTCGATAGATTTTAATTAGAATTAATTCCAATAAATTTAGACTAGCTAAAATCATAGGGTCGCAGGTAGGGTAGCACCTAGGGTCGGTTACCCAATCGACCCTAGGGTGTAGGGTCGGACATGGGTCGGTCACCAATCGACCCTATGCGCGACCACACCCTCCCTGGAACTTCTCAAGGGCGTGTGATCGATCCTGTGGTCTCGTAGGTCCATTCTAAGATTGTTCAACGGCTTATAACTATGATTTTTACACACTTTCCATTGCCTATGATGATTACTTCCATTGATTCCTTTGAAACTCATCCATGGATAGATGATTTTGGTTTCTCCTAATCTTAACTTCTTCATATTCCATTCTAGGCTCTTAATTTATGAAGGGAATTAGACTCATACCTGATGTTGGCTGAGATTCAGAGGTCTCTGAAGTTCCTCCTCTTCCTTAGTCTTTTCTTCAATTTTCCTTCTCTTCTTCTCTTCCTTCTCTTTCTCTCTCTCACTTTCAATTGGGGTTCTAAATGGAGTGAAAGAGGCTAAGGGACATCCTATTTATAGAGAAAAATTCTCCAAAATAACTCCCATCGAGTTTAGAAAAGAATTCCTTGAAATTTGGAAAGTTTCCTAATTTATGATTTCTGTCTGACATCATAGGGTCGCACGTAGGGTCGCAGGATCCATCGACTCTACATTATTCTAGTCATGTGACCCTAGGACTAGAAAATCATAGGTTAGACTTCTGTTGAGGTGGGGTTGACCCTACCTATTTAGGCATGCGACCCTACCCTCATATTTACTGTTTTTGGGTTAAATTCATACCTGGACTTGTGATTTTCGTCACGCAATTAGTCTACTTGGCTCGACCATGATAGGTAGACCTGGTACAAGGTGGTAAGACTGGTTAGATTGATACGGGTCTTACATGTCCATCTCAAACTACCTATGTATTCCATCATGGAAATCAAGTCCAAAACATAGTTCAAACAAATTGTTTTTAAAGCTTATTGATGTGGTTTATGCTTGAATTTTATTAGATTCAGTGTTCAAGTTGAGATTTATGCTTGATGAATGGTTGGAATCTAGATAGTCCATATGTAGTAGAAGTACCGTACTTGGAGGGTCCTCTAAATTGCCTACATATTCTAGAGGTCCTAGAAATCAGGTACAATGTAGTTCATTGTTTTTTTTTCATTTTTTTACAATAAAAGTGAATTGTGATTATGGATATGGGTGAAATAAATATATATTTTAGATGTGGATATGGATATGGATATGGGTAGTAGGTATAGGTATGGATATGGATAATTTAAAGGAACCAAGGATGTGTTACCATACTTGGAGAGTCCTCCAAGGTTCCTACATATTCTAGAAGTCCTAGAAATCAAGTACACCGTAGTTCATTATTTTTTTGGTTCTTTTGATAATTGAGGTAGGTTGAAAGTGTATTGGTGTATGGTTTATGAGATGAAGGTTGAGTTCGGTTGGTGGTGGGGTGGTAGCAAATATGGAGTTGGTTTAAAGAAAGGGTGTTATTGGGCATAAGGTTGGGTGGTGCATGACTGTGCATTCATGGAGGATAGTTGAAAGTGTTGATAGGTGGCAGTTATGGTGCTTAGTGGAGTTAAGGTAGCAAGGTTTTGGGCATGCGGTGGAGGAAGGATAGCAGCAAGGGGATATGTGAGCATGGAGTTGGACAGGGGTGATGCAAGGGTTTGCATGGGTGTGGGCAGATGAATCGGGTTAGTGAAAGATGGCAGAAGGTCGTGAGGGGTAGCAGGTTATCAGTTGCACGGTTTGTCTAGGTTTTAGGTATATGGAGATGGGTTGGCACATGGCTGTAGTGAGGTATCGATGGGAGGAGGTGGAATTAGGTAGTGATTATTGGAGCTAGGTAAATGGTATGTCGTGGGTTAATGGTTGTTTGTAGGTGATGAAGAGGGTATTATGATGGGTTTTGGTGAGGTAGGTTTAATGGGGTGTTAAGTCAGTGAATGTACCAGGTAGTGGCATGGTTGCATAGTGGTCGGTGGTGTGGAAGGTGTGAGTTGTCAAGTAGAGTATGGAATGAAGGAGAGTGCATGGATGTAGGTGTTGTCGGCTTGGTTGTGAGGTAATGAGGCAAGTCGGTTGGGTTTGCCAGGTGGCTGGAGTATGTATGGGGTGAGTGATCTGGGTTTTGGCTGTGAGATAAAAAAAGATAAAAAAATAAACACAGAATAAAAAAAGATGGTCAGGGTTTACCTTGGTTGCAGAAGGTAGGTTTTCTCTTTCCCTACTTCTTCTTCTTGCTTCGTCTTCTTCCCTCCTCTTCTCTCGACCGAATGAAAGCACCTCCTCCTGAGTTCTCTTTCCCATATCCTTCTCTCAATCTCTCTCCTTCTCAACGCTCAATCTCCCTCGGATTTGCTCTCTCTCCCTTACCTTTCTTTCCATATTTTTTTTCATTAGAGCCTCACTGGCCGACACTCTTCCTAATCTTATTCTTATTATTTTACTTTCCCCAATCTGTTTTTTTCTTTTATATTATTTTTTCATTGAACTCTTTGTAGATGGGTTGAACCAGTTTGGTTTGGACTGTCTGGGATAGACTAGGTTGAACTAATCGAGGTTGATTGGGTTGTACTAACTTGGGTTGACTAGTCCCGGGCTAGGTTTGCTTTTCTCTCTATTTTCATCATTTTATGAGCCATTTCGGCTTGTAGCTCTGTATGAAATTTTTCGATGATCTCTGTCTTGGGTTTTCCATGTCCACTTTGAAGAGGACATAAAATGAAGAATAACGGTGCTTGAATCACCTGATATAGACATCGGATGATCAAAATATGGCAAAATGAAGTCCAATCAATCCAATTTTACGATAATTCAGCTTGCAACTTTGTACTGGATCTTTTGGTGGCCTTTGTCAATAATTTTCCATGTCCACTTTGAAGATGACTAAAAATGGAGAATAATGGCACTTGAATCACCTGATTTGGACGTTAGATGAGCAAGTTATGAAGAACTAAAGTTTAAATAGGTATATCGGCTTGCAACACTACATGGGATCTTTCGGCGATCTCTATCCTGGATTTTCCACGTCTACTTTGAAGAGGATTGAAAATGGAGAATAACGACACTTGAATTACCTAATTTGGACTTTGGATGATCAAAATATGGTGAAATAAAGTTCAATCGATCCAATTTATGATAATTTTTTAATAAATCCTCAACTTGCAATAATTTATAAAAAGCCCCTGGGATTTTAATTTTTTTTAGAAAACCCCCTTGTACTTATTATCCAGACTAAAATTGCCATATCTTCTTTGTTTGAGATAGAAATTGAGCATTCTAGTCTCATTTCAAAGATAATTTCATGACCTATGCATCCATATAGGTTTCAGCCCATGACATTACCATGGGGGACAGCCAAAGGGGCACCAGTCGTGACACTGGATCTAACTCATGTTGGGATTCGTGACCTATTAGGAAAATTTTTTCCTCTCTATAAATCGATATGTGTTCTAACTTTCTTTTTTATTTCCTATTTACACTCTTAGGCATTTAGGACCTATTTCTCACCTTCGGAGACTCTCCCTTTCACTCCACTGACTCTTTGGGTGATCATTCTTTTAGGATTCTTCATCAACATCATCTCTAGGTAAGATTCTTGCCTTCTCATTATAGAATCCCAATTTCTAGAGTTTGAAAATGGTTAAGAAACCCTAATTTTCTCTTTTCTTGAGTTTTCTTCTATCAATGTTTCTCCTATGGTTTCTTCTTGGTTGAACTCTCTCGATATTGTTCTAATACTATTTAGTTTCTATTATTTATGCCTTCTCTCATACTGATCAATACTTTTATGTGAAAATCATTTTTTTTCTCCCAAATTGTTCGTATAGAAACACCCCTCCTTTTTTTTTTTTTTTTGAAATATCCTTGCAACTTCCCTTGAAATTTTCTATGGTTAATGAATTCCTACATTTATGTTGGTTAAAATGCACTTTCCCATGGTTATTTTGTTTTCTTCTTTGGATTTTATCCAATCTAAAGTCTCATTAGGGTTTTTGGATGCATCTTTTTGTGTTTGAATTGAATTTACATGTTTGCATCATTAGTCACTTGCAAGTCAATGGGTTCAAGAAAAACCACCATCAAGCGACCAAAGGGTGGTAATCCTCCTGCATTTGATGTGGCGTGGTTTCTTTCCTTGGAAGCCCAACGAGCGTACCTGAGGTTTGAGAACAAGTTAGTGGAGGTGGGTCGCAAGGTGGTCTTCAAAGAGTTAGAATGGTTTGATGTTAGAGCAACCTTTGATGCTCTGGGGTGGTCTCCCATGTTGCAGATACAGAGAGTGACTAGGCCAAACCTAGGGCAATTGTTCTACTGCAACTTGCAGGTTGAGGGTGGAGGATGATGAGGTGTAGGATATTCGCATCTCTAGTTAAGTGATAGGTAGGGATATTTCCATCAGTACTGCCTAGTTGGCTGGGTTGCTGAACATTTCCATGGATGGGAAAGTAGTGTTTTGGGGTCCAAAAGATAGGGAAACATTGACTGAGGGCATGAGACAAGAGATTTGGAGCTAGATTCTTCTTCTGGGTCAACAACACAAGTTAGTGAACTATCGTCCATTACCCCGAGTCTACAGTCGGATTATGCAGTTCAACATCCTATCACTGGGTGGTCACTACAATGAAGTCTCTACTTTTGGCCAATTTTTGACGTATCACATGGTAACTAGGAATCCGGTATGTCTACCTTACATTTTGATGCTCACCATGATCATAGCATCTGGAGGCACTGGGTCTTCCAACCTTCTTATGTCAAACTTCTCACCCACCTCTTCTTGAACATGGGGATCGATGTACATGATTACGATGGGTTTGATGAGATTGTGGGCACTCCATTTGGCTGGTATGCCATCTACAAGATGCACCTTGACACGGTAGTGCTTTCTAATGATGAGTTAAAGGCTCGTCCTTGCCCTAGGGCACCAGTAGTAGAGGAGGTAGAAGAGGAAGTTGGAGACATAGCTGGGCCAGAGATACCGAGGGATGCAAGGAGAATGGGTAGAGATCAGGCAAGTTTGTCACAGGGTCATGTCACTATGGATGACCTGCTGTCTAAGTTGAGAGGCATTTGGGTTGATAAGAGGCGGCACACGCATGCGCTGGAGAACTAGATTAGGCGGTTTTGACATGCTCAGTCAACCTTCTCCACTCACCTCGACAGCATTCAAACTCCCATAGCTAAGGCAGGGTTGTTATTGAAGGATGATATTTGGGAGGCGTCGACGGTAACACGGGTGCAGACTTTCCAATGGATTCGGAATTCTACACCACCACCATCTGACTCTTGAGTAATGATGACCTTTATGTACTATTTGCTTTGTGTTGAGTAATAGTTCAGCTTGTGAGCTATACTCATAAGACAGTTTATCCTAATATTTATATTTTGCTTAAAACAACTTATGTATTTCTCCTTTAAGGATGGGTTTTTAATTTAGTCTCTACTCTTTCCCTAGTAGTTTATGTTTGTTATCTGGTTGGTTAATGCAAAGCACACAATATTGTTTCACATTTACAAGCTATGTCCTTGAGATTTTTATTACTCTATTGGAATCATAGCATTGGCTTGGTTGGCATGGTATAACAGGGCTTAGTGCTCTGATGCCAACAATGTCAAACCCCAAATTTTTGATATGAAAAATTTTAGAGTATGACTGGACCGACACAGTAGTTTAGATGTAATCCAACCCAGAATCTCGTAAGCAGTGCATACCTACACCGACCATGTACCAGCTCAATGCCATAATTACAGATCAAAGCAATAAGATAGTGGAAGTAACTACGTAACCATGAAGCTTCTATTGATAAGAATAATAATAAGGTTCCAACAGCATTGTTTAAGTCTTTCAATAATCCATCCACAAAAATTATCAAGCCATCAAATAAAACCAATTTTAATATACATTATGGGTTACTAACATTATTTTAGATATAAAATAAATAAAATAAAGAAAGAGTTCAAATTACTTAGCACCAATGTCACTGCTCAAAGACGCATGCGTTACATTCACAGTTTGCTTCATGTTCCTCATCCTCTAATGCTTGCACTCCTAGTTGTGCTAGGTTGGTAACCATAGAGACGTTCACGAACTCAGCCACTATGGTACCTACAACATCATCTATAAAAATGGCATATGTGAGGGTAAGCTTTCCAACATAAGATTAGTGAGAAACAGACAAGCAAGCAAAGAAATGCATGATAGTTTTATTACACACACAAAATGCAAGAGTTTAGTATAATGTATGCTAGTGCTAAGGTAAAGCTTGGCCACACTCACCAAAGCAGACCAAAACTTCCATGCACAAGAGAGAATGGACACTCACTAGCCTGCACCGATAGCCCTAGTGAAGCCATGCGTCTCCTATATAGATAGTGATAGAGCAAAGGTCTGGCTAATAATGCACCGACGAACATAGCCACACCACCTCCCCCTCATCCCCTATCCCTACTAGTACATGACCCCCTACTGGCTAGGGTTACATACATGGGTAGTGCCACTAACCAAGTCGTACATGTCATATGAGTCCCCACAGTATACTAGTAGAAATTCTAGTTCACCCACTTCCCCCTAGATGTTGTCATCCCACTAAAACACTTAGGCAACACATGGCAATAGAGTACCTGGCAGTTGGATCTAGCGGTTCTCAACTGTTTCACTACTGCCCAGCAAGCACCAATAGCATACATTCACAACCAACACATATGTAATAAATTCAAATACATGCTAAAAGATAGTTATTGTATGACAAGTTATTCACTACAAGCATGTGGCACAAACATACGCAAGATCAGAAATACTCCAAAAAATTAATCAGGGTTCTGTTCCTAACCTGAGGTTTTGTAAATAAGATTTATCACACCTCAAAAGTTGATATCTTCTTGTATATGACACCTGGGCAGTGTGTAAAGTACAGGTTAGTTGTCCATATCGTTACACAGTGTTTTAGGGCTTTCTGGCACTGGCCGGTCCCGAATACTATTGCACAAGGTCGAGTTCACCATTGCATCTGGCTGAGATCCGAAGGTCTCTGCCAGTAGTCGGTCACGAGGCCAGTTGCTCAATGTCTAGTAAGCCTTTGTGTCCGGTAACATACCGAGGCTTTTCTGTGGTTGGCCGATCATGCTGCTGGTGGTGCAATGGTGAGTCTGGCTTCGTGTCCAGCTGCTCCCTAAAGGGTTGGTTTAGGTTTCTTGTCCTGGCTGGAGGCATGAAATTTACCTCTATGGTCCCCTCCGATTATGCCTTTGGCTTTGTTTATGGAAGTCCATCGATAATGTTTTGGATCAGAGTTTCCCCGTTAGGTTATCCCATGAATTGTTAATTAGGCATGGTTGATTTGGAGCATACGTACTAGGTCTAGCCATTGTTATTCAAAGATTAGACCATGGGCGATTCAGGTTTATCCTGAACCGCTCGTCGAGGGAGAATCTCCTCAAGATCTGGGAGACGATACCCTACTCTGCCATTACGGAGGATGGAGCTTCGTCATGAAGTAACGGTATAATCCGATGAACAACATAGTAATACGTATATTGGGTGCGAAGATAGGGTTTAAGGAGTTTTATCTACGATAGCTCGAGCGGTGATGCGAAGCATTGAGCGGCGTCGATGGTTTTCCATGTACACTTCTCTCTAAGTTGCTCCTCCTTCAACTCAATTTCCCTCTATGAGAACGCGTTTGAATTTCCTTATGAATGATACGTACTCAGAGGAGAAGATTTTGATGGGGTTTGGTTAACTAAAGTCTCCTCCTTAAAGTGGGACTTTTGGTTGGAGTGGGAGATTGCTGGGAGTTGTTAAGTGCTAAGGTTAGAAAGGGTTTAACTCCTAAACCAAGTTAAATTAGTTAATGGGGAGGTTTGACCCATTGGATTCAGTGATGGGTCCTAGGGAATATTCCCTTCCTTCCCAACAGATCAGATTCAATTAAAATTCCACAGGTAAGCCTTTTTGGCCTTGCCGGTTGTAAAGCCAATCTATAGTTCCCAATCGATAACCGTGACCGGTACCACTTGATATATTTTCCAACAGTGTTATATTTTCTTGGGTTGTCGATTGGTACCTATGGTGCTGGTCTTCAGGTTCGTATTGCTTCGGGTTCATCAGCGGTGGAAAACCCTGGCAAAGAAGAAAATCGAGTTAGGCCGGGTTTTTTGGGGTGTGGGTTTTACTTTGTCTTATTGCAACCTTCGAGTGGAAGGTGGATTTGGAGAATTTGACTTGGTGAATGATCTTCACATTTCCAGCCGGGTCATGGGCGTTGACATCTTCAACACCAAGCAACTGGCGGGTTTCTTAGGGATTTCCATGGATGGAGAGGTGGTCTTTAGCGGTCCAAAGGAAAAGGATTTTCTAACTGAGAGCATGAGAGCAGATATCTAGAATCAGATCCTTATTCCAAGCCAACAGCATCAGTGTGCCAACTATCACTCCTTGCCCAGAGTCAATTACAAGATAGTCTAGTACAATGTCGTCCCACAAGGTGGCCACTACAATGAAGTGTCTACCTTCTGCCAGTTCCTCACTTATGGTTTGGTAACCCGAACTCCTGTCTGCTTACCCTACATTCTGATGCAGGTTATGATCATGGCTATAGAGGGCACAGGTTCATTAAACCTACCTTATGGAAGGTTACTTACTCACCTCTTCAAAAACTTGGGTATCAACGTGCAAGAGGCAGATGCTTTTGATGAGATAGTGGTTGTCGATTTTGGTTGGTATCCCATTATCAAGATGCAACTAAACTAGGTGGTATTGTCAGATGATGAGTTAAAGGCTAGACCTCTTCTCAGAAGGTGAGAGGTACCTATAATGGAGGTATCAGAGGAGGTAGAGGACAGAGAGGACAAGGATGTACCAGTAGAGGCAAAGAAAGAGGGCAAAGATCTCATTACAAGTCCTGCACAGGCTTGTATTACATTGGATGATGTCATGGTAGAGATTCATGGTGTTAAAACCTGCACCCAAAAATATGGACTAATTTGAAAATTTTCTCACATAATAGATTCTCCTGTCAACACTAACTTAGCATTGGTATCATCAATGGAGTGTATGGAACTCTAGGTAAGAGTTAAAACCTTCTTATTATTAGTTCAGAATCTTTGTGCAATGAATCAATCGAACCAATCAAGACGTGGCCATTCTGAGTCAATTTAGAGTAGGCAGTCGACTAAGGTGGTCGACCAAAATGAGTTGATCGACCGCCTGTATTAAATTGACTGCATAAACCCATAATTGGTCCATTCTGAGTCTATTTTAGTTGGGCTTGGTTCTAGTTGGTTCCAATTGGTTCCTAACTACCCATTGGTTCTAGTTGGTTCCAATTGGTTCCTAACTACCCATGATCATCCCTAAACATGTGGGACCTACTTTTGAATGTATTTGGAGTGCCAATTGACAACCTCCAAGCCTCCTTTATTACACTCATACTAGGACTAGGACTCTCAAGAGAAGAATTGTAGTGCAACTCTAACTCTTGTATAATATCCTCAATAAAACTCTTTAGGAACCTTAATTGATAACATTAGAACCTCCGACATGTTTTGAGAGAGAGTGTGAATTGGAGCAAGTTGAAGGAAGAAGAAGAGGATGCATAACCATTGAAGGTCCTCCCTCAAGCTTCTCTCTACAACAGCTTGTGTATAAGCATTGAGGTAAGCGTAAAACCTATTCTTACTTGATTTAAATTGAACTCTTGATGATTATATGAGATAAACCCAACCTCTGATCATGTTGAAATAAGATTCCAGAAGTCTTTCCATGAATATCTAGTAAAATTCATTAAGAATGTTCATGATGGATAAACCGATACAATTAATAAATATAGGACCTTAGGGTGATGTATAACATTCCAATAGGATTAGAATATGCCCATTAATATTTTTCTAGTGCTTAGAAACTCTATGATGAAGCCTTGGACCCCATGCTTGGGAGAAAAGACTGAAATTGAATCAGTTCGAGCTCTCTGGTACAAGGCGATTGGCCAAGGAGGTCAACTAAAATGAGTTGATCGACCGCCTCTGCTGTGATCGATCGCATGGCTTACATTGAGTTGTATTCTTCATATTTTTCACCCTAATTGACTATTTGGACTATGTTAAGCATCTACACATCAAGAATAATATAATAAACATGTTGGAAAGATTGGATTGAGTAGAATGTGCTCCCAAGTGTATAGGTACGTGTGGTTGCAAAGACGATATTTTCTGTCATAAGGCATATTTGCACATAACATATGGGAACATGATTATATCCTAACCAATGACTTAAACCCATCATAAAACATCTGTAGAAATTATCAACAGAAATGCAAGCCTATGGAACTCATCTAGGCTAATACTACCTAGGCAGTTGACAAAACAGATATGAATGACCACCATAGCTGATCGACCACCTCCATCAACCACCTAATTACAACAAGCCTATTTTGGTTGTATTTTCAACCATTGACTATGAAACTTAACCAAGTAACCCTATGACATACTAAAAGGATACCCTAGACCTAATCAAAGCGAGAATAAACAATCATAAGTAACATTCATACCTTAATTGTAATAGGTAAGCCGACGTATGAAAACAAGGAAAAGGACTTTGTCTGCAACAGAGTAAAGATTATCTCACCAGATATAGGTAAGGGATTAGTACATGTTTTATTTTCTTGTTTCTGTGCATATGTCTTTGCTACCTATTTGGATTACTGTGTGATAACATGCCATTTAATACCCATGCTATCTGTTAATGTATTGACATATTATAATTTTATATTGGATTGGTGGTTTATGAAATGTCTGATAATATGTGGATGTTAGATAAAATGATTGTTTGCCATTCGCTTGTACCCCAGTGGATCTAGATAGCTGGAATGGGATAGTTTATCTTGGTCTATTAAGCTAAGATACGGGTACTTGCATTAGTAATATTTCTTGGTTTAGGTTTCAACATCCTGTGATAGGTAACCCTTGCCAATAGGGGTTTAGGTATTGGCATAGGCTTATTGTGGACCAACTTTGGGTACACCCCTTTAGCAGCTAGAGCAAGGAAATGGACAGGGTTGGGAGGCAGCCTCTAGTATCTCAGGTGAGAGCTAGGGATGAGTCTGTTCTATGTGCTTGACCATCAAGGATTGGGCAGTGAGCACCCAATGAAGTAGTTGAGGAATAAGATAAGATGCCAGGAGGAAGCCTATAATGTGGGAATATTGGTACAATGTAGGTTGGTATACTTGGGTTGTATTCTTCACTCTTTGGGTAATGTATCACATGAAGTGAGGAGCCAAGTGTGTTGCATTTGCCTCACTCGTGCTTGCATGTTCATTACCAGGAATTGGGTGTGATTTGACTTGCACATGCTTATTCACAAACCATTTATACCATAATAATTTATCATTCATTGTGCGCTTGAGTGTGTTAATTTCTCATTGAACGTGTGGTTTGCTCACCCCTTTGTACGTACACATTTTTTTTAGATTCTTGTACAAATTATTTATTTGATAATTATGTGATTAAAGATGAAGAACTTGAAGATAATTCACATGATTCTACATGTGAATGTAATGACTGTCTTTATGGTTAGAAGACAATGATTCTAAAGAGTAGAAGACTACTTTGTTTGACAGAGAAGATTACTTTAGTAGTTTTTACTAAGGATAAATTATAATTTTGTTTATTTGTTTATTCTGTGCATTGTTTGACCTGTAAGTTTTTCTTGATTACTCAGTACTTGGTATTATGTTATTTATGTCTTGGTTTGAAGATAAATAAACCTGTATTACAGTTATTTAATACAAATAGACTTGGTTTGATGGTTCCTAGTTATTAATTCTACTATTATTTGATTTGGGCTCTGTCTTTCCTATAATCTGCGCTATGATAACGAAAGAGTTGTGTCATGTTATGGAATGTGAATGGATCTTGGTATGGAAGTACTTGTACAGTGAGAATACCATGGTCATATCAAAATGCCAGGGTTTAGTGGTGTGACCTTCGGTCTAACCAGAGACAGCACGCACACACCATAGAGAACTAGATCCTGTGGATATGGTATGCCTAGTCCTCCTTCTCGACGGGCCTTGATACTAAACATGTGGTGATGGAGAGAGTTGGCTTATTTCCCTCCGAGGGTTCTGGTGAGGCATTGGCATCGAATACAGCATGGGTGCAAACTTTTGAGCGGTTTCACGAGTCTACACCTCCACCATCAAACATACTATAGAGATGATCTATGTTTTATTTATTTTAGGATTGTACAATGAGTAATGGTTCGGCTTGTGAACCATACTCATCAAGAACAATTTATTACTCTTTTCTTTTTATAATTTGTTCATATTTTACTTTTATGCAAGGTAAGTTTTATTCACTTGGTTTCTATTATATTAGTCTCTAGTCTTACCTTGGCACATTATGCATTTTGGTTATTTAGCACAGAACAACAAAATTGGTTCAATAATTACAAATTATGATCTTTCGATTCTTATTATCCTAATGCTCTGTCACATCCCAATTTTGGCTTACCAGAAGTGTGATTGAACCATCAATGAACCAACAGCTCAAGCCAGGATCACATATGACCATGCCAACATTCAAACTATACATGTAACCAATAATCAGAATAAATAAATAACAACAGAAATCTTTATTAATGAACTGAGAGTCTAGATGTTAAATAAATAATAAACCAATTATCTCAAACATTGACCAAAACATAATTAATAATATCCCATTACAAGTTTATAACCCAATTACTAAATAAACCAAGAGATAAATACAGTAGAAGCACTTGCATGCTAAGTCATGCTTGTTCTCCGCTGCATGCATGTCCATAGCTACCATGTGTCCAAAAGATGGTGCATTAATATATTTTTCAACCATAGTACCTGCATCATTAACTAAAAGAGTATGAATTCATAGGTTGAGCTCACAAATTAGCTCAATGAGAAACAAAACATGTAGCAAGCAATATGCATGACGTGGCATTCAATCATTTGGTCTAGTTAAGTTTGCAATGTGTTATGGTAAGGATAGGCTACAACCACACCTCCATACATGAGAGTGTAAGCACACCTAATGGTCAGGCTCCAACCAAAACCACCATCATCCCATAATACTCACTACAAGATAGAGATAAAGCTAGAGCCCAATGGTAGGGTACAACTGTCACACCCCAAATTCCGCACCATTCGGAATGGTGTAATGAACCGTCAATAAACCAATGGTTCAACCAGGATCTCAAAATAGGCTATCCCACATATGATAAACCAAAACACATTCCACATTAATCAGAGGTAATAAAATAAATAGCAGAAGTCTTACAGATAATGAACTGAGGTCTAAACATGATAAATAATTAATATTCTATTTATTTCCAAGTAACCAAAACATAACTTAATACATATTACAATATCCAAATACGAAAGCTAAACACTAAACATATCCATCGCTGAAACGCTCGCTTAACGAGCCGCGTTCGTTCTCCACAGCTTGCTCATTCATAGCCTCCACATGTTCATATTTTGGCGTGCCGACATAATCTTCAATCATAGTACCTGCAACATCAGAAACTAAAAAGAATTGCACGCGCGAGGGTCAGCTCTCCAACTTAAGCTCAGTGAGTAAACAAAACAATGCAACAGTATATATGCATGCAATCAAATTATATCTTTGGTCCGGTTAAAAGTTTGCAGTATGCAGTAGAAAAGTTTAGGTAGCCAAATGTCGCATTTATTGACCCTGCCTCTATACACGAGTGTGTGACGTTACCCGAAGATCACGTTTATCATCAACTCACATGCACCCAACCATGAACATTATATAACAAAGGTTACGTTTATTGCTATATAGTGCTATACCAACACGTAAGCCCCTGTTGGCGAGAGCTGCAAACTGGGCTCGCAACTAACCAATCCTAATGCCAAACAGTGTATCCAAGTCCTCACCCCAGCATCCCTCAGAATGTCCATAGAGATAGAGCTAAGGCCCCCCGGTAGAGTCAGAGAGTACAAGGACCGAGACCACCTCCCCTGATACTCTACGACATAATAGTTCTGCTAAAGTAATGGCGATACGACGATGCTAATGCACAAGACTTGAGTTAGAGATAGAGCTAAAGTGCTGAGACCCGCCAAAGGTTAACGTTTATTTACGTTCTTATCACACCTCCCCTGATACTCGCTCGCATCAAGTACACCAACCATACACATACAATCACATGCCTATTCCTATCATCATCATCAACATCATGTTATAAACAATAAAGTAAAAATGCATGAACAAGTAATAAAAATATTGGATGGCATGCTGTATGTACATTACAAACATATTTGCATAGAATCAAGCATGGCATTGGACTCAAGAAATAGAAAATAGTTTGTTATTAACCAATTAGTTTAGAGTTCTGTTTCCTTACCTTAGCTTGCTATAAGATACTTTTCCAAGCTTTATAATCACCTTTATAATGTTATTATATTGCTAGAAGACCTAACAAAGTCGATAAAATTTAATTAGAATTTATTCGGAATTTGAAAAACTATTCTGTTAACTGAGGGTCGGAGGTAGGGTCGGAGTCATGTTTGACCCTGGGTGCGACCCTCCCCTTAATCTAAACTTCCCGAACACTGAGGGTCGATGCTAGGGTCGGATCTGCCATCGACCCTAGGTGCGACCCTCCATGGTTTGAGTCAAAAATATCAGATTTCATTCTCTCTTTCATGGTTGGGTCATATGGCTTACTTCCACAATCCATTCTATACATGTTCTATGGTTTAGAACTATACTTTATTCAACTACATGGTTTTAATGATCTCCTCCATGGTTTTCCATGAAAACCTAACCATGGATGGATGATTTGGGTTTCTTCTAAGTCATATCCTCTTCATAAACCATTCTAATGTCTTAAATAAATCATGGGGAATGTATTCATACCTTAGGTTTGCTGAGATTCAGAGTTCCTCTGAATTTCCTCTTCTTCCTTAGCCTTTTCATCAAGTTTTCCTTCTCTTCTTCTCTTCCTTCTCTTCTCTTTCTCTCAATCCAACTAGGGTTGTAAAAGGAGTGAAAGAGGCTTAGGGACGTCCTATTTATAGGGAAAAACCTCCCAAAATAAGTCCCATTGAGTTTAGGGAAGGTTCCAATTGAAATTAGGAAGGTTTCTCAATTTTCGGTTCGTGCTATTTTTCTCGAATGCTGAGGGTCGATGGGAGGGTCGATGGGAGGGTCGGACAACTCATAGACCCTCTGCGACCCATGGTTGAGGGTCGATGGTTAGGGTCGATGGGAGAGTCGGACCTGCCTTTTAAAACCTGCGACCCTACCCTTATTTTGACTGTTTTTGGGTAAGTTTTCATATTGGGTCTTGGTTTTTTCTTCACACATTTGGTCCACTTGGCTCGACCATGATATGTAGACGGGTCCCGACACAAAATATAAGGTTAGGCCGGGTTCGTGGGGTGCGGGTCTTACAACTCCACCACCCTTAAAAGAAATTTCATCCTCGAAATTTGAAAGTACGGATCTTACAGCTCCCCCATCCTTAAAATGAATTTTGTCCTCAAAATTTGAACGAATCTTACAACTCCCCCATCCTTAAAATAAATTTTGTCCTCAAAATTTTGAATTTACTTCGGAGTCAATAGGTGGGAATTCTATTTCCGCATTGCATCTTCTTCCTCCTATGCACTCTTCTCCACGTCTTGTCTTTGCCGAGTTACCTTCATATAATAATTATCCCAGCTCTGGAAACATTGTACCTTCCCACGAGTGAACTAGGCTGGTACTACTTCGATAGTTAACATTCTATCTAATCCAGTGATCCCGTGGTCAATACCTTTGATATGGATCTCCAATGTACTTCTTCAATAGAGACACACGAAATACATCATGCACACTAGACATGGACAGCGGTAATGCTAATTGATATGCAACTTTTCTACGTCTCCCCAAAGTTTATAAGATCCAACACATATATATATAATACTACTTTCCCTCTTGTCTAATCATTTCAAACTGCGCATAAGTGATATCTTAAAAACACTTTGTCACTTATGGCGAATACATGGTCTTGGTGTCTCTTCTGACAATCTTGAGCTATCTTAGCCCTTTTTCTTTGATCTTGTTTGCCACTCGATGCTTTTCTTCATTAGACTTAGGTCTCATAATTCTTCATTCATCGTCTTTATTCCAAAATAAAGGATTTTGACATTTCTACCGTACCATGCTTCATAGATAACATTTACATGGTAGCTTAGTAGCAACTTTAATTCACAGTAACTTCTCAACTCAAGTTCTTTGAAATCAATTTTACAAGCTCGGAGCATATCTCTTAAGATCTGTATAGTCCGCTCTGACTGTCCGTCGGTTTGAGGTAAAATGCGGTACTAAACTCCACTTTGTTCCCATTATCTTCTGTAGATCCTCCCCCGACACTAAGATCTCATGCGTACCATTCAGTCTGGCAATATTATCCATATATAGCTCAGTTAGCCGCTCCAAAGCATACCGAGGTCGTATAGCAATGGAATGAGCTATCTTGATAAGGCGATCAACAATCACCCAAACTGCGTCAATCGATCAGTGGTATACCGGTGACATAGTTCATTGTAATGCAGTTTCACTTTCAGACTGGCTCCGATAGTTATTGTAGTAAGCCATGTTGGTCTTTGTCTTGTAGCTTTTACTTGCTGATAATTCAGACACTGGAACACGCACTAAGCCATATTTGTTATCTCTTCAGGTCATGATACATATTGGTACTCCAGGTTGTACTGAATATTGGGTACAATGGACTACTATCATTATCCTCTTCATAATATCCGAGTCTTTATCTTCAAGTATTCAGAATATACATCTGTATCTGAGTACCGTCTCCGCATCCAAATTAACTCAGGGTTGGGTTTTCCTTTCTCTAAGTCTTCTTGTACCGTTCTTATATACAGATATAACAAAATTACTACTTTTTCTTCATCCCTAAGTTCTCGCTCAATTCGATCATCACAAGTTTCTATTATATGTTACTCTTCTTCCAAATCTGAATCTGTTGCTACGGAACATGAGGCAGCATTTATACTAGGTCCTTCTTCGGACTTCATAATTCCCTTTTTTGCTTAAGGCTTAGCTACTACATTAGCCTTGCTCAGTAACCTTGAATATCATGGTCTTAATCCTTCAATGTTCAAACCATTTTTTCCTATCCTCATGTTCAACTCTTTCTAATGAAGAGATAAATAAAACACTTGTAATCCGATCTCATCTAAAATTCTTCTCCGTTTAAATAATGTCTCCAAGTTTTGATTGCATGAATCACAATTGTTTACTCCAATCATGGGTTGGGTAACTCTTCTCATGCTCTTTCAGTTTTCTTAAAGCATATGAAATCGCTTATTTACCTTACATCAACCCGCATCCTAGATCCAATCCGAAAGCTCCAATGGATAGGGTAAAAGGTTTCCCTGGTGCCGAAACGATCAAGATGGGAGCTGATATCAATCTTACTTTAGAATCTAGAAATATTCTTCACACTTGTAGGTCCAAATAAATTCCTCTCCCTTCCTTGTTAGCTTGGTAAGAGGTTTTGCGATCTTAGGGTGGTCCTCCAAGTATCGTCTGTAATAATCAGTTAAACTCAAGAAACTTCTGATCTTTGCAATATTCTTCAGGTATTTCTCACCATACAATTGCTTCTATCTTAATAGGGTCCACTTTAATCCCTTTTTTTTATGCTATGTGATCTAAGAAGATCACTTTGTTTAATCAGGTCTCATATTCCTTAGAATTGGCAATAAGCTTTTCACTTCTCAGCTGTTGTGAAGCTATTCTAAAGTCCGTTGTATGAGTTGCTTCATTCTTGGAATAAACCAAAATATCATTTATGAAAACTATGACCGATGTGTCCAATAGGTCATGAAACACCCAGTTCATCAGTTCCATAAAAGACGTAAGGGCATTGGTTAATCCAAACGTTATAATCGAGAACTCATAATGTCCAATCCCGATTCTAAAAGCTATCTTCGAGATATTTTTGTCCAAAATCCTTCCGCTGATGATATCTTGATCGAAGATCAATCTTAGAAAATACCTTTGCTCCTTGCAACTATTTAAACAAGTCATCGATCTGAGGTAGTAGATATCGATTCTTGATCTTGAACTTGTTTAGCTCCCGGTAGTCTATGCATAATCTGACACTACCATCATTCTTCTTTACGAGTTGCGTTGGCGCTCTCCGTGATACAATACTTAGCTGATTAGGACCTTGGTCTAGTAACTCTTGTAGTTGAGTCTCAATTCCTTCAATTCTATAAGAGCTATTCATAGGTGCCTTTGACACAAGTATCATCCTTGGGTAACAAGTCGATGACGAACTCGGTCACTTAATCAGATGGTAACCCAATAAGTTTCCTGGAAATACATCAAGAAATTCACGCATCACATCAATATCTTCCATATATGGTGCTTCTTTGGTAACGTATACCACAAGATACCATATATCCAACTTCTTTCTCTTCAAAGCATCTCTTCGCCTTTAGCATAGAGAAGATCCGCTTTCGCTTCTTAGGTGACATGTTTCCAATAATACCAAATTATGTGTCGCCTTTATTCTTGAATGACAACCTCTTCTATGCACGTAATCACTTGTAGAGTGTTGAAACAACCAGTCTATTCCCAAGATGACGTCAAGGTCTGCCATCTCAAGTCTAATTAGGTTGTGTCCATTTTTATCCATCCATACGATTTGGACTTCATTCATCACACTCATCCAATTGACATCTAGTCCAAAAAGGGCTTGAACTAGCAAAATCTGGTGAAACGGTCTAAGGAGCTTGTCTAGTTCCTTTATCTCTTATGATTTCTCGAAGACTATCGTCAAAATCTCATATTGCACTTATTAGCTTGTATTTCTTTTATCCTTGCTGTTCTACCTTGCTCTCTGTTCCATATACCTCGAAAAATATCTTGTGATTGTTACTTCATATCCCAAGTCTATTTATAAGCATTAGGGTATATGCTTATAATTTCATTAATTCAGCCAAACTATTTTGGTCTTTACTTAATCATATCCCTCAACATTGGGCATAACTCAATTATCATTGTATTAAATCGAGTACTACTTATGCCATGATTTTATCCTTGTATTCACTCTTAAATTTGCCTTTAGGAATCTTTTACCTTGTCAAAATTCATACCGATATAACCATCCTTAACTCTACTTGAGTGCTATCTATTTCTTTACTGGCTACTCTTAATAGTTCCCATATTTTCTCATGCACTCTTTTACAGACATGATTCATATCCATCCATTTAGCAATATCAAAACAAATTCTCCATCACTTCATCTGAGTTTCATTGGCTATAGCATTTAATCTGAATCCCATCATCTTTCTTCCAATAATTCCATTATCACTACACATCTTTATCAACAATGATCAAGGAGTGTATAAATCAGAATGTTTATCCAAAATAATTCATTTCCTTATTTCAATTTAGCATAATGGCAATACTTGCTTTATCTAGTGAACTTAGGTTTAAAGAATCAGGAGTAAATCTGTAGTAATCCAACCGGCATCAAAAGATCGTTAAGTTGCACGGTGGTCCAAATACATGAAATAGAGATTTTACAATTCTTAACCTCATGGTTACAGGTTCTATTGAATATATAATGCCATTGGTCAAGGCACTACAAGAGTAAATCTCGAGAAGCTTTCATACATCAGTAAATTAGGTATAAATCTGGAGAAAGATTTCGTACATTAATAAATCAGGTATAAATCAGTAGATGTATGCTCAACATGATTAAGCATTTAACTGTTCATTCAGTTCATATCTCTGTTCATGTTGTGGATCATGAGAGTGGCTCAGTTTGGTATAATCAGGACTAATACTAAAGAAACAATATCTATAACTCCAATTGACAGGTTAAATCAAGAAGGTATCCTGTCAAGGCACGAGAAATTAAAATCTGGTATGTGCATCCTCTATAATCATAAGAGTAAATCAATAATGCACCGCATCCTATATAAACCTATCTACTTATATGGCCATAATAGATTTGATCCTTTGCTGAAAATGTCTGAGGTATCATCTTCAGAAGACATTCTTCAATCCTTGTCGGATCATTCTGTCATGATGCAACTTTCCCATACATCGGTGGCTGATAAGGGTAACCACCTTGATACATTGCTTGTTGTGCACCAAACTTCTGTACTGGGATGTGCATTACTGGGACTTGCTATATGGTAGCGACTGTATGCTAACATGTATTGGGGTACAGTGATGCTACCAATTTGTACCATACTTGATTTGACCCGGAGGTGTTGATGTAGCATCAGCAACTTGGATAGTGATTCACATAGCAACTTGCATAGTCGGTTTCATTTGTGGTTGCTCTTGTATTTTTATTGGGCCAAGTTTATTACAACCATAACCAAGGTACTTAATAGTCCAGGTGGTTGGCTGGAGTGGTCTGGTTGTTCACTTACTCTTATTTGCTCTAATCTGATTACCATTATTTAGTATCTACTCATATGAGTTTTCATTACCCATTCTCGACCCTGATAGGGGTGGGGTCAAGTTGCAACATCCTCTTCTTGCTTAGTGAGCAATAGATCAACTTGTGGTGGATCTCACCCTGAGTCTCCACGTCTCCCAAGAGTATAGCTTAAGCTTCTTTATAGTTGCTCTTATTCTTAATGTTTGGCCATTATTCTCTTATCTCTGTTGGATTTAGTCCGAGATCTTTTCCTTTATCTCTACAGGGAATTAGGCATTACTAGCCATTTTCTCCTTCCTTTGTCACATGTCGAGTTTCACATCTTGTGAGTACCAACTCGGCATTTAAATTTTCTGTTTTACAGATGCTTCCTTCTTGCTACTGTACTATATCCTTGTATACTTAGATAACTACCCAACTTATAGATAATACCCTAAATTGTTTGTATGTTAGGATAATTCTTGGTCTCCTCTTTCTGTGTGAGTGTATATATATGGTTCCACCTTTTATATGTACATTATTGTCTTGTTTAATTTCTGTCTCAACCAACATTGGTGCTTATGGTTTGTTTGTATTAAAGCTTTTAATTTATCCTAACTCAGTTCATGGACTCCAGTGAAAGTATTCAGGTTTAATGGGTAAGGCGTACGAGATGCTCTGATACCAAGTTGTGACACCCCAAATTTCGCACCATTCGGAATGGTGTGATGAACCGTCAATAAACCAACGGTTCAACCAGGATCTCAAAATAGGCTATCCCACATATGATAAACCAAAACACATTCCACATTAATCAGAGGTAATAAAATAAATAGCGAAAGTCTTACAAATAATGAACTGAGGTCTAAACATGATAAATAATTAATATTCTATTTATTTCCAAGTAACCAAAACATAACTTAATACATATTACAATATCCAAATACAAAAGCTAAACACTAAACGTATCCATCGCTGAAATGCTCGCTTAATGAGCCGTGTTCGTTCTCCACAGCTTGCTCATTCATAGCCTCCACATGTTCATATGTTGGCGTGCCAACATAATCTTCAATCATAGTACCTGCAACATCAGAAACTAAAAAGAATTGCGCGCGCGAGGGTCAGCTCTCCAACTTGAGCTCAGTGAGTAAACAAAACAATGCAACAGTACATATGCATGCAATCAAATTATATCTTTGGTCCGGTTTAAAGTTTGTAGTATGCAATAGAAAGGTTTAGGTAGCCAAAGGTCGCGTTTATTGACCCCGCCTCTATACACGAGTGTGTGACGTTACCCAAAAATCACGTTTATCGTCAACTCACATGCACCCAACCATGAACATTATATAACAAAGGTTACGTTTATTGCTATATAGTGCCATACTAACACGTAAGCCCCTATTGGCGAGGGCTGCAAATTGGGCTCGCAACTAACCAATCCTAATGCCAAACAATGTATCCAAGGCCTCACCCCAGCATCCCTCAGAATGTCCATAAAGATAGAGCTAAGGCCCCCCGGTAGAGTCAGAGACTACAAGGACCGAGACCACCTCCCCTGATACTCTACGACATAATAGTTCTGCTAAAGTAATGGCGATACGACGATGCTAATGCACAAGACTTCAGTTAGAGATAGAGCTAAAGTGCTGAGACCCGCCAAAGGTTAACGTTTATTGACGTTCTCATCACACCTCCCCTGATACTCGCTCGCATCAAGTACACCAACCACACACATACAATCACATGCCTATTCCTATCATCATCATCAACATCTTGTTATAAACAATAAAGTAAAAATGCATGAACAAGTAATAGAAATATTGGATGGCATGTTGTATGTACATTACAAACATATTCGCATAGAATCAAGCATTGCATTGGACTCAAGAAATAGAAAATAGTTTGTTATTAACCAATTAGTTTAGAGTTCTGTTTCCTCACCTTAGCTTGCTATAAGATACTTTTCCAAGCTTTAGAATCACCTTTATAATGTTATTATATTGCTAGAAGACCTAACAAAGTCGATAAAATTTAATTAGAATTTATTTAGAATTTAAAAACTATTCTGTTAACTGAGGGTCGGAGGTAGGGTCGGAGTCATGTTTGACCCTGGGTGCGACCCTCCCCTTAATCTAAACTTCTCGAACACTGAGGGTCGATGCTAGGGTCGGATCTGCCATCGACCCTAGGTGCGACCCTCCATGGTTTGAGTCGAAAATATCAGATTTCGTTCTCTATTTCATGGTTGGGTCCTATGGCTTACTTCCACAATCCATTCTATACATGTTCTATGGTTTAGAACTATACTTTATTCACCTACATGGTTTTAATGATCTCCTCCATGGTTTTCCATGAAAACCTAACCATGGATGGATGATTTGGGTTTCTTCTAAGTCATATCCTCTTCATAAACCATTCTAAAGTCTTAAATAAATCATGGGGAATGTATTCATACCTTAGGTTCGCTGAGATTCAGAGTTCCTTTGAATTTCCTCTTCTTCCTTGGCCTTTTCGTCAAGTTTTCCTTCTCTTCTTCTCTTCCTTCTCTTCTCTTTCTCTCAATCCAACTAGGATTGTAAAAGGAGTGAAAGAGGCTTAGGGACATCCTATTTATAGGGAAAAACCTCCCAAAATAAGTCCCATTAAGTTTAGGAACGGTTCCAATTGAAATTAGGAAGGTTTCTCAATTTTCGGTTCGTGCTGTTTTTCCCGAATGCCGAGGGTCGATGGGAGGGTCGATGGGAGGGTCGATGGGAGGGTCGGACAACTCATAGACCCTCTGCGACCCATGGTTGAGGGTCGATGGTGAAGGTCGATGGGAGGGTCGGACCTGCCTTTTAAAACATGCGACCCTACCCTCATTTTGACTGTTTTTGGGTAAATTTTCATATTGGGTCTTGGTTTTTCATCACACATTTGGTCCACTTGGCTCGACCATGATATGTAGACGGGTCCCGACACAAAATATAAGGTTAGGCCGGGTTCGTGGCGTGCGGGTCTTACAACAACCAAACCATCAGCACCCCCCTGATACCCTCTGCTGTACCAGTACGTATGCCTCTACAAGGATGGCTTGTAAACTAGGTTCATTACTAGCCAATCCTAGATGTTATCAAAAGTATCATATACTTACCCCATCATCCTTAAATACAAAACAAAGAAAGAACTAGAGTCTATTGATAAGACTATGGTCAATACCGTCAGCACTCCCCCTAATACTCGATCTTGTATTAAGCACGCTAAGATAGATGGTGATACAACACTGTCAGTGTGAGGAATGGTTCAAGGTTCTAACCTCTCTCCACTCAACACACCAACCATACACAAACACATGCCTATCCTCATCATCATCATAACAAGAACAATATAATATACATGAACAATAAATAATAGATATTGGATGACATATTATATGCACAATAAAGCAGAACAACAACAGGCAGGGTAGTTTATTATTAACCAATTAGTTTAGGGTCTTTTCCCTCACCTGTTAAGTAATGTTGACTCTTCTTAAAACATTAAAACAAGCTTGAATAAATTATGAACCTTAAACAAACATTAGGACCTAATTATGTTTAATTCTGACATATTTACAGTGTTTTGATTCACTGTCTAGACTGGCAAACAGTCATTTCAGATATTGTCTAGTCGCATGTCGGGACTAGCATTTTATCTAACCTGCTATCATACCTGACAACCCTGAGAAACTTCATGAAAGTGTTCAGACCTGTGACCATTCTCACTCTAGGTGTGACCGATCATACAGACCAGATAACCTATAGGTTATTCTTTTGTCTTGGTTTACTAAAGTTGATCCTTTGACTCTTTCTAAGGTTCATCCTACGTTGTTCTAGGATCGAAAACACATTAGGGTTTTCACTGTAACCCTAATTCTATACACTTCCTTGTCACTAGACCCTTGTGGGTCATTTGACAATTCAATTCATTTGATGGTTGTAAATCCAACCTCGCACACATCCTACCCTACCTATAGATTTGATGAGAGGACTTACCATTAGTTTCTTGATGATGTTTGTTAGAAACCGACGGTGAGTGCAAGCCTTCTCCTTCTTTCTTCTCTTTCACAACCTTCATCTTCTCCAGAGCCTTCTCTCTCAGATCATTTCTTAGTTTTAAGGTTTATGGGTTGAGCGAAAGAGTGAGAGGAAGTGGTAAAACATCACTAATATAGAGGGGAAACTTCCTAATAGAGTCCTCTCCCAATTAGGAGAGTAGTCTCACCAAACTAGGAAACTTTCCTTAATTCGGAGTCTATTTTTATGTTTGATCGATCGCATGTCTGGTAGCACAATACGTGGGATCGGACAACCTCAACCAATCAAACCAGACAAAAATTAAGGTTACCAGTTTTGTACCTTTAATGCATTGTCTATTGTTCGACCATTTTCTATGGCTAGGTTATGATGGAAAGACCTTTCATGACATGTTAACTCACGTTAGACCGGGTTAGTGGAGTATGGGTCTTATAACTACCCCCTAAGAAAATTTCATCCTCAAAATTTAATCATACCTTCCAAGTTGAATAGGTGAGGATATTGTTTCTGCATTGCAGCTTCATCTTCCCAAGTTACCTCTTCCATGTCTTGGTTTCTCTAGGTTACCTTGACATACAAGATATATCGATTTTGAATTTTCTGTACCATTCAGCTTGTGGTCCTTGCTAGTACAACTTCAAACTTTAGTTCCTTTATTAGGTCTGGAGGATCTGTAGTCAATATGTGGGATGCATCTCTAATGTACTTCTTCAATAGTGAAACGTGGAATACATCACACAAGCTTGACATTGACGGTGGTAATTCAAGCTAGTTTGCTACTTTGTCACATCTCGCTACGATTTCATAGGGTCCCATATATCTAGGGCATAACTTTCCTTTCTTATCGAACAGTTTTAAACCTTGCATAGGCGATATCTTGAAGAACATCTTATCACCTACAGCAAACTCAAGGTCTCAACGTCTATTGTCTGCATAATTCTTCTATCGAACTTGAGCGGTATTCCCTCTCTCCTTGATCTTATCTACCACTATATAAGTTTCTTCAATAAACTCTAGCCTCATAATTCTTTGTTCACCAACCACATTCCAAAATAGAGGGGTCTGACATTTTCTATTGTACAATGCCTCATAGGGTGACATCTATATGATAGCTGATAACTGTTGTTGTAAGCAAACTCAATTAGTGGTAACTCTTGAAATAAATGGCATAAGCTTGGAACATATCTTTTAAGATTTAAATAGTCCTCTTTGACTGACCATCACTCTAAGGATGAAAGGCTGTGCTAAACTTCAGCTTATTTGTAGTCCTTGCCAAAACTTAGAAGTGAAGTGAGGATCTTGATTTGACACTATGCTTTCAGGTACACCAGTGATGAAGGCCAAAACTTAGAGTCTGACAATATTGTTTACATACATTTTGGCCAGACTCTCTAAAGTATATTGAGATCTGATTGCAACGAAATGAGCCGCCATTGTAAGGCTATCAACAATCACCTAAACTGCATCAACTGATCTGGGAGTTAATGTTAATCCAGTGATGAAGTCCATAGTGATGCAATACCATTTCCATGCTGGTTCAGGTAATGTTTTTAGTAAACCTATTGGTCTCTGTCTATAAGACTTGCACCCAAAATTTTGGTCATAATTTGAAATTTTGACATTGTAACAAGTCTTACCATGACGAACGATTCAAACCAAGGTGGACCAGACCAATGAAACCCAAGGTAAACTAGTTGAACCTTGGTACTTAACTTAAATAATTAGGATCTGACTAAGGGATCCCGCAAGTGCGGTCGGTCACGTACCAAACCATAGTTTTGCACCTCCTGGTTCATGATTGGATCAAAAACCAATCTGATCCGACTGCAGGTTGATCTTGGTCTCGTTTTGGACTCATCCAAACGAATGTCTAGGATAATTATCTAATTCAAACTAAGTAGAGAGGAGGGAATCCTCCAATCCACCTTGATTGGAGCCCAATCTACTCCAATGTGAATGGAGTATGGGATTTGGCCATACTCCATCCTTTTCATCTTCATTCTTTGTAAACCGAAAGAGAAAAGAGAGAGAGAGGAGCTCTACCACGTCTGGAGAAGAATGGAGAAGAGAGAAAGAGAAGGGAACCTCTACCACCAATGGAAACCATTAGTAGAGAGCACTAACACTAGAGATCCATAGCTGGTATCGATTTTCTCTATCTCTTGACTTTCCTTTGAGATTAAATTAATTAAACAAGTAGGAAACTCAAAGAATCCCTGATCATGTTCCTCAATCGTTGGTCTCTTGTAACTAGTATTAAGATCTATTCAACGACGTAACAAAAGCATAGATCTGAATCAGAGATGAACTGAGGTTTTTATAGGAATGGAAATTAGATTTTTTATAGATTGTTAGTTGGATCTAAGTTGTCCAAACTTTGATGGTGAATCTGAATGGATTGTTATGAATTCAAAATTCAAGGAAAACTATCCTTGGTATTGTAAGAATCGAATCTGAAACATAAAAACTAAATCCAATAATATCGATATAGAGTAAAATGAAATCAGTTTCCATAGCATGAGTTAGAATGGGAGTTTCGAGCCCATACTCATTGTGTAAACTCAATAAGATTATAGAAAACCACTAGAGAAGTTTCGGTATGTTCTGACCACGTTTCGATGTGCGATCGGTTACGTGCTGCACGCTTATGGCCAGTGATCATACAGTCGATCATCTGTCACATGATGAATTGGCCCCAGATGAAGGCCATTTTTGGATACCATCTTTTAGAGAATTTTGGGACCGTACCTATGTATTCATATCCCTAGAAACATATGTCTGCATAGGTATGTTCCATCATTTAGATTTAAAAACCAATGTTTATACTTCTTATGCTTGTTGTTTAGGATTTATATGCATTTGAAACTCTAGGAAACAAGTGCAAAGTGTTTGTTAATGGTAAACAGACGTCCAAAAAATATAAATAAATTATTAGGCTATGCTTGGACAAACAATAGAGACAAACCATGAACTAGTAAATAAATGTTATTATTGTTATTGCTATCTATGGTACAATTAAACACCAGGAGAAAATATTCTAGATTCATATTCTCTATTTTTGAACCTTTGCTTGGTGGATTAATTCTATGATTTTGTTGAAATATGTGATGCAAGTGATTATATGCTTTGTGTGTGATAACATGCCATCCAATAAATTGTATTGTTTGCCCATGCATATACACTCTCTTGTATGCAATCAGTGAAACTTGTAGTGGTTTGGAAGTGGGGTGAAATGGGATGCCTCATGACCTCTGCATGAAAGGTAGAGCTGGACTTGATGAATCTTGATGTCTGGTTAAGTTGGTAAGGGTGAAGGTGGGTGTAATGGGATGCTTGCATTGCTACTTACCAACGCTGCTTTTCATTGACCATGTGTAACCTAGCTAAGTCATGATGCCTATGTGGGGGCTCAGACGGGGTCGGAAGCTTGGTGGCATTACGATCTAGTAATTAGATAAATAGGAAAACTTGGTTAGCTGAACTAAAGGCACCCTTGTAACTATACCCCTAGTCATTGGGGGATTATGTGGTGGCATGGGTTCAATAAAGGGTGGTATGAATATAGCTATGATTCTCCCCATATCTGACATAGTGTGGATGGGCGGGCGAGTCTACTAGTGGGATTACCATCTCCTCAAGTGCCCGACGTGCAGTGGACATGGGATGAGTTATGGGCAGGTAGCCAGTGTAAAATGGACTTGCACCACAACGATGGATCCTTACTTGGGGGATGTTGCTGTGCTCCATGTATGGGATAGTATTCATTCTTTAGGAGTGACCCATGTAGCCGGAGACTCCATGTGTGGGTTGTCTTGAGCTGACATTTACAGTTATACACCAGACTATAGTTGTTAATTCATGTATCTTGTTTGTGCATGTTTAATTCTCTTACTAAGCTCGGTAATTGAGCCACAAATTCTTTTAGATGTTTTGTTATGATGGAGACAGACTACGACATTATGGATGCTAGTGTTGATGATGTTCATGATGATACATGCGAGTGTGATAATTGTGTTTATGGATAGGCACATTGAAACATTTAAGAAACTCTTTTGATTTCAGTTTAATTTATTTACATTTGGGGGTGTGTTGCTCATATGGATAATTTTACATTAAGGATTTAATTATTTTATTTAACTACTCATACAATGGATTGGGGATTTATATTATGACTATCGTTTGATCAGTTATTATTGTTTAATTATTTTCTAGACTTCTATTATACTCTCAATTTGAAACTCTTTTAAATTCAACGGTGTGAATTATTACTATTTCCTATGTGATGTTAAGTTTACTAGTTGGTGTTCCATATGCTTTAATCCTGGAAGGGAATTTCCAGTGCCCTAAATTAGGATGTGGAGATCTCCTGATATATCAGAAATGGGGTGTGATAGAAGTTGGTATTAGAGCACGAATGTGCAACGCTTACTAATAAATTATAATATACATACACATCACCATCTAATAAAGCTGAAATAGGAACCATAAACCACATATTGTATGGGGGATAAGAACCATGAATAAACTGCAAGAAAAATAATAACAAGCAAAAGCATAAGACATCCATATACATAAAACGAAAGATAAACATCCAAAGTACCCATAGAGAATAATGTACTAATGTGAGTCGACATCCATAATCAGGATCCTCACCCATCAATATCAAGTAAAATCAATAACAAAATAAAAAGTATCTGACGAGGTAACAGAGGTAATGATGATATGACTAAGCATCTAACTGCTGAGATCCATGATTTGCCTGATGATGGGGACAGTCTACAGAATAAATAGCCCTGGCTGGTGCCACTGCCTAAAGACATCACTGACGTCTAAACTCTCGACTGGCTGCTACCTCATCCTCAATGTCCTCCAATATGGGCTCAATCAAACCTGCAATAGTCAACACAGACCAAAGAAAGGTAATCTACTGTCTCGTGGTCTCCTGTGCAGCCTCAGATGCTATGAACCTCTGCTCTAGAAAAATCAAACATTGCTCTACACTCGAGATGTTTTGTAACATCTGCCTCTTATAAGCATCTAGTATGGTCTAGAGAGAGTGCTGATGATCATCCAATGCAGCCACCAAATAGCGAGCATCGGCTAGCAACCCATGCAACTCAATGATCCCTGAAGCCTGAGGCTAAGGAGCCACCACTGTTGGAACCTCATCACCACCTGCAGAGTGTGAAGAACTCTTTCGCTCATTAGTAGAATCAGTCCCACCCTCCGTTACTAGCCCAGATGGGGCCTCCTTACTAAAATTTACCTGCATGGGAGAAGCCATCTCCACTACCACTAGGAATGATTGGTTTACTCTCAGAAGATGAAGAAGACACGATCAACCTGCATCGAACCATCTGGACAACTCATGCCTATGAATAGGATGAGGTTGTAGACACTACTCTAACTCCTCAACACTGAGTACAATATCCTTTAACCTTAGTTTGTGTTGTTTGTCCGAACCAAAGTCTGTATGCACACTAGTCTCATCGTCAAGATCCAAAGTGAGATCTAACCCCATGTTAGCGAATAACTAGTGAGCAATCGACCATAGGGAAGACTATCGGTTCATGTATACAAAGCAGAATGAATCATGGTCCTCATAATCAAATAAGGAAGATAGATCTGATGACGAATAGTGATAGTAAGCCACAAACTCACAGAAGTACACTATTGCATCCCTATGTCTGCCCCTGGGCACGAAGTTGTGCTAAGTAATGTGACTGTATATCCTAAGAACTGGATGACAGTTGCTTTTATGTAAATCCAGACCCAACATCATCTACTCCTAAATTTCTACTAGTTCCCACTCACCAATTACAGGGAACTTTGGCTCCACATATATTGTCTCTCCCTCAGCAGATATACCAAGACTCTCTGCTAAACTGGCAATGGTAAAAACAACTGGTAACCCAATTCGAGATCTGTAGAGTGCAACCATCTGCATTTTCCTCCATGCCTTTGTCCACTTGCCAATTATAGTAGAAGTGCCAAACCATATCTACCCGAGTGGGTAACTGGAAATTGATAGCAGGCAACCAACCCATATTAGAAAAATCCTGTCCAACATCAAATCTGTTTAGTTCATCCACAAGGACAAACTGACCTGGCTCAATTGACCTACGCTTGAAGGCAAGCCAAGCCGTGGCAACCTCTGCGGATTTGATGTGGAATGGATCATAGGCGGGTTGTCACACCCCAATTTTGATCCAACTAGAACGGTGTGAGTGAACCGTCATTGGACCAACGGTTCACACCAGGATCTCGAATAGGCCGTGTCCACCCATACAAACCAATTACACATAACCACAATCAGAATATACATATACAGCGGAAGACTTTAAATAGAATGAACTGAGTATCTATTGATAATGTAAATAAATATCCCATTATTCAAATCCAAACACATAAAATAATAATCTTTTACATCCCTTTAATCCAATCAAAATAACTGAAATAAATAAATAAAACAAATCACAGGTACACGTAGAAAGGGCACTCGCATGAAGCATCATGCTCGTCCTCCCCTGCTTGTACATCCAAAGCAGCTACACCTCCATACGCCGGAGCGTTCACATAATCGTCCACAGTGTATCCTGCATCAACATCTAAAACAATGTGTACACAAAGGGTGAGCTCACAACATAGCTCAGTAAGACAATCAGACAGTTTCACAAGATTATGCATGAGTAACAATCATTTTATGCTGTGGTCTGGTTTTAAGTTTGCAATGTGCTATAGAAAGGTTTGGTGGCCCCCGCACCTCTATACACGAGTGTGTGGCGTCGCACAATAATCACACTACCACCAACCCACATGCACCCATCATGGAATAGAGATAGAGCTAAGGTATACCCGTACCTCCCGATACTCTATCCATACCGGTACCTAAGCCCCTCTCGGCCGGGGCTCGCAAACTGGGCTCGCAACTAACCAATCCTATATGTCAACAATGTATGCTCTATCCCAGCACAGCCGTCTATGGCATAGAGATAGAGCTAGAGCGTGCAGGCCGGGTCGGAGACCACCACACCTCACCTCCCCCTGATACCCTATCCGCAACTAACCCACTAGGATAGAAACAATACGCAGGTAGACCCTATCCCAACATAACTCCCTACGACATAGAGATAGAGCTAAAGCATCGTGGACAAGCCAGCGTCGACTCGGAATCCTCAGGTACACACAACGATGGCCGGGACAACATCAATATCGGAGACCACCGTACCACGATCTTCCCCTGATACCCCACCCGTACCAAGCATGTTAAGACAGAATACTACAAAAAGTGCCAGTGTGAAGAGCGATCCCAGGCCCATGCCCCACTCCACACACCAACGAAAACAATCACATGCCTAACAATCACATCCTATGAATGCATGAACAATAATAATAACTGAAAGTAAAGGATGGCATGTGAATATGCACAAACATCACATCATAGATATTCAATGATTAACAACGATTTACTGTCCATTAATTATTAGGTTTAGGTCAGATTCCCTTACCTAACGCTCGTTCGATTACTTGCTCCGCGTCGCAAGATCCAAATGATAAGTCACAGCGTCCTACATAATATTAGGGTTTCATTAGAATATATTATTTAGGATTTCATGTTGGTCGGAAACCAACAGAGATCACAAAATACCCTCACAGGGCTGACCGGTGGCATGTACCGGTCGCAGCTCTGTGGGAAAGACTGGCGACCGGTATGGTCAGCCGGTCCCCCACAAACAACCTCCCGAGAGCTAGCGGTCGCAACATACCGGTCGCACTATTTGCAACCGGTATAGTCGACCGGTATGTCTCGGAAGACCATACATGGGTTCTTCGACTGCCGTCGATCATCCTCCATGGATTTTCAGGGTTTCTCATATCCATTCTAAGTCTAGGCTTTGAGTTAAAGTTATCCCCAACTCATTCAAGTCTCGTTTCGATGAATATCATCTCGAAACTCAAATCTAGGGTTTGACGGCAACCTAGGGTTTATTGGCCAATTTAGGGTTTTAGATCAATACCTACTTTGCATGGTATTGATACACCCACACAACTATCATAAGGTAAGAAGAGGGATTCAAACACTTACCGTTGATAGGCGTAGCGTGAGCTTCGTCAAACGGTAATGGCGGCACCTCCTTCTTCTTTCTAGCTCCTTCTCTTTTCCAAGCTCTTTCTATTCTCTAGGGTTTGTGAGAGACAATGGAAAGGATTTGAGGGGTTTGAGGGTGTATTTATAGGCTAGAAATAGGGTTTAGTAACCCTACTAGGATTAGGAAACTTCTAGGATTCGAAATCAGGAAAGCGGGACCCGCAGAGACCAATTTCCAAATTCCCGCACATAGCTGTGCAGGCCATACCGGTCGACCGGTACCATCATCCGGTACCATCAACCGATATCTAAAATCAGGTATAATTGGTCGACTTTGGTCCGATTTTGTACCTGTTTGTTATCCGCTTGCCCCGTCTGGCTCGGTGATGATCGGAAGACCTGTCACGACACGAAACCAAGGTTAGACCGGGTTTTCAGAGTGCGGGTCTTACAACTCCACCACCCTTAAAAGAAATTTTGTCCCGAAATTTGCATGTAGGTACTACAACTCCCCCACCCTTAAAAGAAATTTCGGCCTCAAAATTTGAACGTACCTTGATCGTCAAAAAGGTTAGGGTACTCCCTCCTCATCGCGCTCTCTTCTTCCCAAGTAATTTCCTCCACATTTTGGCTTCTCCAATGCACCTTCACATAGTGGATATCCTTGGTTCGAAGTTGCTGAACTTTTCGGCTTGAGAGCATTACAGGCACCACTTCGAAAGTTAAGTCTTCAGTCAAGTCTGGAGGATCAGCGCTCAAGATATGCGATGGATCTCTTGACATACTTCTTCAGTAATGATACATGGAACACATTATGAACGCTAGACATAGATGGTGGTATAGCCAATTGATATGCTACATTACCACGTCGATTCAATATCTCATATGGTCCCACATACCTGGGGCATAGCTTCCTCTTTTTACCAAACCGTTTCAGACTTCGCACCGGTGACACCTTCAAGAACACTTTGTCACCCACTACAAACTACAGATCTCGACGTCGATTATCTGCATAGTGCTTCTGTCGAACCAGAGCTGTCTTTACTCTCTCTTTGATCTGATCAATCACTCGGCAAGTTTCTTCAACAAACTCCGGTCCTACAATTCTTCTTTCCCCCACTTCATTCCATACCAGAGGTGTACGACATTTTCTCCCATAGAGAGCCTCATATGGGGCCATCCGAATTATAGCCTGATAACTATTGTTGTAAGAAAACTCAATAAGTGATAACTTCTCATCCCAAGCTCCTTTGAAATCTAATGCACAAGCTCGAAGCATATCTTCCAAAATTTGAATGGTTCGTTCTGACTGTCCGTCCGTCTGAGGATGGAAAGCCGTACTGAACTTCAACTTTGTTCCCATAGCTTTCTGTAACCCTTCCCAGAACTTCGATGTAAAACGGGGATCTCTGTCAGATACTATACTCTCTGGAATGCCATGAAGTTTGACTATATTATCAACATATAACTTGGCCAGTTTCTCCATGGTATACTGAGGTCTAACCGCAATAAATCGAGCCATCTTGGTGAGTCGATCTACTATAACCCAAACTGCATCCACTGACCTTGGTGTCAAAGGTAGGCGTGTGCGAAATCCATGGTGATACAATCCCACTTCCATGCAGGTTCTGGTAATGGCTGTAGTAAACCTGCGGGTCTTTACCTTTCCGCTTTAACTTGTTGACAATTCAGACATTGGAACACAAAACGAGCTATATTAGCTTTCATACCCCTCCACCAATAAAGTCTTCTTAGATCATGGTACATCTTGGTACTTCCTGGATGTACCGAATATGGAGTGTAATGAGCTTCGGTCATAACTTCGGCCTCCGATATCGCATCTTCGCTCTCGGGTATACATAACCATCCGCGATACTTGAGTACTTTGTATGATTCCAAGGTAAAGTCGGGATTGCACGTACCCTTCTCTAAGTCTTCCCGCCTTGTCTTAAGATATGGATCCTGTAGGGATTGCTACCTTGACTTCATCAATTAGACTCGGCGAGATCTTCAGTGCGGCGAACATCATAGTGAACTTATGAATCAAGCCTTGCTCAACTGGATCTTCTGCAGTTTCGATAATATGTTCTTCATCAATTTCCATCGAACTCGAGGCTGCAGCACACAATGCAGCATTTGTACTCGGTCTTGCCTCAGGTTTCGATGCCCACTTTCTGCTTAAGGCGTCAGCCACCACATTTTTTTTACCCGGAGGGTACTGGATGTCGCAATCATAATCTTTTAACAATTCCAGCCATCTCCTCTGTCTCATATTCAGATCCTTCTGAGTGAAGAGATAAGTTAAGCTCTTGTGATCGACTTGATCCGAAACTTCTCACCGTACAAATAGTGTCTCCAAGTCTTGATTGCATGAATAACCGCTGCTAGCTCCAAGTCATGCGTAGGATAGTTCTTCTCATGCTCTTTTAACTGTCTTGATGCGTAAGTGATCACCTGTTCTCCTTGCATCCGAACACACCCAATACCCAACCCCGAAGCATCCGTATATAGAGTAAACGGTACGCTTGGTTCGGGGATGGTCGGGATAGGTGCAGAGACAAGTCTTGACTTCAAAGTCTGGAAGCACTTCTCACACTCATCTGTCCATATAAATTTCTCTCCCTTCTTGGTCAATCGGGTGAGTGGAACCGCGATCCTGGAGTAATCTTCCACGAATCTTCTATAATAACTAGCCAACCCAAGGAAACTACGAATCTCTGCAACAGATTTTGGTGCTTCCCATCCTACTATAGCAGCTATCTTGCTTGGATCAACCTTGATACCGTCTCCGGATACAACATGGCCCAAGAAAGCCACTTCCTTCAGCCAAAACTCGCACTTCTTGAATTTTGCATAAAGCCTCACATCCCTCGGCCATTGTAGGGCTGCCCTCAAATGCGCCTGTATGAGTCTCCATGTCCTTAGAGTAAATCAATATGTCATCGATGAATACAATGACCGTAGTGTCCAACATGTCATGGAACACTCGGTTCATCGGTTCCATAAACGACATTGGAGCATTGGTCAACCCAAAAGACATAACCGGGAAACTCATAATGCCCATACCTCGCCCCGAAAGCAGTCTTGGAATATCTCCGGCCTTGATCTTCAATTGGTGATACCCGATCGGAGATCGATCTTTGAGAAAACCTTTGCACCCCGCGGCTGATCGAACGGATCATCGATCCTAGGTAAAGGATATCGATTCTTGATCGTCAACTTGTTTAGCTCACAATAGTCAATACATAGCCGTACACTTCCATCTTTCTTCTTGACGAACAACACAGGTGCTCCCCAAGGCGATATACTAGGCCGTATGAAGCCCTTATCCAGCAATTCTTGTAATTGGGTCTTCAACTCCTTTAACTCGGTCGGGGCCATCCTCTATGGTGCTTTAGACACCGGAGCCGAACCCGGTATAAGGTCTATCACAAATTCGTAGCCCCGTCCGGTGGTAAGCCCGGAAGATCTTCTAGAAATACATCCGGAAACTCCCGAACCACCTCTATATCCTCCATCTTGAGTGACTCTGCTGTGAGGTCGACTACAGATACGAGATAACCCACTCCCCCTTTCTCCAAGCATCTCTTAGTCTTTAGGGTGGAGAGGATCAACTTCCGCTTCCTAGATAGCTTAATCCCAGCGAAACTATATTCCCTTCCCTCTGTAAGCACAAGCTTCCTTTCACCACATAAAAGGACGGCCGAATGATGGCCTAGCCAATCCATCCCCAAAATGACATCAAAATCTGCCATCTCAAGTATTACTAGGCTTGCTTTTAAATCTCGGCCCTCAATACATACCGTACATGGTCCATAATACTTGGTCAAAGCCACTTCGACTCCTAGTGGAGAGCGAACTATCAAGCTTGGGTTCAATTGCTTGATTGGTAACTCCATTCGCTTCCCAAAGGAAACAGAAACAAAGGAGTGCGTGGCCCAGAGTCAAATAATACTCGGCGGGTAAACCGGCTACATTTACAATTCCCGGAATATATTGCCCTTAGTTCTATATGCTCATGCAACTGAAAGAATAAATCAAATAGTAAGGGATAAGGTCGTACCGGTTACCACATCGGGTGATGTGGCTGCCTCTTCGGTGGTGACCGCATAAACTCCGGCTTCTGTCGGGAGCTTGCTTCTTAGGTAGCGTGCAGTTCCTTGCAACATGTCCCAGCTGGCGACGGTTATAACATTTAATATTTGGGTTGGGTCGGCTAATTGTGGCAATGGTGGTGCCGGGTTGTTTCTCGCGGGTCTGTAGCAGTCTGCCCCCTGTATGGGCGGAATGGTCTAGTATTACCGCCACCTGAGCTCTCTCCAGCAGATCTCTTCACTCCCCTGTTCTGAGCGAAGAAGCTGTCCCTCTGACTGGACTCTATCACCCTCGCAACCTGCACTGCCTCGTTGTAAGTTTTCTTGTCCAGACCCAAAAGGTGCTCTCTGATGCTTCCACGTAGTCCCATGGTGAACCTACGTATCTTTGTCTCCTCTTCCCGCATACTGACTGGTGCGAAGAAGAACAGCTCTTCGTACCTCTGCTGATATGCATCTACAGTCGACCGAGCCTCTTGTAGGTTGAGAAACTCTCTCTCCATTTGATCTCTGAAGCTTTTTGGGAAATATTTGTCGAAGAAAGCCGCTTTAAACACTTCCCAGTCAACTAGAGTATATTTATTCTCCAGATATGCCCGTGTAGAATTCCACCAAGCATTTGCGTCTTCTCTCAGCATGTGAGTGGCAAATAGAACCTTCTCCTCCTCAGTGCAAGTCATCAATCGGAAGTTCTTTTCCATTTCAGAAACCCACTGTGCTGGCCACAATGGTTTCCTTGTCCTGCCTGTGAACGATGAAGGTTTCAACTTCAAGAATCTGTCCACAGACCTACTAAGATCATGCTGTCCCTGTGTGTCTGCTCCGTACCATGGTGGTGGATACGGATACGCCCCCGGATACGCAGAAGGCGACAAAAACTGATGCGGTGGTGGTACATTTTGTGCTTGGCCCCTCGGCCTTGGGCTACTCTGCATCGGTTGTGTAGTGTTAATTCCTCCTGACTCGGGCATCTTTCCAGCGGAGACAGAACCTGCTTGCCTGAGCATCTTTAGTACTTCGCTCAGAAATTCCTTCTGTTGAGCTTGCATCTGATAGACCAAGTTTGTAACTATGGTCTCGAAATTCCTGTGGGGTGGTCCCGGTAATTCTGTCGGTACTTCCGGGACCTGTTCCTCCTCCACTTCAGGACTGGTTTCTCTAACCTGGTCTTGCTCAGCTTGCTCTTCCTCTACAGTTGGGCTGTCTCATCCTTCCCCAGACCCGGTGTTGGGTATGTTTATGGAGCTCAGGGACGCTCAGCGGGAGATGAGCCGTGACCTAGCACAGTTGACTCGCAGCCTCCGAGTCACACAGGATCAGGTGCACTGGCTCAGGGTCGCTTACGAGAGAGACTATGACATAGCTGACCCCATTCCTCCCAGGCCTCCTACTCCATGATTTTCCCTTTATTTCTTCTCTTTTACATGTGACTGTTTATATAACAGGGTAACTGTCCGGTTTGTGGACTGTACCCTGTAGCACTATCACATTTGATACACTTTTCTATTTAATGAAAGTTCATGGTTTTTCCTAACTATTGTATGTGCACATATTAAGTTTCATATTTAGAATAGTACATTATTCTCTTTCTTAGTCCGTCTCAGGTATCAAACAATGCTTAGGGTGTGTTTGTATTAAGATTTTTAAACTTCCTAACTCAGTTCATCGACCCAGTTAAGTGCAGCATGGTTTGTTGGAACAGAGCCCGAGTGCTCTGATACCAAGTTGTCACACCCCAATTCTGATCCAACCAGAACGGTGTGAGTGAACCGTCATTGGACCAACGGTTCACACCAGGATCTCGAATAGGCCGTGTCCACCCATACAAACCAATTACACATAACCACAATCAGAATATACATATACAGCGGAAGACTTTAAATAGAATGAACTGAGTATCTATTGATAATGTAAATAAATATCCCATTATTCAAATCCAAACACATAAAATAATAATCTTTTACATCCCTTTAATCCAATCAAAATAACTGAAATAAATAAATAAAACAAATCACAGGTACACGTAGAAAGGGCACTCGCATGAAGCATCATGCTCGTCCTCCCCTGCTTGTACATCCAAAGCAGCTACACCTCCATACGTCGGAGCGTTCACATAATCGTCCACAGTGTATCCTGCATCAACATCTAAAACAATGTGTACACAAAGGGTGAGCTCACAACACAGCTCGAGAAGACAATCATACAGTTTCACAAGATTATGCATGAGTAACAATCATTTTATCTTGTGGTCTGGTTTTTAGTTTGCAATGTGCTATAGAAAGGTTTGGTGGCCCCCGCACCTCTATACACGAGTGTGTGGCGCGCGTAATCACACTACCACCAACCCACATGCACCCATCATGGAATAGAGATAGAGCTAAGGTATACCCGCACCTCCCCGATACTCTACCCATACCAGTACCTAAGCCCCTCCCGGCCGGGGCTCGCAAACCGGGCTCGCAACTAACCAATCCTATATGTCAACAATGTATGCTCTATCCCAAAGACAGCCGTCTATGGCATAGAGATAGAGCTAGAGCGTGCAGGCCGGGTCGGAGACCACCACACCTCACCTCCCCCTGATACCCTATCCGCAACTAACCCACTAGGATAGAAACAATACGCAGGTAGACCCTATCCCAACATAACTCCCTACGGCATAGAGATAGAGCTAAAGCATCGTGGACAAGCCAGCGTCGACTCGGAATCCTCAGTACCACACAACGATGGCCGGGACAACATCAATATCGGAGACCACCGTACCACGATCTTCCCCTGATACCCCACCCTTACCAAGCATGTTAAGACAGAATACTACAAAAAGTGCCAGTGTGAAGAGCGATCCCAGGCCCATGCCCCACTCCACACACCAACGAAAACAATCACATGCCTAACAATCACATCCTATGAATGCATGAACAATAATAATAACTGAAAGTAAAGGATGGCATGTGAATATGCACAAACATCACATCATAGATATTCAATGATTAACAACGATTTACTGTCCATTAATTATTAGGTTTAGGTCAGATTCCCTTACCTGACGCTCGTTCGATTACTTGCTCCGCGTCGCAAGATCCAAACGATAAGTCACAGCGTCCTACATAATATTAGGGTTTCATTAGAATATATTATTTAGGGTTTCATGTTGGTCGAAAACCAACAGAGATCACAAAATACCCTCACAGGGCTGACCGGTGGCATGTACCGGTCGCAGAACTGTGGGAAAGACTGGCGACCGGTATGGTCAGCCGGTCCCCCACAAACAACCTCCCGAGAGGTAGCGGTCGCAACATACCGGTCGCACTATGTGCAACCGGTATAGTCGACCGGTATGTCTCCGTAAGACCATACATGGGTTCTTCGACTGCCGTCGATCATCCTCCATGGATTTCCAGGGTTTCTCATATCCATTCTAAGTCTAGGCTTTGAGTTAGAGTTATCCCCAACTCATTCAAGTCTCGTTTCGATGAATATCATCTCGAAACTCAAATCTAGGGTTTGACGGCAACCTAGGGTTTATTGGCCAATTTAGGGTTTTAGATCAATACCTACTTTGCATGGTATTGATCCACCCACACAACTATCATAAGGTAAGAAGAGGGATTCAAACACTTACCGTTGACAGGCGTAGCGTGAGCTTCGTCAAACGGTAATGGCGGCACCTCCTTCTTCTTTCTAGCTCCTTCTCCTTTCCAAGCTCTTTCTCTTCTCTAGGGTTTGTGAGAGACAATGGAAAGGATTTGAGGGGTTTGAGGGTGTATTTATAGGCTAGAAATAGGGTTTAGTAACCCTACTAGGATTAGGAAACTTCTAGGATTCGAAATCAGGAAAGCGGGACCCGCAGAGACCAATTTCCAATTCCCGCACATAGCTGTGCAGGCCATACCGGTCGACCGGTACCATCATCCGGTACCATCAACCGATATCTAAAATCAGGTATAATTGGTCGACTTTGGTCCGATTTTGTACCTATTTGTTATCCGCTTGCCCCGTCTGGCTCGGTGATGATCGGAAGACCTGTCACGACACGAAACCAAGGTTAGACCGGGTTTTCAGAGTGCGGGTCTTACACGGGTGGTACCTATCCCTGCAGTCACTCTGCTCCTGTAGTAGAAGACTCAGTGCCAGAAGACCCAGGGATATCCCGAGCAACCATAGTGAATGAAGGGTAAGCTCAGAGAATGGGAACCTATACGGGGAAAATTTAAAATAAGTATCAGTGAATGGTTAATGGGAATAATAAACCTAATCATATGCCAATGTGATCAAAACACAGATATAGGATGTTGGAACACATCTCTTTAAACAAAACTTGGTTTTTGGAAAATAGCCAAAATGAGAAAACTCATGTATATAAACAAATGAAGTTTAAAAGAGGTTCCATTGCATTCTAATCATCGCCACAGAACCTAAGATCCATTAGAAGCAATTATGGTATTGAAGAAACCATTAAACAAGAAAAATCCTGAATTTAGTTTTGATGAAATGGGGAAAATCCTGAATTTCATTATGGGCAAATCCATGAATTGATGAAATTGAATTTAAACCAAGGGAAAACTATGGAAAACACTCCCTAACATGTTATTATAGAAAAGCCCCATCACTTCAAGCTATTACATGGAGAAAACAAGAAGAAATCAACAAAATCCAACTTAGGGTTCACAAAAACAGAAATTGATATGAGTATCTTATCGTAGCAAGGTGAGAAAATGATTTTGAGATGGCTGGAAGCAAGATAACACCATGGAAGACCTCAAGAATAGATTTCGGGGGTGTGCACCTTTCCTCCTATTGCACACAAGCTCTACTTGAAAATGAGAAATAAAGAGTTGTGCCTCTCTTTAAATTAAATGTGGCGACGTGCGATCGATCACATTCCGCACGCCCCTCACCTAGACAGTAGTGCGGTCAGTCCATACCGTATAGCTTTTTGTCAGTTTGTTCTACCCTGTGTTGAATGTTTGCTCATTTAAACTCATTTGCAATGTGTTGAAACTGAAATTTGAGTTTTTAACATGATATGGTACATTGTATGATATAATTTTCAATATTTATACCCGTGAGTCGACTGACTGTCATCAAATTTTCAGGTTTGGGCAATGTTTCTGATCATGGCTCCAAGTACATGACGAAGGCGTCACGAGCCCAACACCACAGAAAGTAATGCCCCACCCAAGGGGATTACATAAGAGCTTATGCCTTTGCCAAAGACACATCCCGAGCTGGAACCTGTACCTCCGCCAGCACCACCAGTTTTAACAGCAGCAAACATTACTGCTATCTTGGGCAACTTTGCTTATGATATTAGTATCCAGCAACAAAAATTAATGGCTGGACTCATAAGAGTAATTCGAAGAGAAACAATTCCTCCAGTTATACCAGCTATAACAGTTGCACTAGTAGCTGCTCTAGTACCAATGCAGCCTCTTGTAAATCAAATGCTTGCACCAGTACCAAATGCGACAGCTATGCCTGTACTATTCCCTTAGTCGCTCCTTAGATATTATTGCCACCTACCTTAACACCAATGGCAAAGGTAGTTGAAGCCTTTCAAAAAATGAAGCCTCCCAAGTTCACAGGGGTAGGCAAAGATCCTTTCCGTCTGGCCATATGAATGCATACCACTGAGAAAACTCTGAGAATGATGCCTTCCATTGATGAGCAGAAAATACTCTGCATTAGATTTATGTTCGAAGACGAACCTGATAATTGGTTGGTTGGAATCTACTCCGCCTATACTAGAGGCCAAGTATGGTAACATCTCATGGGAGAACTTCAAGGAATCCTTTTTTGGAAATTATTTTCCCTAGAGTTATAGAGATTAAAAAAAAGATAGAATATCTAACTTTCAGTCAAGTGCAAAGATCCATCACCGAATATTAGAGGGACTTTGAGAGGCTATACTATTTTGCGACTCCGAGCATGCATACTGACGCATTGAAGGCAAAAATGTTCGCTAATGGTCATAGAGGGGGAGTGCTCCACTTCCAGTGCAGCCTCCTGTAAATCAAATGCCTGCACTAGTATCAAATGCAGCAGCACCAGTGCAACCAACAACATCACTTATGCCAGCTGTTATTCCCACATTTGCTCCTCAGATATTATTGCCACCTACCTTAACACCAATGGCAAAGGTAGTCCAAGCCATTTTGAAAATGAAGCCTCCCAAGTTCTTAGGGGTAGGCAATGATCCTTCGCAGCTGGCCATATGGATGCCAACCATTGAGAAAACTTTGAGAATAATGCCTTGCACTAATGAGCAGAAAATACTCTATGCTACATTTATGTTTAAAGGGGCCTGATAATTGGTGGGAATTTACTCGGCCTATCCTAGAGGCCAAGTATGGTAACATCTCATGGGAGAACTTCAAGGAAGCCTTCTTTAGCAATTATTTTTTGCAGAGTTACAAAGATAAAAAAGAGGTATAATATCTAACTTTCAGTCAAGTGCAAAGATCCATCACCGAATATCAGAGGAACTTTGAGAAGCTATACTATTTTTCGACTTCGGGCATGCGCACTGATGCATTGAAGGCAAAGAGGTTCGCTGATGGTCTTAGTGGAGGAGTGCTCTAGTACTAGTGCAGCCTCCTGTAAATCAAATGCATGCACCAATACCAAATGCAGTAGCACTAGTGCAACCAACAACACAACCTATGCCTGCTGCTATTCCCCCAGTCGCTCCTCAGATATTATTGCCACCTACCTTAACACCAATGGCAAAGGTAGTAGAAGCTTTTTTGAAAATGAAGCCTCCCAAGTTCATAGGTATAGGCAACGATCCCTTGCATCCGACCATATGGATGCATACCATTGAGAAACTCCGAGAATGATGCCTTGCACTGATGAGTAGAAAATACTCTACGCTACATTTATGTTCGAAGACAATCCTTTGCATCGCCATATGGATGCATACCATTGAGAAAACTCTGAGAATGATGCCTTGCACTGATGAGCAGAAAATACTCTGCTATATTTATGTTCGAAAACAATCTTGATAATTGGTGGGAATCTACTTGGCCTATCTTAGAGGCCAAGTACGGTAACATCTCATGGGAAAACTTAAAGGAATCCTTCTTTGGTAAGTATTTTCCCCAGAGTTATAGAGATCAAAAAGAGGTAAAATATCTGACTTTTAGTCAAGTGCAAAGATCCATCACCAAATATCAGAGGGACATTGAGAAGCTATACTATTTTCTTACTCTGAGCATGTGTACTAACGCATTGAAGGCAAAGAGGTTCGCTGATGACCTTAGAGGGGGAATGCATGTAAGACTTGCACTCCACTAACTTGGTCTAACCGTGTCGTGGCAGGTCTTTCCATCATTCCTGGACCAAGTGGACCGAGCATGTGAAGATAGATCACAAATTAGGTATGAGAATCGAGTTAAAAACACTAAAAACATATCTAATGTCGCATGCCTGGGTAGGTATGGTTGACCATAAGGAAGGGAACCAAAAAAATATCAAATCTAGAACCCCATGGTCTATGATTTCGACCTTACGATCGATGGTTTATGCAACCGTATGATCGACTGTGAGAACCCAGATCAAACTCTGAGTTTTGGAAACTTTCCTAATCTAAGAGATTTCTTTCCTAATTGAAAGGGGACTTCATATTGAGATTTTGTCTCTATATAAAGGACGTCCCTCAGCCCTTTTTCACTCTTTCAGAACATTAGTAAACCCTAGAGAAAGAGAAAGAAGAGAAGGAAGAGAAAGAAGAGAAGAAGAAGAAGAAGAAGAAAAAGCTAAGGAAAAGAGTTTGCAGAGAAGGAATTGACTCTTTATCACAGGCAAAGGTATGAAACGAATCTCTGGAGATGTAGACTCTAGGGAATAAGATTTTTATGGAGGATAGGCCATATCAACCTATTATGATCTATGTGATTTTCTTAAGAAAATCCCAAGGAGAACCATGAGGAGTGAATTTGTTGATTAGTGTTGATAAGAAATTACTAATGATGACCATAAGATGACCTTAGGATAAACCCCATTGAAGAACAGAAGAATTGACCTAGAAAGAACTCAAATTTCGTGTAGACTGTGACCAAAAATCTCAAGGTCGCAGCTATGGTCGACCATAGCACGCCAAAAATCTCAAGGTCGTAGCTATGGTCGACCATAGCATGACCAGTATGACCAGAGGATCGACTATAGGCATTCAGGAAGATTTCATAAATCATATGGTCATAGCTACGGTCGCACCATATGCTACCGTAGGGTATCGACCGTAGAGAGTAATGTCGATACTTCATGAGACCATAGGACCAATCAGGTACCTATTAGTGCTCTATTTCAATTTTCGACTACTGTAACATGTCACATATGAACCCTAACTTAAATTCACATAATTTTTAGATTGTTAAATCAATTCAAAGAGAATTTCAAGGATTAGAGGGACATCGAGAACTGCTAACAGGTGAGGGAACAATAGCTAAACTAATTGGATAATAATAAACTATTTATTTTTATTAAGTCCAATGCCATGATTGGTTCTATGTTTGTATGCTTGTAATGTGTATCTCACATCTCATCCAATTTTCCTGCTATTACTATTTTTTCATATTTAATTCTGTTTATTTATAATATGATGATTATGATGATTCAAGGAATAGGCATGTGAATGTATGTGTGTGGTTGGTGTGTTGGATGCGAGTCGGGCATCAAGGGGTGGACGTGGCATGGTAGTCTTCGACCTCATCACCAGACTCTAGTTTTATCTCTACTCAAGTCTTGCCCACTAACATTGTCGTATCGCCATTACCTTAGTAGAACTATTACGTCGTAGGGCATAAGGGTAGGTGGTTTTAGACCGTGTTGTCTCTGACTCTGCCTGGGGGCCTTAGCTCTATCTGTATGGATGTATTGAGGGATGCTGGGGTGAGGCCTTGGATACACTGTTTGGCATTAAGATTGGCTAGTTGCGAGCTCAGTTTGCAAGTCCTCGCCAATAGGGGCTTAGGTATTGGTATGGGTAGGGCATCAGGGGAACTGTTATGCGGTGTTTGATCCAAACACTTTAGCTCTATCTCTATTCCATGATGGGTGCATGTGGGATGGTAATGCTGTTTGATCCATTGGGCGATTCACACACTCATGTATAGAGGTCCGGCGGCTACCAAACCTTTCTATAGCACATTGCAAACTTAGAAACCAGACCAAAGATATTAATTAAATGCATGCATATATTTGTTGCGTAGTTTCGTTTGCTCAATGAGCCCTTGTCGAATATTTTTAGTTGGTGATGTAGGTCCTACCATTGAAGAATATATGAATGCGCTGATGTATGGATACGTTGCTGCGATGGACGCAGAAGCTGAAGAAGATGCGCATGATTCTTCATGCAAGGCAACCGATGTGTTTTTGCTTAGTTTTAGTTATAGTTTGAACATCGGATATGTAATTGATTATTTATTTTTATGTCTTGTGGTTTAGAGATAATGGATTAAATATTTATTTATCACTGTTGGACCCTCAGTTCATTATTTGTAAAACTTCTACTTATTTGTTTATTTCCTCTGATTATTAATGTAAAATGTGTGTGTGGTTTGATATGGTGGGTACGACTTATACGAGTTCCTGGGTAAACCATTGGTTTATTGGTGGTTCATCACACCATTTTGGTTAAACTAGTTGAAGATTAAGGAAGGTAATATTCTGAAGACAACATTTAGAATCAGATATGGACATTATGAATTTTTTGTCATGTCTTTTGGATTAACTAATGCACCCACAACTTTTATGGAACTCGTAAGTCAGGTATTCTATGATATCTTGGATATGTCAGTCATTGTATTTATTGAGGACATACTAGTTTACTCCAAGGATAAAGAAAATCATGTCACAAATCTAAGAGCCGCTCTGTAGCGACTAAGAAAAGAGAAGCTTTACGCCAAATTTACAAAGTGTGAGTTTTGGCTAATGAAGTCGCTTTCTTAGGCCATGTTGTATCCGCTGAAGGAATTAAAAAGGATCCTAGCAAGATTGAAGCCATTGTGAAATGAAAAGCACCTATAAATGTTGCAGAAATTAGAAGTTTCCTTGGTTTAGATGGTTACTATCGACGATTCATAGAAGATTACTCTAGAATCACCGTACCTCTCACCAGTTTGACAAAGAAAGGAGAAAATTTTGTTTGGACCGATAAATACGAAGAGTGTTTTCAAACATTGATGGCAAGATTGATATCAGCTCCCATCTTGACTCTTCCGATCCCAAGATAACCATTTACCTTGTACACTGATGCATCTTGGTTAAGTTTAGGATGTGTACTTATACGAGGAGAACAAGTAGTTGTGTATCCCTCAAGACAACTGAAGACACATGAGAAGAACTATCTCACCCATGACTTGGAATTAGCAGTAGTAGTACATGCTGTTAAGATATGGAGACATTATTTGTATGGAGAGAAATTTCATATTAAATCAGATCATAAGATTCTCACTCATCTTTTTAATCATAAGGGGTTAAATATGAGACAAAGAATATGGCTGGAATTACTAAAGGATTATGATTGTGATATTCAGTATCATCTAGGATAAGCTAATGTAGTTGCTGACACACTGAGCAGGATTGCTATGACAGAATCCCAAGAAGAAGTTAGTGCAAATGTTGTGGTGTGTGTCACAGGAAGAGTATTTAATTACGGCAAAGAGCAATTCGTGATTGATATTATGAATGAATCAACTGACCAAGGGTTTATTCATCTATTCTCAAACATGTTTGCTACATCGATGATTGTACCTGATCTATTAGACGAAGTGAAAGCCATCAGACCCTTATCTGAGAATGGTGCACGAAGACCTCGAAAAAGGTAGGATTACTCCTAAGTTCACCTTGGAGGTTGAAAGGTACTAAGATACAAAGAAAGGGTATGTGTTCCTGAAAATAAAGACTTGGATATTAGATACAGACTAATGAAGGAAGCTCACACCACTCCTTATTCGGTACATCCTAAAAGTATGAAGATGTATCAGGATCTAAAGAAACTATATTGGTGGAGAGGAATGAAAGCGGATGTAGCTAAATAGTGTCTCAATGCTTGAATTTTCAGCAAGTAAAGGCTAAAACGCAAAGACCTGCAAGATTGTTGTAGCCACTGCCAGAACCAGCATGGAAATGGGACTGCATCACTATGGACTTCGTCACCGGGTTACCATTGACTCCCCGAGTAGTTGTTGCGATCTGGGTGATTGTGGATCATTTAATCAAGACAGCTCGTTTCATTGCTATACGACCTCAGTATACCCTAGAGAGGTTAGCTAAGCTTTATGTAAATAATATTGTCCGATTACATGGTGTCCCTGAAAGCATTGTGTCCAACAAAGACCCACGCTTTACCTCAATATTTTGGAAAGGATTACAAAAGGCGATGGGTACAACATTGAAGTTTAGTACTGCATTCCATCCTTAGACAGATAGACAGTTGGAGCGTACTATTCAGATTTTTGAAGACATGCTTTGAGCTTGTGTCATTGATTTCAAAGGATCATGGGATGAGAAATTACCATTGATAGAGTTCGCTTACAACAACAGCTATCAAGCGACGATATAGATGTCACCCTATGAAACACTGTATGGTAGGAAATTATCAAGGAAAGAGTCCGAATGAAGTTGGAGAACGGAGTATTGTTAGACCAGAGTTTATTGAAGAGACTTATCGAGTAGTCGATATTATCAAGGAAAGAGTCCGAATAGCTCAGAACCGTCAGAAGCAATATGCAGATAATCGACGTAGAGATCTCAAAGTCACCGTAGGTGATAAGGTATTTCTGAAAATATCTCTTATGCGTTGTTTAAAAAGTTTTAGATAGAAGGGAAAGCTGTGTCCCAGATATATTAGACTTTATGAAGTTCTCGATAGACTTAAAAAAGGTAGCATATCTGTTAGCACTACCACCGTCCATGCCAAGTGTGCATGACGTATTTCATATCTCATTACTAAAGAAGTAGGTCAGAGATCCAACACACGTGTTAACAACGGATCCACTGGATTTGACTGAAGATTTGACGTTAGAAGTAGTATCTTTTAAGATCACTAGCGGAAGGTGCAACGTCTTTGCAATCGTGACATTTACTACGTTAAGGTTACTTGGAGAAGCCAAAATGTAGAAGAAGTTACATGGAAAGAAGAGAACGCTATGCGGAAGCAATATACTCAGCTATTCGACTCGGAAGGTATGTGCAAATTTCGAGGATGAAATTTATATAAGAGGGGGGAGTTATATGACCCGTACTTCACTAACTTGATCTAACTGTGTCGTGCCAGGTCTTCCCATCATTCCTCGGCCAAGTGGACCGAGCGTGTGAAGATAGATCACAAATCAGTTATGAGAATCGAGTTAAAAACCTAAAAACATATCTAAGGTCGCATGCATGGGTAGGTATGGTTGACCATAAAGAAGGGAACCAAAAAAATATCTAATCCAGAACCCCATGGATGATGATTTTGAGCTTATGGTCGATGGCTTATGCGGCCGTATGATCGACCGTAAGAACCCAGATCAGACTCCGAGTTTTGGAAACTTTCCTAAACTAGGGGATTGCTTTCTTAATTGAAAGTAGACTTTATATGGAGATTTTTTCTCTATATAAAGGACATCCCTCAGCCCTTTTTTACTCTTTTAGAACATTAGTAAATCCTAGAGAAAGAGAAAGAAGAGAAGGAAGAGAAGGAGAAGAAGAAAAAGCGAAGGAAAACAGTTTGCTGAGAAGGAATTGACTCCCTATCACAAGCAAAGGTGTGAAACGAATATCTAGAGATGTAGACTCTAAGGAATAAGACTTCTATGGAGGATTGGCCATATCAACTTATTATGATCTATGTGATTTCCTTCAAAAAATCCCAAGGAGAACCATAAGGAGTGAATTTGCTGATTAGGGTCGATAAGAAATTACTAATGATGGCCATAGGATGACCTTAGGATAAACCCCATTAAAAAAATAAAAGAATTGACCCAGGAAGAACTCGAATTTCATGTAGACTGTGACTAGAAATCCTAAGGTCGCAGCTACGGTCGACCATAGCATGACCAGTATGACCAGAGGATTGACCATAGGCATTCGGGAAGATTTCAGAAATCATATGGTCGCAGCTACGGTCACACCATATGCAACCGTAGGGTATCGACCATAGACAGTAAGGTCGATACAGCATGAGACCATAGGACCAATCAGGCACCTATCAGTGCTCTGTTTTGATTTTTGACTACTGCAACATGTCACATATGAACCCTAACTTAAATTCATATAAATTTTAGGTTGTTAAATCAATTCAAAGAGAATTTTAAGGATTTGAGGGACATCAAGAATTGCTAACAGGTGAGGGAGCAAGACCTAAACTAATTGGATAATAACAAACTATTTATTTTTATTTAGTCCAATGCCATGATTGATTCTATGCTTGTATGCTCGTAATGTGCATCTCACATCTCATCCAATATTTCTGCTATAACTGTTCATGCATATTTAATTCTATTTATTTATAACATGATGATGATGATGATGATGCTAGGAATAGGCATGTGATTGTATATGTGTGGTTGGTGAGTTGGATGTGAGTCGAACATCAGGGGGAGGATGTGGTATGGTGGTCTTCGACCTCGTCACCAGACTCTAGCTCTATCTCTACTCACATCTTTCCCATTAACATCGTCGTATCACCATTACCCAAGCAGAACTATTAGGTCATAGGGCATCAGGGGAGGTCGTCTCGGACCGTGTGCTCTCTGACTCTGCCAAGGGGCCTTAGCTCTATCTCTATGGACGTATTGAGGGATGCTGGGGTGATGCCTTGGATACACTGTTTGGCATTAGGATTGGTTAGTTGCGAACCCAGTTTCTAAGCCCTCGACAATAGGCGCTTACGTGATGGTATGGGTAGGACATCAGGGGAAGTGTTATGCGGTGTTTGATCCGGACACATTAGCTCTACCTATATTCCTTGATGGGTGCATGTGGGATGGCAATGGTGTTTGATCTATTGGGCGGATTCATACACTCGTGTATAAAGGTGCGGTGGCCACCAAAGCTTTCTATAGCACATTGCAAACTTAAAAATCAGACCAAAGATTTGAATTGAATGCATGCATATATTTGTTGCATTGTTTTGTTTGCTCACTGAGCCATGATGTGTGCTCAGCCTTTCGATGTCGACTATTTTTAGTTGGTGATGCATGTCCAACCGTTGAAGAATATATAAATGCGCTGACGTATGGACACGTTGCTGCAATGGACGTAGAAGTTGAAGAAGATGCGCATGATTCATCATGCGGGTGCAACCAATGTATTTTTGCTTAGGTTTAGTTATAGTTTGAATATCGGATATGTAATTGATTATTTATTTTTATGTCTTGTTGTTTGGAGATAATTGAAATAAATATTTATTTATCACTGTTAGACCCTCAGTTCATTATCTATAAGACTTTCGTTTATTTGTTTATTACCTCTGATTATTAATGTGGAATGTGTGTGTGGCTTGATATGGTGGGTATGACCAATGCGAGTTCCTGGGTGAACCATTGGTTTATTGGTAGTTCATCACACCATTTTGGTTAGACCAGAATTAGGGTGTGACAATGCTAGCCATCGTTAAGGCTCAAGGTCATACCACCTATGTAAGCGCAGTCCAAATAGCCAAAGTAGTGGAAGGTAGCTAAAGGGACGACAGCCAAGATAAGCCCACAACCTTTGGTACCAAAAGAGTGAGTACATTCTGTAAGACCCGCATCAAACTAACCCAGTCTTACCACCTTGAACCAGGTCTACCCATCATGGATGAGCCAAATGGACCAAGTGCGTGAAGGAGATCACGATCCCAGGTATTAAACTGACCCAAAAATACTTAAATTAAGGGGAGGGTCAGATACCCAGCAAGGGAGGGTCGGACCCCCCCCAAGACAGAAGTTAGACCCCCAATTTTACATGGGGGGTTAGACACTTTGGGAGCCAGGGGTCGATAGGATCTCCGACCCCCCTATCGACCCCCAGTACTTGGTAAATCTGAAAATTAGGAAAGTTTCCTAATTTCGATGGGATTCCTTCCAAATCTCAATGGGACTTATTTTAGGAGTTTTTACTCTATAAATAGGATGTCCCTAATCCTCTTTTACCCCGTTTACAACCCTAATTGAATTGAGAGAAAGAGAAGAGAAAGAAGATAAGGAAAAAAGAAGGAAAGAAGAGAAGAAGGTCAAGGGAGAAGAGTTGCAGAGAAGGAGTATTCTTCTCAGGTATGGATACGAATTCCATGAATTGCTAAAGACCTTAGGACAGATAATGCAGAGAGTATGATCTCGGAGAAACCCAAACCATCAACCCATGGTTAGGTTTTCATGGAAAACCATGGGGGAAAATCATGAAAGCCATATAGGTGGTAGAATCATGGTTCTAGACCATAGAACATGTGTAGAATGGATTATAGGAGCAAGCCATAGGACCCCAAACACGAAGAATGGACTGAAGGAAGAAAATCGACCAAAATCCACAGGGGGTCGCATGGGGGGTCGATGGCCAATCGACCCTACCAGACTCTGAGCATCGACCCCCAGTGTTTGGGAAGTCCAGAATAGGGTTGGTCGCACCCAGGGTCGATCTTTACTCCGACCCTACCTCCGACCCCCAGTTAAAAACATGATTTTAAAAATCAGAATTAATTCTAATTAAATTCTATCGACTTTGTTAGGTCTTCTAGCAATATAATAATAGTATAAAGGTGATTTTAAAGCTTAAAAGAGGATTATTAGCAAGCTAAGGTGAGAAAATAGAACTCTAAACTAATTGGTTAATAACAAATTGTTTTCTCTTTTCTTGAGTCCAATGCCATGCTTGATCCTATGCAAATATGTTTGTAATGTGCATACAACATGTCATCCAATATTTCTATTATTTGTTCATGCATATTTACCTTATTGTTTATAACATGATGCTGATGATGATGATAGGAATAGGCATGTAAATGTATGCGTGTGGTTGGTATACTTGACGTGAGCGAGTATCATGGGAGGTGTGATGGAAACGTCAATAAATGTTAACCTTTGGCGGGTCTTAGCACTTTAGCTCTATCTCTAACTCAAGTCTTGTGCATTAGCATCGTCGTATCGCCATTACTTTAGCAGAACTATTACGTCGTAGAGTATCAAGGGAGGTGGTCTCGGTCCTTGTAGTCTCTGACTCTACCGGGGGGCCTTAGCTCTATCTCTATGGATGTTCTAAGGGATGCTGGGGTGAGGCCTTGGATACACTGTTTGGCATTAGGATTGGTTAGTTGCGAGCCCAGTTTGCAAGCCCTCGCCAGCAGGGGCTTACGTGTTGGTATGGCACTGTACAGCAATAAACGTTAACCTTTGTTGTACAATGTTATGGTAGGGTGGATGGGGACGACAATAAATGTTAACCTTTGGGCAGACTTCTACACCCTGTGTATAGAGGCGGGGCCCATAAACGTTAACCTTTGACCACCCAACCTTTCTATTGCGCATTGCAAACATTAAACCAGACCAAAGATATGAATTGACTGCATGATTATGTATTGTTGCATTCTTTTGTTTGCTCACTGAGCCATGATGTGTGCTCACCCCCTCGACGTCGAATATTTTTAGTTGATGATGCAGGTACTACAGTTGAAGATTGTGTCAATGCTCCAGTGTATGGGCATGTAGCGGCGATGGAAGTTGAAGATGAAGTGGATACACATGACCCCTCTTGCGAGTGCAACTCATGTGTATTCGATTAGATTTTTATTTTTCTTTATTTGGATTTAGTAAAGACATGTATTTGATATTTATTTATGTCTTAGTTGATATAGAATAATTTTCTATTTAAATATTAATATCACAGTAGATTCTCAGTTCATTTTACTATAAGATTTCCGCTATTGTGTATTTACTCTGATTATGAATGTGGGCATATGAGGTTTAGATAAAATGGATTCCGCTTGTCCGAGATACTGGTTGAACCGTTGGTTTGCTAGCGGTTCATCACACCATTCTGAAGTGTGTGGAATTGGGGTGTGACAACTTGGTATCAGAGCATCTCAGGTCGTGTCCACTAAACTGGCATACATTCACGATAAATTGTAAAGTGAGATAGGATAAAAGTAAAAACTGTAATATTAACACACTATAACCACAAGTGATGTTTGAGACCTAATTTGAAAAGAAAATAATGCATCTATTAAAGGGGAAACAATTTTAAATACAATGAGAGGGAAACAAACGTACATACATTGCTAAAGCAGAGTACAGTCCACAACCCGGACAGTTACTCTGTAGTACAAAAAAAAATATAGATACAATCATGAAGCTGGAGGTGAAGGAGGAGGCGGTGCCTCACGATCTCTGTCATAATCCTCAGCGTAGACTCTAGTTAACCAAGCTATCTGAGTCTGGGTCGTCTGAACTAGCTGTAAGATCAGCTACCCGCTGATCAGTCCCTTGCTGAGCTCCCAAAGGCTCCTCCATCCGCATATCTGACCGGTGCTGAGCCTCTATGAGCTTTTCCATCCTCATGTCGGATGTACACTGGGCATCTAGTAGCTCATCCACTCTCACCCGCTGAGCGTCTAGTAACTCCCCCATCCTCAGATCAGATCTGCGTTGATCCTCTTTGATCTCATGCAATATCTCCATCATATCAGGAGGTGGGTGAGAAGGACCAGCCGCATGTGAAGGACCAGCCGCATATGAAGTACTAGCTCCAGCTGCATGTGTAGGTGAAGGAGGTGGTATAGAGTCTACATCCATCTACATACGATCATCATCACCAACAGGCTCCGTATGAACTTCAGCAGCGGCGGCAGCTGCCTCAGCATCAGCTATCTCTACGTGAGTGCGAGGGCACACCATCGCGTTCCTCTCCTCATCACTGACCTGAGCATTCTGCGTGCCCATCTTGTAAATAGCCTCCCAATCTAGAGGCGATGAGAAGGACTTCTCCTGAATCTTTTCATCCACTAAATTAACCCACAGACGGGTAAGCAAGATAGTGATCATACGTCTGTAAGGAAGGTTACCAGTGTGACTGGGCAACATAGCAGTGATCATGGTACGCATGATGATGTACGAAAGGCAGACGGGCTGCCTAGTGCAAATACTGTATAGAAGATACTGGGTCAGCTGGGAAACCCTCTCGTAATGACCACTCTACGGGATCAGGTTATGCTGAATGATTTTGCAATATACCCGTGGAGCTGGATCCATATAACATGCCCTCATTTGCCAGCGATCAGGTCGTAGAAGCTGATTATCGATCTCAGCCCTCATCTATAGAGAGAAGAACTGGGGCTCTCCAGGAGCACAAAGAACCATGGGGCCAGCATAGGAAATGCCCAATAGGTCGGCCAGCTGCCGATAATCAAAAGATATGTCAACCCGTTTGACGTAGCTCGTGATGCGCAGCTCATCACCCCTCTCCACATCATTGTAATCCCCCACCACCTGGAGGTTACAATAAAACTGGCGTACCAAATCCGGATGGGTGCACGCGTTGTAAGTAATGACTGGGAGCCAACCCATATCACCAAATGCTCTGTCCACATTGAACAGGGCCAACTCAGCCAAATTCACCATACGACCACCCTCCACTTTCTTGCGAGCGAAGTGGGCATACTGTGCCTCGGCTTCGTTGGAGTAGAAACGAAGAGGATCGCGGACTCTGGGTACTTTGGTACGGGCCATGATATCTGCAAATAAGAAAGAAAAACAGATAGTATGTTAGTAGGGGAGAAAAATCCAAAATTTTGACATTATAACGATGTAAGTTGGCCAAAAGCCTCACTTGTCACCCACACACGGGGGCAGGAGGACTTACGTGGGTTCTAACATATCCTACAACACTCACACAGTAGGAAATTCTAACTAATGGAATCCAATTTGAAGAAATTGTGAGAAATCGAAAATTTCGACAAATTAGGGCCAAAAGAGCAAAATCCATGTTTCTTGATAACCAACTGATGAAACTCAAAAAATTTTGAGGGCTTTCGTTCCTCGAGTCACCAATAACAAAAGCTCCCAATAAAAATTGAATTTTTACTGTTGGAAAAAGTTTAATTAGAAAAATACAAGATAAATGGGCAAAAACCTTGAAATGAAAACCTAAAAACAGGTGAAAGTGAGAAGACATACCTGTAAGAATGATGTGGACCTCGAAACACGAAACCGAAATGACCAATATAGCGGAGTGGAACTGTAGCAACTCAGAGGTGAGAGACGAATCAAAACGGAGGAGGAAGAATGGGAAATGAATCAGAATCGGACCTTAAAAATCTAATTTTTGGTCCGGGGGTCGGAGAATTCGACCAGGATAATCGACCCCCACATCGCCCCCATATCGACCCCCAGCTCTCGGGAATCTGACAGGAAACCAGGGGTCGCACCTGGGGGTCGGACATCCATCGACCCCCGTATCGACCCCCAGCTCTCGGGAATCGAACAGGAAACCAGGGGTCGCACTTGGGGGTCGGACACCCATAGACCCCCGCATCGACCCCCAGCTCTCAGGAAGAATAGGTACATTCCCAGGGTCAGATACTGAGGGTTGGACATACCATCGACCCCCACCATCGACCCTGCATAGAAAAGACAGTATTTTTCACAGAATGATCTGAAAATTTTGAAAATAACATCGATTAGCATGCCAACATGAAGTATAAATGATTGCCTCACGTTTGTTAATGATTTTCAGGCATCACCAATATCAGAGGAAGATGGTTGGACGTAGAGTAACCAGGCAGAGCCGAAACGTAGTTCTACCACCACCACCCATGGAGGAATCCAGCCAAAAAAATATATATGCACAGGGTAATCCACTGGTTGCACCACCAGTAAATCCGGTTCAAGTAAATCCTACAAACTTGCCACCTCCACCACCGGAGTTAGCAACCGTGGTTATGAACTTAGCGCAACAGCTGCAACAAATGCAATACGCACAGTCTCAAATGCAAGCAGCAATGGGGATTATGTTCTAGGCAGCACATGCTACACCAATGCTGACTGGACAAACCAGTGCAGCACCGGTGGGTAACCACCCAACACCTCAAACACCTCAACCACCAGCTGCACAGATTCCAGTAGTAGGTCCGGAAGCAGCTCAGGTTAATTATCAGTATCCACAACCTATGTTTGGGGCATACCCCCAAAATCAGATGGATCACTCTCGACTGGTTGATAGATTCTTGAAGATGAAGCCCAAGGAATTTAACGGTAAACCGTCTGATCCTTTATGGCCAGCACATTGGATCGACGAGATGGAGAGAAATTTTCTTATGATGACTATTACAGAAGAAGAAAAGGTATTATGTGCCACCTTCATGCTAAAAGGCGATACACATCATTGGTGGAAATCGACCAGGACCTATCTATTAACCAAGCACGCCTTATTGACCTGGTCTATTTATAAAGAAGCTTTCTTTGAGAAGTATTTTTCCCGAAGCTTCAATGATTCTATGGAGAAGGAGTTCCTAAGTTTATATCAGGGCCAGATGTCCGTGGATGCATATCAACAGCGTTATGAGGAGCTGTTTTTCTTTGCACCACTATGTATGCAAGAAGAAGACACTAAGACCCGTAGGTTTGTCACGGGACTTAGAGGAAGCATCAGAGAGTATGTTCTGGGTTTAGAGAAGAAAATATACAACGAAGCTGTACAAATTGCTCGAGTTATAGAATCGAGCCAGAAGGAGAGTTACCTTACACAGAACAGAAGTATAAAAAGGCCAGCTGGAAATTCTTATAACGGAGGGAATAACAAGACATTTAAACCCTTCCGTGCTCAAGGCTTTGCTACTGCACCCAAGACTACCCCAGTAACTCAACAGCAACCAAAGCCAAATTCTGAAGGTCCGAAATGTTATAACTGCAACCAAGCGGGACATATGGTAAGGGAGTGTCCTATGCCCAAGGAGTAGTTACATCAAGGATGAGTATATGCTGTTACATCCGAGGATGCTTCCGCATCACCCGATGTAGTCACAGGTATGACTGAAATCTTTGAAGTTGTATTACAACTATATGAGCATGTAGACTAAGTAAAATAAATCACAGGTATCGTACCTACAAATCACATACCCGCTAGAGTACTCTTTGATTCAAGAGCTACTCATTCCTTTATATCTGTGTCATTTGGAAAGAAGCTGAAATTACCCATCAAAACATTGGACTACAAACTACTTGTACGGTCACCGATGGGGTTAGAAGTGGAGTTAGAAAAAGGCTATGGGCCATGTCCAATTCTCATTGGCAAGAAAACCATAGATGCAATCTTGATCCAACTTGGGACGGGAAACTTTGACATCATCTTGGGAATGGACAGGTTAGCTCGGCATTCTGCGAACCTACTATGCACCGAAAAGAAGCTAACATTTAAAGACAAAGAAGGAGCAGAATTCAGTTTTGCGGGAACCAAACTTCCCCATAAACGCAAGCTCATACTCTCAGCACTAAAGGCTAGGAAGTGCCTTGAGAATGGGGCAGTCGGGTATCTAGTATCAGTGGTCGACCTCACCAAGGAAGCACCATGGATGGAAGATATTGATGTGTTGCGGGACTACCCCGACGTATTTCCTGAGGAACTACCAGGATTACCACCCGACCGAGCCACAGAGTTTGTGATAGATCTTATACCTGGAGCCGCACCAGTATCATAAGCACCCTACCGAATGGCTCCTACGGAACTAAAGGAATTAAAAGTAAAACTACAAGAACTACTGGACAAGGGTTATATTCGACCCAGTATATCACCATGGGGAGCGTCAGTATTGTTCGTAAAGAAGAAGGACGGTAGCGTTCGGTTATATCGACTATCGGGAGTTGAATAAACTGACAATCAAGAATCGATATCCACTACCTCGGATCGATGACTTGTTCGATCAGTTGCAAGGATCAAAAGTATTTTCTAAGATCGATCTTCGATCAGGCAACCATCAACTGAAGATTAAAGAGGGCGATATTCCTAAGACAGCTTTCAGTACCAGATATGGACATTATGAGTTCTTGGTCATGTCTTTTGGATTAACAAACGCACCAGCAACTTCCATGGAACTTATGAACCGGGTTTTCCACGATATGTTGGATACGTTGGTTATTGTATTTATTGATGATATATTGGTATATTCCAAGGACATGGAAACCCATATTAAGAATCTAAATACCACTCTATAGCGTTTAAGGAAAGAGAAGCTATATGCCAAATTTACCAAATGTAAGTTTTGGCTAAGTGAAGTCGCCTTCCTAGGCCATGTAGTATCCGCTGAAGGAATCAAAGTGGATCCCAGCAAGATCGAGGCTATTGTAAAGTGGGAAGCACCAAAGAGCATTGCAGAAATTAAAAGTTTTCTGGGTCTCGCTGGTTATTATCGAAATTTATGGAAGACTATTCCCGAATTGTTGTACCTCTCACCAGTCTGACTAAGAAAGGTGAAAAGTTTGTGTGGACGGATAAATGCGAGAAGAGCTTCCAAACATTGAAGACCAGATTGATATCTCACCCGATTTTGACCATTCCCGTTCTCGGACAGCCATTTACCCTGTACACTGATGCGTCAAGATTGGGATTAGGATGTGTGCTTATGCAAGGAGAACAAGTAGTTGCTTATGCCTCAAGAAAGTTAAAGACACATGAGAAAAATTATCCCACTCATGATTTGGAGTTGATGGCAGTAGTATATGCTGCCAAGATATGGAGACATTACCTATACGGAGAGAAGTTCCAGATTAAATCGGACCATAAAAGTCTTACTTATTTATTTAATCAAAAGGAGTTGAATATGAGACAAAGAAGATGGCTAGAACTATTGAAGGACTATGATTGTGATATCCAGTATCATCTGGGGAAAGAAAATGTAGTAGCTGATGCGTTGAGCAGAAAGACAATGATAAAATCTCAAGGAGAGGTTAGCACAACTATAGCAATGTGTACTACCGGAATGGTATTCAATCAAGGCAATGAGCAGTATGTGATAGATACACCGGATGGATCAGCCAACCAAGGATTTATTCATCCATTTTCAAATATGTTTGCTGCATTGAAGATTATACCGCATATAATTGGTGAAGTGAAGACAACTATCAAATCAGACCCTTATCTGAGAACGGTACAAAAAGACATCGAAAAAGGTAGAACTAACCCTGAGATCACCTTGGACGAAGAAAAGATATTGATGTACAAGGGAAGAATATGTGTACCCGAAATAGAAAGTGTGGACATTAGACACCGACTGATGAAAGAAGCCCATACCACCATCTATTCGATACATCCTGAAAGTACAAATATATCATGATCTAAAGAAACTATATTGGTGGAGAGGAATGAAAGTAGATATAGCTAAGTTTGTGTCTCAATGCCTAAATTGTCAGAAAGTAAAGGCTGAACGACAAAGTCCTGCAGGACTATTACAGCCGTTATCAAAACCAGCATGGAAATGGGACTGCATCACCATGGACTTCGTCACAGGGATACCATTGACTCCTTGAGTAATTGACGCAGTTTGGGTGATTGTAGACCGCTTGACAAAAACAGCTCGCTTTATACCGATACGACCTCATTATACACTAGAGAGGTTAGCAAAGCTGTATGTGGATAATATTGTTCGATCACAAGGTGTCCCAGAGAACATTGTGTCCGATAGAGATCCATGATTTACTTCTAAGTTTTGGGAAGGATTGCAAAAGGCTATTGGTACAACATTAAAGTTTAGTACTGCATTCCATCCACAGACAGCCTAGAAGATATGCTACGATCATGTGTAATTGATTTTAAAGGATCGTGGGATGAAAAGATACCACTGATCGAGTTCACTTATAACAATAGCTATCAGGCTACTATACAGATGTCACCCTATGAAGCACTGTATGGCAGGAAGTGTCGAACTCCTTTATTTTGGAATGAAGTTGGGGAATGTAGTCTCGTTGGACCAGAATTTGTTGAAGAGACTTGTCGAGTGGTTGACATTATCAAGGAAAGAGTGAGAACAACCCAGAATCGTCAGAAGCAATATGCAGTTACTCGACACAAAGATCTTGAGTTCGTCGTGGGTGATAAAGTATTCTTGAAGGTATCGCCTATGCAAGGTCTGAAACGGTTCGAAAAGAAAGGGAAACTAAGTCCAAGATATGTCGGGCCATATGAGATTCTAGCTAAGCGTGGGAAAGTGGCTTACCAGTTAGCACTACCACCATCTATGTCAAGTGTGCATGACGTATTTCATATTTCCTTATTGAAGAAGTATGTCAAAGATCCAACGCACGTTCTGACAGTAGATCTACATGATTTAACTAAAGATTTAACTTTTGAAGTAACACCAACTGAAATCACCAGCCGAAAGGTTCAACGACTATGCAACCGAGATATCTATTATGTTAAGGTCACTTGGAGAAGTAGAGACATGGAAGAAATTACACGGGAAGAAGAAAATGTTATTCGAAAGCAATACCCTCACTTATTCGACTCCGAAGGTATGAATAATTTTGGGGATGAAATTTTTATAAGTAGGGGGGAGTTGTAAGACCCTTATCAAACTAACCAGGTCTTACCACCTTGAACCCGGTCTACCTATCATGGATGAGCCAAATGGACCAAGTGCGTGAAGGAGATCACGATCCCAGGTATTAAACTGACCCAAAAACACTTAAATTAAGGGGAGGGTCGCATACCCAGCAAGGGAGGGTCGGACCCCCCCCCCAAAAAAAACAGAAGTCAGACCCCCAATTTTACATGGGGGGTCGGACACTTTAGGAACCAGGGGTCGACGGGATCTCCGACCCCCCTATCGACCCCCGGTACTTGGTAAATCTGAAAATTAAGAAAGTTTCCTAATTTCGATGAGACTCCTTCCAAATCTCAATGGGACTTATTTTAGGAGTTTCTACTCTATTAATAGGATGTCCCTAAGCATATTTTACTCCTTTTACAACCCTAGAATTGAGAGAAAGAGAAGAGAAGGAAGAGAAGGAAAAGAGAAGGAAAAAAGAGAAGAAAGCCAAGGGAGAAGAGTTGCAGAGAAGGAGTATTCTTCTCAAGTATGGATACTAATTCCATGAATTGCTAAAGACCTTAGGATAGATAATGCAGAGAGTATGATCTCGGAAAAACACAAACCATCAACCCATGGTTAGGTTTTCATGGAAAACCATGGGGGAAAATCATGAAAGCCATATAGGTGGTAGAATCATGGTTTCTTGACCATAGAACATGTGTAGAATGGATTATAGGAGCAAGCCATAGGACCCCAAACACGAATAATGGACTGAAGGAAGAAAATCGACCAAAACCCACAGGGGACGCATGGGGGTCGATGGCCAATCGACCCTACCAGACCCTGAGCATCAACCCCCGATGTTCGGGAAGTCCAGAATAGGGGTGGTCGCACCTAGGGTCGATCTTTACTCTGACCCTACCTCCGACCCCCAGTTAAAAACATGGTTTTAAAAACCAGAATTAATTCTAATTAAATTCTATCGACTTTGTTAGGTCTTCTACCAATATAATAACAGTATAATTGTGATTTTAAAGCTTGAAAGAGGATTATTAGCAAGCTAAGGTGAGGAAACAGAACTCTAAACTAATTGGTTAATAACAAATTGTTTTCTCTTTTCTTGAGTCCAATGCCATGCTTGATCCTATGCGAATATGTTTGTAATTTGCATACAACATGTCATCCAATATTTCTATTATTTGTTCATGCATATTTACCTTATTGTTTATAACATGATGGTGATGATGATGATAGGAATAGGCATGTGAATGTATGTGTGTGGTTGGTGTACTTGACGCAAGCGAGTATCAGGGGAGGTGTGATGGGAACGTCAATGAACGTTAACCATTGGCGGGTCTCAGCACTTTAGCTCTATCTCTAACTCAAGTCTTGTGCATTAGCATCGTCATATCGCCATTACTTTAGCATAACTATTACATCGTAAAGTATCAAGGGAGGTGGTCTCGGTCCTTGTAGCCTCTGACTCTACCGGGGGCCTTAGCTCTATCTCTATGGACGTTCTGAGGGATGCTGGGGTGAGGCCTTGGATACACTGTTTGGCATTAGAATTGGTTAGTTGCGAGCCCATTTTGCAAGCCCTCGCCAATAGGGGCTTACGTGTTGGTATGGCACTGTACAGCAGTAAATGTTAACCTTTGTCGTACAATGTTATGGTAGGGTGGATGGGGATGACAATAAACGTTAACCTTTGGGCAGACTTCAACACCCTGTGTATAGAGGCGGGGTCAATAAACATTAACCTTTGACCACCCAACCTTTCTATTGCGCATTGCAAACTTTAAACCAGACCAAAGATATGAATTGACTGCATGCATATGTATTGTTGCATTGTTTTGTTTGCTCACTGTGCCATGATGTGTGCTCACCCCCTCGACGTCGAATATTTTTAGTTGGTGATGCAGGTACTGCAGTTGAAGATTGTGTCAATGCTCCAGTGTATGGGCACGTAGCGGCGATGGAAGTTGAAGATGAAGTAGATACACATGACCCCTCTTGCGTGTGCAACTCATGTGTATTCGATTAGATTTTTACTTTTCTTTATTTGGATTTAGTAAAGACATGTATTTGATATTTATTTATGTCTTAGTTGATACAAAATAATTTGCTATTTAAATATTAATATCACAGTAGATTCTCAGTTCATTTTACTATAAGACTTCCGCTATTGTGTATTTACCCTGATTATGAATGTGGGTGTATGAGGTTTAGATAAAATTGAATGCGCTTGTCCGAGATCCTGGTTGAACCGTTGGTTTGCTAGTGGTTCATCACACCATTCTGAAGTGTGCAGAATTGGGGTGTGACACGTTCACAAGTAATCGCAACACCAAGAAGCTGTTCAGAACTTCATTAGTGAAGAAAGCGACTACTCAAGCTTCTACAAAGAAGACTATTGCCTCTAGAACTTTCGATATAGCACCTAGCCTGATGAAGTGTTATAACTACCAACAAGAGGTATATATATCCAGAAACTACCCTCAAGCTCCTAAGCAAGGACTATAGCAAGACAAGGTCCATGCAACAACAGAAGAGGCTAAAAACTCTGTCAATATGGTCACAAATACATATCTCTCATAGTAATTTAGTTGTTATGCCTGAATCGAACATGTTCTTAAAGTATCAGTTAAATTAATCAGTTACATACCACTAAGTACCATATCTATATATGATTCGCCAGCTCGAGTACTCTTTGACTCATGTGCTACCCATTCTTTTGTATCCCCCTCCTTTGTTGAGAAATTGGGAACACCCCTATGGCAGATGGGGTCACATCTTATAGTCAGTACGCCATTGGGACAACAAGAAAAATTGAACTACTACCATGGTCCATGTAGAGTCTAGATTGGTGATAAGAAAATGGAAGTAAATCTAATACTTCTAGACATGTTTGACATTGATGCAATTTTAGGGATGGACTGGCTAGCTGTCCACAAGGCGAGTGTCTTGTGTAAAGAAAGAAAAGTCTCCTTCAAAGTTGATGGTGATAAACCAATTGTGTTCATTGGAGACAAGCCAATGAAGCAGAAAAAGCTTTTCATATTAGCCTTGCAAGTAGGTAAGTTGTTAAATCAGGGCTGCACTGAATACATTGCATCTGTAGTAGATAGTACCATAGAAACACCCAGTTTAGAAGAACTACAGGTAGTGAACGAATTCCCTGAAGTGTTTTCGAAAGACTTACCAAGATTGCCTCCTGACAGAGCAATAGAACATGTAATTGATCTACTCCCAAGATTGGCACCTGTATCCAAGGCACCCTACAGAATGGCGCTTGCAGAGTTAAAGGAACTCAAAGTGCAGTTACAAGAATTGCTAGGTAAAGGTTTCATTAGACCAAACATTTTGCCATGGGGAGCACTGGTCTTATTCGTCAAGAAGAAGGAAGGAAGTGCCAGACTATGCATCGACTATCGAGAATTGAATAAACTCATTGTCAAGAATAGATACCTACTACCCAAGATCGATGACCTATTTGATCAATGGCAATGAGCATTAGTATTCTCAAAGATTGGCTTACGATTGGGTTACCATCAACTGAAGATCAGAAAATTTGATATTCCAAAGACAGCCTTTAGAACTCGATATGGTCATTATGAGTTTAGGGTTATATCATTTGGGTTAACAAACGGTCCAATGTCATTCATGGAGTTATTGAATAGGGTATTTCATGATTACTTGGATCAGTTCGACATAGTGTTCATTGATGACATCCTTGTATATTCTAGAACTCTTGAAGAACATGATGAACATTTGAGAAAGGTCCTCCAATGACTCAAGAAAGAGAAGCTATATGCAAAATTCAAGAAGTGTGAGTTTTGGCTAAGGAAAGTGGCATTCCTAGGACATCTTGTCTCAGGGGAAGGGATAGTTGTGGACCTTAGCAAGGTGCAAGTAGTGCTAGAGTGGAAAGCCCAAAAATAGTTACAGAAGTAAGGAGTTTCTTAGGTCTTGCAGGGTATTATCAATGATTCATTTAGGACTACTCTCGAATCGTGGTGCCACTTACCAAACTCCCGAAGAAAGGATAGAAGTTCGAATGGATGGTAAAATGAGAAGCGAGTTTCCAAACCTTGAAAGAGAAGCTCGTAACAACCCTAGTGTTGATAGTTGCTGATGGAGATACCAAGTACACTGTATACACCAATGCATCCAACATAAGACTAGGTTGTATTCTCATGCAGCACGATCGAGCCATTGCTTATGCATCCCGAAAATTGAAAGAACATAAGAACTATCCCACCTACAACTTGGAGTTAGCAGCTATGATTTTTGCACTAAAAAATGGTGGCACTACCTATTCGATGCAGCTTTTGACATCATGTCAGATCATAAGAGTTTAGTCTATTTGTTCAATAAAAAAGAACTGAACATGAGACAGCGATGGTGGATGGATTTACTCAAGGATTACAAAATAAACATACAATACCACCTAGGAAAGGACAATGCAGTAGCCGATGCCTTAAGTAGGAAGGTTGTTTATGCAAAGGATAGAACTCGACAAGTAGATGAAGAAGAAGCATACATGGCGGCACATGTAGTGACTTCACAATATCCAATGACAACTGGCGAGTTAGCCATAGAAGCCTTGCTCAAGAAGTTTGTTACATCCACCTTTGATCTCTTTAGTATGCTGAGCATCAAGCCAACCCTGCTAAAAAATATAAAGGAAGAATTACCAAAGGATATATACCTATGGAAGATTATGATGGAGTAAGAAAAGGTAACTCTATCCCTAATTTCTCTAAGGGAGATGATGGATTGCTCTACTGTAGGGAAGACTACACATACCAGAAAGCAAAGAGAACATTAAGGAAACCATCATGGTGGATGCTCATACCACTCCTTACACCATTCATCCTGGCAGCACCAAGATGTATCAAGACCTTAAGAAAAACTTTTGGTGGAGAGGAATGAAGGCTGATGTGGCTAAATTTGTTTATAAATGTTTAACCTGCCAGCAAGTAAAGGCTGATAGACAAAGACCAACAAGAAAGTTACAACTGTTACTTCTCCCTGAATGAAAATGGGATCATGTAACAATAATGGATTTCATCACAAGTTTACCTTTTAACGGTTGAGTTGTAGATGCTGTTTGGGTAATCGTTGATCGTTTCACGAAAACTGCAAGATTTGTTACTGTCCACCCATAATATTCCATGGATCGACTACTAGACTGTACATCAACCACATTGTTCGACTACATGCAGTACCAACCAGTATAGTATCAGACTGAGACCCACGATTCACCTCACGCTTTTAAGAAGGATTACAGAGTGCGATGGGTACTCAACTGAAGTTCAACATAGCATATCATTCGTAAATTGATGGCCAATCAAAAAGGATGATCCAAATATTAGAAGATATGCTCAGGGCATGTGCATTGGATTTTAAAACCAAGTGGGACAAGAACTTGGCACTTATGGAGTTTGCTTATAATAACAGCTATCAAGCTACCATTGGTATGGCTCCATATGAAGCATTGTATGGGAGAAAATGAAGAACCCCATTGCACTAGAATGAAATTGGTGAAATAAGAATAGTAAGACCTGACATTGTCCAGGAAACTTGTGAGAAAGTAGATCGGATTCAAGCAAGAATTAAAGCAGCTCAAACTCGACAGAAGAGTTATGCTGATGTAAGGCGAAAGGAATTGAAATTTCAAATAGGAGATAAAGTGTTCTTAAAGGTTTCTCCTTTTAAATTAGTGAAGAGATTAGGCAAGAAGGGGAAGCAGAGTCATCGGTATATTGGACCCTACGAAATCCTCGAAAGAAGTGGAGCTGTAGCCTACCAATAGTTGCTGCCTCTGATACTATCAGGCATCCACAATGTATTCCATGTGTCTATGCTGAAGAAGTACAGACATGTGTTGTCAACCAAAGCACTATAACTAAAGGATGATTTATCATATGAAGTCGAACCATCAAGAATTACAGACCCAAAGATACAAGAACTCTAAAACAGAAGTATTTATTTTTTCCAAGGTGATATGAAATTGTCACAATGAAAAAGAAGCTTCTTGGGAGAAGGAAGAAGACACGCAGGAACAATATCCATATTTGTTCAATGGTGAAGGTATGTCAAATCTCGAAAATGAATTTTTTTTGTAGGGGGTGGAGTTGTAAGACCCGCACCGAAAATTTCAGTCCTAATTTTAAATTTTGACTTTGTAACGGGTCTTACCATGACGAACGATTCAAGCAAAGGTGAACCCGACCAATGAAAACCCAATAAAGATAAACTAGTTGAACCCTGGTACTTAACTCAAATAATCAGGATTTGATTAAGGGGTCCGGCACGACACCACCTAGGTGTGGTCGGTCACGTACCACACCATAGTGTCACACCTCTTGATTTGTGACTACATCAGAAACCAATCTGATAGGATCGCAGGTTAGTCTGGTCTCGTTTTGGACTCATCCAAACAAATGTCTAGGTTCATTATCTAATTCAAATTGAGTAAAGAGGAGGGAATCCTCTAATCCACCTTGATTGGAGCCCTAATCTACTCCAATGTGAATGGATAATGGGATTTGGCCATACTCCATCCTTTTCATCTTCATTTTCTGTAAGTCAAAAGAGAAAAGAGAAAGAAGAGCTCTGCTATGTCTAGAGAAGAAAGGATAAGGGAGAAAGAGGAGGGAACCTCTGCCACCAATAGAAACCACTACTAGAGAGTACTGACACCAGAGATCCATAACTGGTATCGATTTTCCCCACCTCTTTACTTCCCTTTGAGATTAAATTAAATAAGTAGGAACCCCAAAGGATCCCTGATCATGTTCGTCCCTTGGTCTCTTGTAACCAGTATTAAGATCTATTCAAGGATGTAACAAAAGCATGGACCTAAATCAGAGATGAACTGAGGATCCTAAAGGAATAAAAACTTGATTTTTATAGACTATTGATCGGATCTAAGTTGTCCAAACTTTGATGGTGAATCTAAATGGATTGTTATGGACTCAAAATTCAAGGAAAACTATCCCTGGTATTGCTAGAATCGAATCTAAAGCATAAAAACTAAATCCAACAATATCTGTATAGAGTAAAATGAAATCAGTGTCCATAGCATGAGTTAGAATGGGAGTTTTGAGCCCAAACTCATTGTGTGAACTCAATAAATTATAAAAAACCACCAAAGAAGTTTTGGTATGTTTTGACCATGTTTTGACGTGAGGTCGGTTACATGTGCGCGCCTATGGCCAGTGACCGTGCGCTTGGTCACGTATTGCAAGATGAATCGGCCCCAAATGAAGGCCATTTTCAGATACCATCTTTTTGAGAATTTAAGGACCCTACCTATGTATTCATATCCCTAGAAACATATGTCTGCATAGGTATCCTCCATCATTTCGATTTGAAAACCAACGTTTATACTTCTTATGTTTGTTGTTTAGGATTTATATGCATTTAAAACTCTAGGTAGCATGTGTAAAGTGTTTGATAATGGTAAACGGACCTCCAAAAAATATGAATAAATTGTTAGGCTTTGCTTGGACAAACAATAGAGACAAACAATGAACTAATAAATAAATTTATTATTTTTATTGCTATCTATGGTACTGCAAAACTCTAGAAGAAACTGTTCTCGATTCGTATTCTCTATTTTTTCTGCTGCTATCATAGGTAAGGGAAATGAACCTTTGATTGGTAGATCAGTTCTATTGATTTTGTTAAATGATGTGATGCTAGTTATAATATGCTTTATGTGTGATAACATGCCATCCAATAAATTGTATCGTTTGCTCATGCATATACACTCTATTGTATGTGATCAGTGAAACTCATAGTGGTTTGGAAGTGGGGTGGAACGGGATGCCTCGTGACCTCTCCATGAAAGGTAGAGCTGGTCTTGATGCATCTTGATGTCTAATTAAGTTGGTAAGGGAAAAGGTGGGTGGAATGGGATACTTTCACAACTTCTTACCAATGTTGCTTTGCATTGACCATGTGTAACCTAGCCAAGTCACAATGCCTATGTGAGGGCTTGAACGGGGTTGAAAGCTTTGTGACATTATGGTCCAGTAATTTGATTACTAGGAATACTTGGTTAGTTGAACTGAAAAGCACCCTAGTAACTGTACCCCTAGCCATTAGGAGGTTATGTAGTGGCATGGGTTCAATAAAGAGTGGTATGAACATAGCTGCGATGCTCCCTATACCCGACAGAGTGTAGATGAGCGGGCGAGTTGACTATTAGCATTACCATCTCCTCAAGTTCCCTACGTGCTGTTGACTTGGGATGAGTTGTGAGCAGACAGCCAATATAAAATGGACTTGCACCACAACGACGGACCCTTACTTGGGGATGTTGCTTTACTCCATGTGTGGGACTGTATTCATTCTTTGGGAGTGACCCATGCGACCAAAGACTCCATGTGTGGGTTGTCTTAAGCTGACACTTACAGCTATATACCAGACCGTAGTTGTTAATTCATGCATCTTATTTGTGCACGTTTGATTCTCTTGCTATGCTTAGTGGTTGAGTTTACCCTTCTGCACATAAATTCTTTTAGATGCTAGTATGATGGAGACAGACTGTGATGGTATGGATGCTAGTATTGACGATGTTCATGATGATACATGTGAGTGTGACGATTGTGTCTATGGATAGACATGTTGAAACATTTAATAAACTTTTTTTTATTTCAGTTTAATTTATTTGGATTTAGGGGCGTGTTTCCCATATGGATAATTTCACATTAAGGATTTAATTATTTTATTTAACTACTCATATAATGATTTAGGGATTTATATTATGACTATCAATTGAATAATTTAGTTATTATTGTTTATTTATTTTATAGACTTCCGCTATACTTTTGATTTGAAACTCTTTTAAATTTGATGGTGTGGATTATTACTATTTCTTGTGTGATGTTAAGTTTACTAGTTAGTGTTCATTATTCTGTGATCCTGAAAGGGGATTTTTAGTGCCCTAAATTAGGATGTGGAGATCTCGTCCATTCCATAGTACCGATACGTCGAGAACGGGGTGTAACATTGTCTTTTGGCCTTTACTTGTTGGTAATTTAAACACTAAAACATGTGTTTAGCCACATTTGCTTTCATCCCTCTCCACCAATACAATCTCTTTAAATCATGGAACATCTTGGTACTTTTGAGATGTACTGAATAAAGAGTAGAATGGGCTTCTCTCATTGTTCTATCTCTAGGGTTTAAATCTTTACTTTTAATCATACATAACCTGCCTTTGTATCTGAGTACCTTTTCCATATCGAAGGTAAAGTCAGGGTTTGATTTACCTTTCTCTAAGTCCTCTTGCACTGTCCTTGGGTACGGGTCTTGTAGAATTGCTACTTTTACCTCCTCCATCAGATTTGGTAGAATCTTCAATGCGGCAAACACAAATGAAAACTTGTGTATCAACCCTTGCTCTATCGGATCATTTGGGGATTCCAGTATGTGTTGCACTTTGTTCCTTTCAAAAGTTGATACCACGTAAAATAGAGTGGCATTCGTACTAGGTCCTCCTTCCAGCTTCAGTATTCCTTTCTTGCTCAATGCATCCACTACTACATTGGCCTTACCGTGATGACACTGAATGTCACAATCATAGTCCTTGAGTAATTCTAACCACCTTCTCTGTCTCATGTTCAGCTCTTTTTGAGTAAGGAGATAAGTGAGACTCTTATGATTTGACTTGATCTAAAATTTCTTACTGTACAAGTAGTGTCTCCAAGTCTTAATTGCATGAATCACCTCTAAGTCATATGTAGGCTAAATCTTCTCATGCTCCTTTATTTGCTTTGAGGCATAGACAATCAATTGTTCCCCTTGCATTAGAATGCATCCCAAACCCAATCTGGAGGCATCTGGGTATAGGGTAAATGGTTGCCCTACTGCCAGAACTGTCAAGATGGGAGCCGATATTAGCTTCAACTTTAGAGTTTGGAAATACTCTTTGCACTTGTTAGTCTAAACAAACGTCTTCCCTTTCTTTCTTGGTCAGCTTGGTAAGAGGAAGTGCAATCCTAGAGTAGTCCTCTATGAATCTTTTGTAGTAGGCAATTAATTCCAAGAAACTTCTTACCTCTGTAATGTTCTAGATGCTTCCCACCCCACAATTGTTTTTATTTTGCTGGGATCTACTTTTATTATTTCTAATGAGACCACATGCCCTAAGAAGTTCACTTCATTTAACCAGAACTCACACTTCTTGAACTTGGCGTAGTGTTTTTCCCTTCTCAACTATTGTAAAGCTGCTCTAAGATGTGTTGCATGAGTCTCATTGTCCTTGGAGTAAACCAAAATTTCATCTATAAAGACTAGGAATGAGGTGCCCAACATGTCATGAAACACCTGGTTCATAAGTTCTATAAATGATGCAGTTGGAACTCATAGTGTCCTTATCTAGTTCTGAATGCTGTCTTAGGGATGTCACAGTCCTTGATCTTCAACTAATGATGACCTGATCGAAGGTCAATCTTAGAGAACACCTTTGCACCTTGCAACTAATCGAATAAGTCATCAATCCGAGGCAATGGCTATCGGTTCTTGATAATGAGTTTTTTCAATTTTCAGTAGTCTATACATAGTCGAATACTACCGTCTTTTTTCTCCATAAACAGCACTGGTGTTTCCCATGGTGAAATACTCATCCGTATAAAATCCTTCTCCAACAACTCTTATAATTGGGTCTTTAGTTCCTTTAGTTCTGTAGGAGCCATTTGGTAGGGTGCCTTAGACATTGGTGCCGATCCTAGTAGGAGATCTATAACGAACTCGATCACTCGATCTGATGGCAACCTAGGTAGGTCCTCTGGAAACACTTCAAGAAACTTTCGCACCACCTCGATGTCTTCTATTAGTGGCACTTCTATGGTAACATCCACCATGGATACGAGTAGCCAATTCCGCCCATCTCAAGACATCTCTTTGCTTTGAGAGTGGAAAGGATGAGCTTGTGTTTCATAGGCAATTTGCTTCGAATGAAACCAAATTTTGTGAGGTCTTTTCCCTTGAATGACAACTTCTTCTCAACACATAATAGCTTTACCAAGTGTTGTGCGAACCAGTCCATCTGCAAGATAACGTCAAATTCTGCCATCTCGAGTTGAACTAGGTTTGCTTCCAAATCCCATTTATCAATACGAATCTGGCATGGTCCATAGCATTCATCTAACACTATCTCTACTCCCAAAGGAGATCGTCCTAATAATTTCTGGGCTAAAGGTCTGATGGGTATGTCCATTCTCTTTCCAAACAAGATGGACATAAAAGAATGGGTGGCCTTAGAGTCGAAGAGAACTCTGGTAGGCACACCAGTTGTAATTATAGTACCTATAGTTTTACCTATGTTTAGTTTATATGCTTACATAAGTGTACTATAAATAAAAGTTAGGTCATACATGTAACCACATCAGGTGATGCGGCTACGTCTTCAGAGGTCACATCGTATAACTTTACTTATTGTAGTTGCTTCTTAGGTTGAGGGCATGTCTTTGCATAGTGCCCCATCTGATTGCAGTTGTAGAACTTAATGTATTCAACCCTTCTACCTTCTTATTGTGTATTAGTTAGAGTAGTCTTGGTTGGTCCTACTATAATCTGTGGCCGGAATGGTCTGGAGGGCTTTGAGTTTCCCCCAGTTGACGTGTTGGTATAAGGCCTTTTCAATCCATGATCCTGAGCAACGAAGCTCTCCTTCTGACTAGACTCCAGAACTCGAGCAATATGTACTTCTTTATTGTATATCCTCTTCTCTAGACCTAGCACGTGCTCACGGATACTACCCCTAAGTCCCATGGTGAATTGTCGGGTCTTTGTATCTTCTTTTCGCGTGCTGGTAGGGGCAAAGAAAAACAGTTCTTCATATCTTTGTAGGTCTGCATCTATAGTCATCTGTCCCTGGTGCAGATTTAAAAATTCCCTCTCTATCTAATCTTTGAAGCTCCCAGGGAAGTATTTTTCAAAGAATGCCTCCTTGAATATAGCCCAAGTCACCTGAGCTTTCTTATTCATTAGATAGGTACGGGTGGATCTCCATTAGTGGTTTGCAACCTCCACCATCATGTATGTGGCACATAGTACCTTCTCTTCTTTTGTTATGACCACCATTAGGAAGGTCTTCTCCAGTTTATCTATCTACTGTGTTGGCCACAATGAGTTCAATCCCTTGCCTGAGAGTGTTTTAGGCTTCATCTTCATAAACCATTCGACTAACCTTATCAGATCATTTTGACTTGGAACAACCATCCCATACGTTGGTGGTTGGTATGGGTATCTGCCTTGGTAACCACCTTGATATACCCCCTGGTACTATCTGGGGGTGTTAGTACTCGGTGTTGTTGTTGCTGTTGGGCTGCATGAATGGTGTTACCACCTATGGGTGCCATATTAGTTTGGCTTTGTGGCACTGGTATAGTAATTGTAGTGGGTGGCACAGTTGTGCCCAGTGCAACTCTTAACTTCATCAACACTTGATGCTGTTCTTGCACCTATCTGGCCATATTGGTTACAACTATAGCCAAGTCCCTTGGAGGTCCAGGGAGATTGTTTTGAGTGGCCTGGACGTTCATCCCTTGGTTTGCTTTAGTCTGATTTCCATTATTTGGTGTATGCTCAACTGGGTTCTCAATATCTGTTCCTGATCCAGGTGGTGGTAGAGTCAAGCTATGGCCCCTTTGATTGCCTCTACAGGTATGGCCTACCATTTTAGTCTACGACTGTAAGAAAATCTACAGGGCAAACATGTATGAGACAATTGTACAATATATCAACAATTTATAGGGTTAGTCCCACACAATGCAAGAAAATCCCTGCGTAAATGAGCAACATAACACTATAAGAATAAATTTATCCAGTCGCAGGTTTGAGATGCTTTCTCCCACCGGTCAACTTACCAGACATATTCGGTCAATTAGAAAACTTTGTCCAATCGGCTGTCTGTGGTCTGGCAATTAGCCATGCCAGACATCAATCTGGACAAACTTTGAGATGCTTCCCAAGAGTGTCAGATCGACTGTCTACTAACCTTTAGGAATTGAAAACTCCGATCGAACAATCGAAAATCACTTTACATCGTACGATTTTGAGTAATTTCTTCACTTTCTTTCTTGCTCTCTTCCTTGGCTGTGACTCAACTCTGTGCCAATAAGTCACTATAGTCCCTTCGGATAATGTTTGATGTGTTTTTTTCCGGTCAAGTCCTTCCTCTCCCATCCTAGAGGTAAGTTCTTCCTCTCTACCTTTTCTTTTGGATAGTTTTTTAGGGTTTATAGAAGTCTTTCTTGTTTTTCTTCAATTAAAATTTTTCCAACCATAAAAAAATTTATTTCATTGATTAAAACACTATTGGGCACCCAAGAAACGAAAACCCTCAATCAATTTGGAGTTTCATCGGTTGTTTTATTAGAATCCCCAAAAATTTTGAATTTGTGCCCTAGGTTTTGGGAAAAACATAAAATTTCAAAATTTTGTTAATTTCTTCAACTCTTTCATCAATTGGATGATATTTTGGAGTATTTGTATGTTTCTAATTGATGTAAGTCTTCTTGTCTATGAATTGGGTGAGTTCAAGGCCTTTGCCCCATTTTAGGCCATTATGCTACCGAAATTTCTAAAATTTCAAATGACTTTTATTTGTCTTGGTTGATTCTTGCATGTTTAATCATGTCTAGGCATAGAGCAGCCACCAAAAATGTGGTGCCTTCTGATTCTCGAGGTCACCCCCACCTACTAAGCTATATGACGGGCGCCGGTTCCATTCGGTAGAGGCACAAGCTCAGTACACTTGGCTCCAGGGTAAGAGCATTGAGGTGGGGCAGTTTATGAACCTGTAACAGTTGGCCAGGTTCTACCTGGAGGTAGCATTTGATATATTGGGTTGGCTGCCAGTAACCCAGTACGAGGCATCCACCCATCTAGACTTAGCACGACAGTTCTACTGTAGCTTGCAATTGGAGGGTAACCCCAACAACTCTGATAGATGTAGAGAGCTCCACATCACCAGTAAGGTAAAGGATGTGGACAACTCCTTCAACACCAAGGATTTGGCGAACTTGTTTGGTGTCTCCAATGCCGGTGAGCTGGTTTACTATGCTCTTAAAGAGAGCAAGTATCTATCTGAGGGGTTACGCCATATCATTTGGAGTTAGATCATGCAGTCTGGCCATGAGGTGATGAAGGCGGTCAATTAGCATCCTCTCCCCCACATCTATTGCCGGATCATCCGGCATAACATCTTTTCACTGAGCGGCCACTAAGACAAGGTCTCACAGTTGGCCCAGTACCTGACATTATGTGTGGCTACTAGGCAAGAGAAATGCCTGCCCTACATTATCATCAGGACCATGCATCACGCGACAACGCGTAGGCTAAAGGGCAACTTGCCCTATAATCATTTGATCACCACTCTATTGGATCGCGTTAGAGTAGACATGGAAGGTGAGCAGATGTATGAGGAGACCGTGGTGGATGATTTGGACTAGGAGGCTATCTACAAGATGGGCATATACAAGATCGCCCTTAGTGAAGAGGATCTGAAGGCACCTAAGCGACCTTTGAGAGGGGTAGTAGCCACAGCAGCAACCGAGGCAGCAACAGCCGAGGGTATAGGGGAGGATCTTCACATGGATGTAGATGACATTCCCCCTCCTACACCCTAGCTCATACCCACGGCTAGGCCTTCTCAGTCAGTCACCGATCAGATCCTGTCCCATTTTTTGGCCATTCGGATGGATCAACAGACTCTTCTTGAGGCTCAATGGACGACGGACTAGTGTATGGTGAGTATCGCTTAAAGTCTTCAGGTCACCTAGGAGTAGATGCATTCGGTTCGGGTGGCTTATGAGTAGGACTATGATCGAGACCAGTTGATACCTGCACCACCTCCTCTACCAGCACAGTAATAAGATTTTCTTTTGTTTACTCATTGTTATTATCTGTTCTCTTTTATTCTAGGGTAACTCTGCAGCGACTAAGAAAAGAGAAGCTTTACACAAAATTTACAAAGTGTGAGTTCTAGATAAATGAAGTCGCTTTCTTAGGCCATGATTTATCCACTGAAGGAATTAAAGTGGATCATAGCAAGATTGAAACCATTGTGAAATGGGAAGCACCAATGAATATTACAGAAATCAAAAGTTTCTTAGGTTTAACTGGTTACTATAGATGATTCAGGGAAGATTACTCTAGAATCACCGTACCTCTCACCAGTCTGACAAAGAAAGGAGAAAAGTTTGTTTGGACTGATAAATGTGAAGAGTGTTTTCAAACATTGAAGGCTAGATTGATATCAGCTCTCATCTTGACTATTTCGATCCCAGGACAACCATTTACCTTGTACACCGATGCGTCTGGGTTAGGTTTAAGATGCGTGCTTATGCAAGGAGAACAAGTAATTGTGTATGCCTCAAGACAACTGAAGGCACATGAGAAGAACTATCCCACTTATGACTTGTAATTAGCAGCAGTAGTACATGCTATTAAGATATGGAGACATTATTTGTATAGAGAGAAATTTTCAGATTAAATCAGATCATAAGAGTCTTAGTCATCTTTTTAATCAGAAGAGGTTGAATATGAGACAAAGAATATTGCTGGAATTACTAAAGGATTATGATTGTGATATCCAGTATCATCCAGGAAAAACTAATGTAGCTGCTAACGCACTGAACAGGAAAGTTATGACAGAATCCCAAGAAGAAGTTAGTGCAAATGCTGTGGTGTGTGCACAAGAAGAGTATTTAATTACGGTAAAGAGTGGTTCGTGATTGATATTATGAATGAATCAACTGGTCAATGGTTTATTCATCTATTTTCAAACATGTTTGCTACATCGATGATTGTACCTCATCTATTAGACGAAGTGAAAGCCATTAGACCCTTATCTGAGAATGGTGCAAGAAGACCTCGAAAAAGGTAGAACTACTCCTGAGTTCACCTTGGAGGTTGAAAAGGTATTAAGATACAAAGAAAGGGTATGTGTTCCTGAAAATGAAGGCTTGGATATTAGACATAGACTAATGAATGAAGCTCACACCACTGCTTATTCGTACATCCTAAAAGTATGAAGATGTATCAGGATCTGAAGAAACTATATTGGTGGAGAGGAATGAAAGCGGATGTAACTAAATTGTGTCTCAATGCTTGAATTGTCAGCAAGTAAAGGCTAAAAGGCAATGACCTGCAGGATTGTTGTAGCCACTGCCAGAACCAGCATGGAAATGGGACTACATCACTATAGACTTCATCCCCGGATTACCATTGACCCCCCGAGTAGTTGACGCGATATGGGTAATTGTGGATCGTTTGACCAAGACAACTCGTTTCATAGCTATATGACCTTAGTATACCCTCGAGAGGTTAGCTAAGCATTATGTAGATAATATTGTCCGATTACATGGTGTACCTGAAAGCATTGTGTCCGACAGAGACCCACACTTTACATCAAAGTTTTGGAAAGGATTCCAGAAGCCTATGAGTACAACATTGAAGTTTAGTACTGCATTCCATCCTCAGACAGATGGACAGTCGGAGTGTACTATTGAGATTTTAGAAGACATGCTTCGAGCGTGTGTTATTGATTTCAAAGGATCATGGGATGAGAAATTACCATTGATTGAGTTCGCTTATAACAATAGCTATCAAGCGGCTATACAGATGTCACCCTATGAAGCACTGTATGGTAGGAAATGTCGAACTCCTTTATTTTAGAATGAAGTTAGAAAATGGAGTATTGTTAGACCAGAGTTTTTTGAAGAGACTTATTGAGTCGACATTATCAAGGAAAGAGTACGAATAGCTCAGAACCGTCAGAAGCAATATGCAGATAATCGACGCAGAGATCTCAAATTCACCGTAGGTGATAAGGTATTTCTGAAAATATCTCCTATGCATTGTTTGAAAAGGTTTAGATAGAAAGGAAAGCTGTGTCCTAGATATATTGGACCTTATGAAGTTCTAGATAGATGTGGAAAAGTAACATATCAGTTAGCACTACCACCGTCCATGTCAAGTGTCCATGATGTATTTCATATCTCATTACTGAAGAAGTACGTCAGAGATCCAACACACGTGTTAACAATGGATCCACTGGATTTGACTGATGGTTTGACGTTAGAATTAGTACCTTTTAAGATCACTAGCGGAAGGTGCAACGTCTTTGCAAACGTGACATTTACTACGTTAAGGTTAATTGGAGAAGCCAAAATGTAGAAGAAGTTACATGGGAAGAAGAGAATTCTATGCGGAAGCAATATCCTCACCTATTCGACTTGGAAGGTATGAGTAAATTTCAAGGATGAAATTTATATAAGAGGGCGGGAGTTGTAAGACCCATACTCCACTAACTTGGTCTAATCATATCGTGTCAGGTCTTTCCATCATTCCTGTACCAAGTGGACCGAGCGTGTGAAGATAGAACACAAACCGTGTATGAGAATCGAGTTAAAAACACTAAAAATATACCTAAGATCGCATGCCTGGGTAGGTATGGTCGACCATAAGGAAGGGAACCAAAAATCTCAAATCCAGAACCCTACGGTCGATGATTTCGACCCTACAGTTAACGGTTTATGCAGCCGTATGATTGGCTGCCCAGATCAGACTCTGAGTTTTGGAAACATTCCTAAACTAAGGGATTGCTTTCCTAATTGATAGAGGACTCTATATGGAAAGTTTTCCCTCTATATAAAGGACGTCCCTCAGTCCTTTTTTAGTCTTTTAGAACATTAGTAAACCCTAAAGAAAGAGAAGGAAGAGAAAGAAGAGAAGGAGAAGTAGAAAAAGCTAAGGAGAAGAATTTGCTGAGAAGAGATTGGCTCTCTATCACAAGCCAAGAGATGAAACAAATCTCTGGAGATGTAAACTCTAAGGAATAAGACTTCTATGAAAGAAAGGCAATATCAATCTATTATGATATATGTGATTTCCTTGAGAAAATCCCAAGAAAAACCATGAGGAGTGTTAGGAGGGAAATGATCCCTCCACTTAAAATCTTACACGTGTCAAGTGCGCCTTCGGAGCCTGAGCGCTCGAAGTGTCTAGCACTCAGCTTCTCATGCGCAGGCCTCCCTTGTGCCCGGCCTCCCGGGTAGCGCACGGAGTTATGATCCTACTCGGTCTTGGGAGCCAGAGTCCTATTGAGATTCTGCTACCTCCGGAGAGTCCTTCTCTCAATCTGATACGACACCGACTATTCCGGTCGGCCATCACTCACACATTGACACGTGTCAATCCCAGAGCTGACCGACCTAGCTTCCTTGGCTAAGGTCTCCGACTCCTACTCGGAGTCTACCACATGAGTGTCCCGCAGAGCGACACGTGGGAATCCTATTGGCGATCTATCTCCTGAGTCCTGGTGCCTCCATGCTTCTTCCCAATCTATAAGTAGAGGGAAACCCCTCAAGGTAAGCCCTTATGCACTTACGCACGCATAAGTTACAAGCAGTTATTATTTATCCCACTCACGTTGAAACTCACTCATCGTCCCACTTTCTTTAAACTAGAGATAGCTTTCTGCTATCTCTTGACTATTTACCTTGGGAATCTAACTTAGGCATCGGAGGGTACCCGGGGCTCAGGCGCCCCCTCCTTTTGTCTCATCTTTGTGATTGCATGTCATTCAGAGCGCGGATTGACGGGCGATTTCCAACCGTGACAGTTTGGCACCCACCGTGGGGCCTCTTTTGACTGAGTTTAGCACGTACGTATTCCTATTTCAATGGCTCACAGAAGAACTCGAGCACGGGAGTCCCGCGCCCCTTCTGAGACATCGGTGCATATGGGTAGTACCAAAAGCACGACGAGGGCGGACCGTGAGCCTGCACCCCCAGTGCCAGAACCCGCACCAATACCAGAACCAGCACCACCGCCGGCACCGGCGCCAGTCCCGAGTAACACGCCGTTGGTAACTCCACTACAACCTCTTCCCCAATACATCACTCGTCAGCAGTTTGACGAGCTGAAGCAGTAAATTGAGCAGCTTGCGAAAGTCTTGAGAGGAGCTCGAGCAAACAACTCGGTAGGAGGAGGAGAGAATCCTCATCTAGCACCGAATCCGCCACCAGAAGTCCCGCAAGCGGCCCATCCGCCAAGGGCGAGGGTGGATCCGGCAAACACTTTGCCAAACATTATCCCGGCAGGTGATCAGGCTTCTGGACGAAGCGTGGCCCGGCCCGTTGGTAGGAATCCCCCACCACATCAACACCAGGCGCCGATGGCACCACCTCCGGTGGGAGGCCCGGGGTCCTTCCTCGATGGCCTCCAGAGGGAAAGAGTTAACGAAGAAACACCAGGTTCTGGCGCTCAGCCTCCGGACACTCCCCAGTCCGAGGTCGAGCGGCGTCTACTCGAGATAACTACTCGGCTCGAGCACACGGAGCAAAACAAAGCAGCCCCACCGAGAACGGCCTATACTGCAATTATGGCACTCTCGGACGAGATTATGAGGGCACCACCCCCTGACAACTTCAAGATGCCGGTCTTGGACTCCTACCATGGGAGTACCGACCCCGAGCAGCACTTAGATGCTTTCGTCTCCACAACATTAATCTACCCCCTGAGTGACGGCCTCATCTGCAGGATGTTTCCTTCAATGCTCAGGGAGCTGCTCGCACATGGTTCAATAATCTCGCGGCCAAAAGCATACCTCGTTCGAACAGCTATCGAATAAGTTCTTGACGCACTTCCAAGCAAGCCGAGTGCGCAAGAAAACATCGTACCATCGTCCAGGTCAAGCAGCAGAAGGACGAGTCCCTAAGGGAATTCATCAAGCGCTTCAATAACGAGGTGCTTGAAATCAAGGACGTCGAGCCCGCGGTGCATATGTCTAGCCTGCAGGCCGGCGTCACTGATCGTCAACTTTGTTGGTCCCTTACCAAAAAGCCACCAAAGAACCTGGACGACTTGCTCGCCAGGTGCGAGAAGTACGCCTCCGCGGATGAGACGACTCGGGCCCAGAAAAACAACACCGTGAACAATCTGCAGGCCGCACCGAAGCCGACAGACAAGAAAAGGTCTGAGGCGGCCGACCCGGCACCAAGCCCGGGAGATTCAAAGAAGCAGAAGTCCGGTAGGGATCAGACCTACCGGCACCCCTACAAGACATTCGAGTATTACACTCCACTGAACTCTTCGATGATAGAGATCCTCGAAATAATCAAGAACGATCGGAACCTCCGACCGCCTCCGAAAGCACTCGGCAACGGGAGGAATAAGGACCACTCCCGTTTCTGTCGCTTCCATCGCGACTATGGCCATGAAACGGAAGAATGCAAGTACCTCAAAGGGAAAATTGAGGACCCCATTAGGCGAGGATACTATGGCAACTTTGTCAGGAATGTAGACAGGGGACCAGCCCCTGCTCGGAGGGATCGTGGGTTACCACCTCCACCTCCGAGGAATCCACAACCCAACAATTGCCGAGAGGACGCAGGCGATAATCAGAACGCCGCTCGGAGGGACGACAGAGACCCTAATGGTGGGCCGGCTCCCCCCAGGCAGTGGGTTGGCGCCATCCAATTTGGGACAGTGGAAAGCTCATCTGGAGCGCAAAGAGAAAGAGTGTCGGTGATAGAAAGACTCGGAGGCCGACAGCATACCCAATCCGAGTTTATCTCGGCTTGTTCGGAGCCAGAAGGCCGACAAAAGAGGAGAAAGAAGTCCCACCCGGATTCAAAGAGAAGAAAGGCCGAATGCAGGTTTGTCGGCAGTCCGCCCCCAGAGGACCGACCGTGCACAGCAATGGGTTTGCGCATCCTTGGTGACAATGGGGTCTATACCATCACCAAGGGACCTCAAGACGAGGGCAAGTCTGTCCTCACAATCATAGGAGGACCCGCCGCCGGGAACACCTCCAACAGGTCGGCAAAGGCCTACTCCCGTTTGGTGGCGAAGACTGAGTGGCCGTCGAAGAGACCCCAAACTGGAGAAGTCATCACCTTCATTGACAAAGATCTTGTCAACGTCGCGATCCCCCATGAAGATGCCCTTGTCTTCACGGCCAGGATCGGGCACTGCGATGCTGCAAAGTGCCTAGTAGACACCGGGAGCTCGGTGGACATCATATTTTATCATGCCTACCAGAGGATGCAGCTGACGGACGACCAGCTCCGTCCCGTCACTTTCGATCTTATCAGCTTCTCCGGGGATCCAGTCACGGTGAAAGGGGGCATCCAATTGCCTGTCATCCTCGGCCAGAAGCCCAGACAATGACAAGTGGTGGTCGAATTCATGGTGGTTGATCGACCATCGGCTCACAATGTCATCCTCGGCCGGCCTTCACTGAACAAGTTGAAGGCATGTATGTCCACCTACTACCTGGTGATGAAATTCCCGACCGAGGATGGAGTCGGAGAGTGCCGAACAGACCAGGACACTTCGCGGAGGTGGTACGCCACCGAGTTGAAGAACAGTCGGCAGGCCTTGAAGGCCACACAGGTGAACAAGATGGATGTTCCCAAAAACCTATCTCCCAACAAAGGAGAACCCGCGGAGGAACTTCTACAGATCTCGATTGCGGACAATCAGCCGGAGAGGACGTTCCAGGTCGGCTCCTTGCTGCCCGATGAACAAAGGGAAGAGTTGATCGAATTTCTAAGGCAGAACTTAGACGTTTTCGCATGGTCGGCCTCTGAGATGCCTGGGATACCTAGGGATGTAATTGAACACCACCTAGCAGTCGACCCGCAGCATCGGCCTGTGCGACAAAAGAAGAGAAGCTTTGCACCCACTCGGCAGTCTGCCATAGACGTGGAGGTGCAGAAGCTGCTGACGGAAAACTTCATACGGGAGGTCGACTACCCGGACTAGTTGGCCAACGTGGTCATAGTGCCAAAGTCTAACGACAAGTGACGGATTTGCATAGATTTCACCGATCTCAACAAAGCCTGTCCAAAGGATAGCTATCCGCTGTCGCGCATTGACCAACTGATTGATGCTATAGTCGGACACGAGTTACTCAGTTTCCTCGACGCGTACTCTGGCTACAATCAGATAAAGATCCAAAAAGCCGACGAGGAATGTACTTCCTTCGTCACCAATCAAGGGCTCTTCTGCTATACGGTCATGCCTTTTGGCCTCAAAAATGCAGGAGCCATCTATCAGAGGCTGGTCAACAAAGTCTTCAGACGACAGATTGGCCAGAACATGAAAGTGTATGTATACGGTTTACTTGTCAAGAGTCGACATTCTGGTCGGCACCTGGCCGACCTCGGTGAAGCATTCCAGGTCCTCCGAAGGCACAGTATGAAGCTCAACCCTACAAAGTGTGCCTTCGTAGTCGGATCAGGAAAATTCTTGGGATTCATGGTCTCACAAAGGGGCATTGAGGCAAACCCTTCAAAGATAAAGGCCATCATGGATATGGCTGCCCCGACCAGGGGTAAACAAGTGCAGGAGTTGAATGGCCGAATAGCTGCACTCGGCCGCTTCATGTCTAAGTCCGCCGAGCGTTGTCTTGCCTTCTTCAAAACTTTGAAGGGAGCCGGAAAGTTTGAGTGGACTGAAGAGTGCCAGAGAACTTTCAAAGACCTCAAGGCATACCTATCATCACCTCCTCTGCTGGTGAAACCAAACCCGGGGGACGAGTTGCAGCTATACCTCGGAGTATCCGACCGCGTAGTGAGCGCTGTCCTTTTGAAAGACGAAGACAAGGTCCAGCGGCCGATCTACTATGTCAGCAAAGTACTGCTTGACGTCGAGACTAGGTACAAGCCGATTGAGAAACTAGCGCTTGCCCTGGTCACATCCGTGCGGAAGCTCCGACCATATTTCCAGGCATATCCGATATCGGTGCTCACAAACACACCACTAAAGAAGGTGTTGTCGAAGCCCGATGTATCCGGACGACTCATCAATTGGGCGGTAGAGCTCCGTGAGTTTGACATCAAGTACGTCCCCAGAACGGCCATCAAAGCACAAGCCTTGGCGGACTTTATCGTCGAAAGTATTTTACCTGACCAGGATTTTGCAGAACCTCAGGTGGTACCGCCTTCGGAACAAGCCGAGGCCGCCTGGATCCTGAACTTTGACGGCTCCTACATGGAAGACAAAGCAGGAGCAGGAGTAATTTTGAAAAGTCCGGAAGGATTTAAAATGCGATCTGCCATCAGGTTCGGATTCAGGGCGACCAACAATGAGGCCGAGTACGAAGCTTTACTAGCCGGACTCAGATTGGCAAAAAGCCTATCCGTCCGTCGGCTAGTGATACAAGGCGACTCTCAGTTGGTCATCCGCCAAGTACAAGGGGACTACGAGGCCAGGCAGCCCAAGATGCAGAAATACCTCGAGAAGGTGAACTCGGCCATCGGAACCTTCCAAAGCGCCGAGCTGCAATACGTCGGTTGCGAAGAAAACACCGAAGCGGATGAACTATCAAGGTTATCCCTAGAACACATCAATGCGATGGACTCTGCCATGTACGTGGAATTCTTGGACCACGCCAGCACCTCTGTTGAAGTCGTAGCTCCCGTTGGAGTCGCATCCAGCTGGTACGCCGACATATATCAATACCTCCGGACGGGCGCCCTTCCGACTGATAGGAAAGATGCTCGCCGCATCCAAGCCAAGTCCCGGCGATACACCATACATAATGATGTACTGTACAGGAGATCCTATACCCTACCGCTGCTTAGGTGCCTGCGATCAGACGAGGCCGAGAGCGGTATGAAAGAGGTACATGAGGGCATATGCGGCCGACACCAGGGCGGACGATCGCTCTTCCAAAAGATCCTCCGACAAGGCTACCGTTGGCCGAGAATGCACGATGATTGCATCGACCTGGTCCGCAGGTGCGACAAGTGCCAGTTCTATGCACCCGTACACCATGCTCCGGCCTCTCCACTGCAGCCGATCACAAGCCCCCTCCCCTTTGCCATATGGGGTATGGACATCATGGGGCCCTTCCCCCAAGCCACTTATCAACGGAAATACGTCATAGTGGCCATTGATTACTTCACCAAATGGATCGAAGTTGAAGCCGTAGCCAAGATCGACACCTCCAAAGTGGAGCAATTCTTCAGATACTCGGTCATGTACAGGTTCGGCGTATCGAGAGTCCGTGTCACGGATAACGGCACTTAGTTCGCCAGCGTCCTTCGTAAACTTTTGCGAAGAATTCCGAATAGACCACAGGTTCGGGTCAGTCGGACATCCGCAGACAAGCGGCCAGACCGAGGCCACCAACAAAACAATATTGGGCGGCCTGAAAAAGATGGTGGAAGACCAGAAAGAGAAGTGGGTGGATATGTTACTCAGTATCGTCTGGTCCTATAGGACGACCAGCCGAACACCCACTAGGGAGACGCCTTTCATGCTTTCCTTCGGCACGAAGGCGGTCGTCCCCGTTGAAGTGTTCCATCCTACTTTCTGAATGCTGAACTTCAACAAGCACACCAACTCCGAAGACCTATGGACAAACCTTGACAACCTCGAAGACATGCGTGAATCGGCAGCATTTCGAATGGTGAACTACCAGCAGACTACAGCCCGTCATTACGACAAGACAGTCCGACTTAAACAATTTAAGGTCGGAGATCTTGTCTTCCGAAAGACTGCAGTCTCCGACCCCACCAATCAAGGAAAGATGGCCAAAAACTGGGAAGGTCCGTATCGCGTACTCAGAACGGGATGCCCGGGCTCGTACAAGCTAACCACCATGGAAGGTGAAGAAATCCCGAGAACGTGGCATGCCACCAACCTTCGGAAATATTACCAGTAGTCCGAAGTATTTTACAAATGTGTCAGTTTTTTAATTTCAATTGTAATACCGGACCCCATGAGGGCATCCATTCATTTTCTTTGAATACAAGGCAGTATCATTCAGTCATCACAACTTTCCCAGTGCATTCTGCTGGCCCAGCCGATTGCGAATATAGATATATCTCATTCGTACCTTCCGACCATGGTCCACAAGCAGACCATGCTCGCATGAAGGACACACCCATATCTTCCTACCAAGGTCCATAAGCAGACCAAGGTAGCATGAAGACTATACTTGTACCTTCCGACCCTGGTCCACAAGCAGACCACGGTCGCATGAAGGTCACACTCAACTTCCTTCCAAGGTCCACAAGCAGACCAAGGTAGCTTGAAGACCATACACGTACCTTCCAACCCTGGTCCACAAGCAGACCACGGTCGCATGAAGGTCATACTCATATCTTCCAATCAAGGTCCACGAGCAGACCAAGGAAGCATGAAGATCACTCATACCTTCCGACCATGGTCCACAAGCAGACCATGCTCGCATGAAGGATACGCCCATAACTCCCTACCAAGGTCCATGAGCAGACCAAGGTAGCATGGGGATCATTCGTATCCAGTGCCCTCAGCTAGCCTTCGTACTAAGCCGATGACACTTCCGGGGTAGGAAGGCAGTCGAAACAAAATACTATGCAACCGGATTCGGAGTCGTGAAGTTTCCTAACTATTATAAGCTACTTGGCCTTAGCTACTTAATTGCGGCCTACCAAGGGCAGAGTAACACACAATGGAAGAAAAAGATAGACAATGGATTTTCATTAATGACAGCCCTAGAAGGGAAATATTACAGATATACAAAAAAATATATATATACAAGTTTACAAGGGAAGCGTCTTCTCCTCGGCGGTCGCGGCTGCCGGGTCTGCCAGATCCTCGGCGGGCAGCGCAAGTTTGGGGAGCTCCACCAGTGGAGTCTGCGGCACCTCGTAGGGGGGAAGGTCGTCCTCGGGCGCAGGGGCCGCCTCTACAGCCATAACCGCCTCCGTCGTTCTCTCCTCAGTGGTAGGCAGGGTTTCCCCGGATGCCGAGGCCCCTAGTCCGTCAATCTGGGCGACAATCGGAATTGTCGACCAGTTTATCTTGAGGGCCCCCTTATTCCTCAGCTGCTCCCTCCGGTACATAACCCCCCCTCTCAAAGTAGCCGCAGACCGCCTCATCAATGTCGTCATCGAACTGGGCCGATGACTTGTATTTGTCGACAGCTCGAGCCAACCCTGCTTGGTAGTCCTCCTCAGCCTTGACGAGCCTCCCTGGCAGCCCGAGCCTCATCCTCGGACTTCTGTAGACGCTCCTCCAGCTTCAACCTCGCCTGCACCTCAGCCTGCTGGTCTTCCTCGGCCTTCTTCCGTCTGTCCTCGGAAGACCGGAGCCTCTCTTCAGTGGCGAGCACCTTCTTGTGCTCCTCATCAAGATCGACCTCGGCCTTGGTCAGGGACGTCTGGAGGGTGGCCTTCTCCTTAACGAGGCCCTCAACTTCCGAGGATTTGTTTGCCAAGTTATCCTCGATGGCTTGCAAAGCCTCGCGCAAGGAGATTTCCAGACCTCCTTCTCGTCCAAGTCAAAGAACGCACGGCACTCTCGTTCGCTGAGCTCGGAAAAAAGGTTGGCAGCCTGCACCAAAGACAACAAAGCAGTCGATCAGTACATATGGAAACACAAAACAAGAATGATAAACAAGTGCCGATCATTACCTGGGCGCAAGCAGTGAACCCTCGGGAGTAGACATCCTCGTTGGGCAGGTCGGACGTAAACTTGATGTCCTCCGGCAGGCGCCCCTCCATGACAATGATCCTGGCTGCCCTCTGGCTCTTGAAGACCGAATCCGAAGGCCTCAGCTTGAGCGCGGGGTTGAAGGCCGTTGTCGCAACCATTTGCTTCTCGCCCCGCTGGCGAGCTGTACCCTCGGCTTCCTCCCTGGTGGCCCCGGGAGCCCCGGTCAGATCAACGACCTTGGGGCTGTCGATAGCCCCCTTGGCCGAAGACGTTGCAGCGCCCTTGGCCTCGGCTGCCGAAGGGACGACCGTCTGTAGGGGCTGGACTTCCATCGCACCCCCTTGGGAAGGGTGGACTTCCTTCGTCGCAGCCTCCGCCGTTCTCTCCTCTCCACCGCCGAGCCGAGGAGTCGGCCGGGAGCTCGGCGGCCGACTTTATCTTTTTCTTTGGTGGCTCCTCGGGCATGGGCCCCTTACCCTTGTCCTCCGCCGTGGCCACTGGCCCCTTCCGAGGGTGAGAACCTGCCTGACCGCTGGCAGGTTGAACTTTCGGTCCCGCCTGACCGCTAGCGGGCTGGACTCCTTTCTCGGCCTCGGCCTTCCGCTTGGCCATTGTCCGGGCAACAATCTTGTCGTCCCTGAAGTTCATTGCAATGAGAAGATGGTCAGTAACATAAACAAAATAGGAGTGCTTAGTCAAGCCCTAAAACTATTACTCACCTAGTAGACCGTGCTCAGCCAATTGCGTGGGATCCGCAAGATCGGACAGGCGAACCGTCTCCCCGGTCATCATCTTGCGTTGGATCTTCCCCTCCTCCGTCATCAGAAAGGGAACTTTGTTGAACCCTGTGGCGTCGACCACCAACCAGACGTTCGATAGAGGGAAAGGCGGACCGCCCGCGGGAGGGCCCATGAATAAGAACTTATCCTTCCACCCGTGGATGGAGGAAGGTTTCTGGGAGATGGTCGGGAGGTTCTTCCCGCCCCTTTGGCTAAAGAAGTACCACCCGGTCATAGCTCAGGCTTCGTTCAAACTAGCCAACTGGAAGACCGACCGGAACAGGTTCACGGTCGGAGTCTCACCCAGTCGGCGGATAAACATTATGAAAGCAAAGATGCATCGCCACCCATTCGGAGTAAGTTTGGAGGGGGCAATGCGGTATGTCTGAAGGATTTCTACAACTAGAGGGTGGAGAGGGAACCTGAACCTTGATTTCAGAGTGTGTTCGTACACACAGATCTCCGACATAATCACGGTGCAGGCCCATTCGTCGGAGGTAGGGAGCAGAGCGCGGACATCTGTCATGGGCTCCTTGAGCTGGTATGCCCGACAGATCGATGACAAAGCCACCTCTGTTTTGATTTTACTCGGCACCTTCCAGGCTGGAACGGTGCCGAATGCCTCTACCGGCGGTCGACCACCCCTCTGGCGGGAAGACCGTTGGGGCGGAAGGCCCGCGGGACGACCGCGCTCTTCCACCTCCGAGAAACCTTTCTGGAATTCTTCCGAGCCAGAGGCCCTAGATTCAGCGGACCATCCTCCCGAAGAGGAAGATGATTCACCAGAAGAAGAAGAAGCTTGGGACCGGGTCATTCTTCTGATCACTCTCACCATACCGGAAGACGTGATGCTATTAGAAGAAAAGCTACTAAGCATGAACTGAAATGGAATCGATTAGAAGACTTACTGGTTTCAAGATAGGTGACCGAATGCACGAATGGAAGCTCGAAAACAAAGATCGATTGGGCTCCGAGTGCTCTGATAGAACTCCGATTACAGTTGAAGAAAATGGTCGAATGAATGAAGTGGAAAGGTATTTATAGGGCAAGTAACCGAGAACTGTCTCTTCGGGTTCCGGACACGCGTTTCAGGTCCATTGGTTGTCGTCTGCCGCGTCGGGCGCGACGTGACTGATTGACGTGCGCAATGATGGTGCTTCTTCTCGAGGCACTCCGCCTCCTGTAGACCGTCGGATTAGTATGACGATCCGTGTGAACTTCGGTCTCAGCCGTCCGATGCACTCGGTCGATTCGAAGACGAGTAGCATTTAATGGCACTCACTCGTTCTCGAGGCGCACCGCCACCCGGTGTCCGTTGGATCGTGGATCGATCCACGTCAAGTTGGAAGATCGACGGTCGAGCACTCTCGCATAAACCGAGATTAACGCCTCGAGCCCCGTGCCTCAATCAATCGTGCAGACGGAGCATAACCGCCTCTTCTCGGGAATAACCTGCCATTCAATGCATCCATCAATCTGGCAATCGGCCTCATACGACGTGGGTTTTCTCAACGGTTTAAACTTATTGCACTGCAGAATTCGCTGCATCCGACAGCGCAAGGGGCATCTGTTAGGAGGGAAATGATCCCTCCACTTAAAATCTTACACGTGTCAAGTGCGCCTTCGGAGCCTGAGCGCTCGGAGTGTCTAGCACTCGGCTTCTCATGCGCATGGCCTCCCTTGTGCCCGGCCTCCCGGGTAGCGCACGGAGTTATGATCCTACTCGGTCTTGGGAGCCAGAGTCCTATTGAGATTCTGCTACCTCCGGAGAGTCCTTCTCTCAGTCTGATACGACACCGACTATTCTGGTCGACCATCACTCACACGTTGACACGTGTCAATCCCAGAGCAGATGGACCTAGCTTCCTTGGCTAAGGTCTCTGACTCCTACTCGGAGTCTACCACATGAGTGTCCCACAGAGCGACACGTGGCAATCCTATTGGCAATCTATCTCCCTGAGTCCTGGTGCCTCCATGCTTCTTCCCAATCTATAAGTAGAGGGCAACCCCTCAAGGTAAGCCCTTATGCACTTACGCACGCACAAGTTACAAGCAGTTATTATTCATCCCACTCACTCTCAAACTCACTCATCTTCCCACTTTCTCTAAACTAGAAATTGCTTTCTGCTATCTCTTGACTGTTTACCTTGGGAATCTAACTTAGGCATTGGAGGGTACCCGGGGCTCAGGCGCCCCTTCCTTTGTCTCATTTTTTTTCTTTTCGTTGATGGGCGATTTCCAACCGTAACAAGGAGTAAATTTGATGATTAGGGTTGATAAGAAATTACTAATGATGGCCATAGGATGACCTTAGGATAAATCCCATTGAAGAACAGAAGAAATTTCCAAGAAGAACTCGAATTTCATGTTGACCATGACCAGAAATCTCAAGGTCGCAGCTAAGATCGACCATAGCATGACCAGTGTGACAAAAGATTGACAATAGGCATTCAGAAAGAATTCAGAAATCATATGGTCGCAGCTATCGTCGCACCATATGCGATCGTAGGGTATCTACCGTAGACAGGATGGTCTATACAGCATGAGACCATAGGACCAATCAGGCACATATCAGTGCTCTATTTTGTTTTCGACTACTATAACAAGTCACATATGAATCCTGACTTAAATTCATATAACTTTTAGGTTGTTAAATCAATTCAAAGAGAACTTCAAGGCTTGGAAGGACATCAAGAATTGCTAATAGGTGAGGGAACAAGACCTAAACAATTTGGTTAATAATAAATTATTATTTTTATTGAGTCCAATGCCATGATTGATTCTTTGCTTGAATGCTTGTAATGTGCATCTCACATGTCATCCAATATTCTTTCTATTACTGTTCATGCATATTTAATTCTGTTTATTTATAACATGATAATGATGATGATGCTAGGAAATGACATGTGAATCTATGTGTGTGGTTGGTGTGTTGAATGCGAGTGGAGCATCAGGGGGAGGATGTGGCATGGTGGTCTTCGACCTCATCACCAAGACTCTAGCTCTATCTCTACTCAAGTCTGGCCCACTGACATTGTCGTATCCCCATTACCTTAGCAGAACTATTACGTCATAGGGCATCAGGGGAGGTGGTCTTGGACCTTGTGGTCTTTGACTCTGCTGGGGGGCCTTAGCTCTATCTCTATGGATGTATTGAGGGATGTTGGGGTGAGGCCTTAGATACACTATTTGGCATTAGGATTGGTTAGTTGTGAGCCTAGTTTGCAAGCCCTCGCCAATAGGGACCTACGTGTTGGTATGGGTAGGGCATCAGGGGAAGTGTTGATGGGGTTTGATCTGGACACTTTAGCTCTATTTCTATTCCTTGATGGGTGCATGTGGGACAAAAATGGTGTTTGATACATTGGGCAGCTTCACACACTCGTGTATAGTGGTGCGGCGGCCACCTATCCTTTCTATTACACATTGCAAACTTATGAACCAGACCAAAGATATGAGTTGAATGCATGCATATATTTGTTACATTGTTTTGTTTGCTCACTGAGCCGTGATGTGTGCTCACCCGTTCGATGTCGAATATTTTTAGTTGATGATGCAAGCCCTACCATTGAAAAATATATGAATGCGCCGACGTATGGACACGTTGTTGCGATGGATGTAGAAGCTGAAGAAGATGTGCATGATTCATCATGCCAGTGTAACCTTATAATTTGAACATCGGATATGTAATTGATTATTTAATTTTATGTCTTGTGGTTTAGAGATAATTCGATTAAATACTTATTTATCACTGTTAGACTCTCAGTTCATTATTTGTAAGACTTCTACTTATTTTTTTATTCCCTTTGATTATTAATGTGGAATGTGTGTTTGATTTGATATGGTGGGTACGACCTATGTGAGATCCTGGGTGAACCATTGGTTTATTGTCAGTTCATCATACCATTCTGGTTAGACTATAATTGGGGTGTGACACTGATGGCTGTGAGTCCAACCTCATGCACATCCTATCCTACCTACAATGATGAGTGGACTTACCGTTGGTTTCTTGATGATGTTTTGTTGGAATCGATGGCGGTGCGAGCTTTCTCCATCCTTCTTCTCCTTCACCACCTTCTTCTTCTCTAATTCCTTCTTTTAGTTCTAGGGTTTGTGGGTTGAGTGAAAGAGTGAGAAGAAGTGGAGAAACATCACTTATATAAAAGGAAAACTGCCTAATAGAGCCCTCTCCCAGTTAGGAGAGTAATTTCACTGAACTAGGAAACTTTCCTTAACTCGGAGTCTATTTTTATGTTTGACTGATCGCATGTCTGATCTCATGTCCGATCACATAAATATGTGGGACCAAACAACCTCAACCAGTTAAATTGGATAAAAATTAAGGTTTCCAATTTCGAACCTTTAATGCGTGGTCTATTGTCCAACTATCTCCTGCTGCCAGGTTGTGGTGGGAAGACCTGTTATGACACGTCAACTCATGTTAGACCAGGTTAGTGGAGTGCGGGTCTTACATGCTCAGTTTACTGATATAAGTTCATGACATTGTCTGAGGTGGCATGGCAAAACAGAGCTTAGTGCTCTGATAGCAACATTATCACACCCCAAATTTACAATATATAAAATTACAAATTTTACTGAACCGATACACATTTTTTATTTGGTTCAACCCAGAATCACGTAAGCGGTGCACACCTCCACCAACCCTAACAAGACCAATGTCATCAATAATAATCAGAGTGAATTAAATAACAAAAATAAATATGTCCACTGAGCTTTTAATGATACTTAAAGTAATTAAAATAGCATTGTATCACAAGTTACTCTTGTGAGACCCGCACCCTGAATCATCTACTAACTAGGATTCCTCATGTGCTAGGTCTCAATACTCAAACTGGCGAGTTACTCAACATGGATCAAATAGATACATTTGAACCATAGGTGAGTCACTTCTATCCATTCATGGCAACATATGTAAGACCCGTATCGAACTAACCGATCTTACCACCATGTATCAGGTCTACCTATCATGGTCGAGCCAAGTGGACCATGTGCGTGAAGAAACCACAAAACCAGGTAAGAAATCAACCCAAAAACAGTCAATTATGAGTGTGTGGTCACATATCTAAATAGGTGTAACCAACCACACCTCAAAATAATCCAACCATATGAATTTTGGTCATGTGGTTGGACATTTCAGAAGGTGTGGTTGACAGATTCTGTGACCCCACCTCTGACCATACGAACCCAATCAAAACCAAAATTTGGAAACCTTCCTAATCCAAAGAGGAGTCTTTCCTAAACTCATTAGGGCATATTATGGAAGGTTTTTCTCTATAAATAAGACGTCCCTTAGCCTCTTTCACTCCTATAGAACTCTAATGGAACGTGGGAGAAAGAGAAGAGAAGGAAGATAAGGAGAATTGAAGAGGAAGACTAAGGAGGAAGAAAATTCAAAGAAACCTCTGAATCTTCAACAGGTTTAAGGTATGGAACATTCCCCATGTTAATTGAGAGCCTAAAATAGTTCATGAAAGAGATAAGATTTAGGTGAAACCCAAATCATCAATCCATGGATAAATTCTAAGAGAATCCATGGAGGGAATTTATGTGGATGTGGATTCATTATAAAAATACTAGTTCTGAGCCATAGAACAATCATAGGAAGGACCATAATGATAAGCCATGGAATCCAAGCATGGAGGATTGGAATTGAGAGTGAAAGGTCGACCATCACACGTGTGGTCATACGTGTGGTTGCATGATGTGCGAGCACACGAGACACACATGTCTGACCACATGCCCTCGGGAAGTTTCCAGAGAGGCTGTGGTGGCACGTGTGGTCGGAGTATGTCCGGCCACACCCTGCGACCCCACGCCCTGTGGTTGTAGAAACTGAGACCATAGGTGCTGCCACACCTACGACCCCTGAATTTCTGTTAGTCTAAATTGCTGGGAATTAATTCTAATTTAAAATCTATATATTTGTTAGGTTTCCAAGTGGTTTAAAAGAGATTTACAAAGCTTGAACAAGGATCTACTATCAATCAAAGGTGAGGGAACAAGACCTAAATTAATTGGCTAATAATAAACTGTTTTTATTTATTGAGTCCAATGCCATGAATGATTCTATGCTTGTATGCATGTATTGTGCATTTCACATGTCATCCAATATTCCTGTTATTACTGTTCATGCATATTTAATTTTGTTTATTTATAACATGATGATGATGATGATGCTAGGAATATGCATGTGAATGTATGTGTGTGGTTAGTGTACTTGATGCGAGTGGAGCATCAGGGGGACAACGTGACACTGTGGTTCATCCTGGTCACCAGACTCTAGCTCTATCTCTACTCAAGTCTTGTCCACTGACATCATCGTATCGCCATTGCCTTAGTAGAACTATTACGTCGTAGGGCATCACTGGAGGTGGTCTCGGACCGTATAGTCTCTAACTCTGCTAGGGGCCTTAGCTCTATCTCTATGGATGTATTGAGGAATGCTGGGGTGAGGCCTTGGATACACTATTTGACATTAGGAATGGTTAGTTGCTAGCCCAGTTTGTAAGCCCTCGCCAATAGGGGCTTACGTGTTCGTATGGGTAGGGCATCAAGGGAAGTGTCGTGCGGTGTTCGATCTGGGCACTTTAGCTCTGTCTCTATTCCATGATAGGTGCATGTGGGACGACATCCATTGGGCGGCTTCACACACTCGTGTATAGAGGTGCGGCGGCCACCTATCCTTTCTATTGCACATTACAAACTTATGAACTAGACCGAAGATATGAATCGAATGCCTGCATATGTTTGTTGCATTGTTTTGTTTGCTCACTGAGCCATGATGTTTGCTCACCCTTTTGACGTCGAATATTTTTAGTTGATGATGTAGGTCCTACTGTAGAAGATTATGTGAATGCTCCGATGTATGGGCATGTTGCGGTGATGGATGTAGAAGCTATGATGGAGTCGCATGATTCGTCGTGCGAGAGCAACTCATGCGTCTTTGATTAGATTTATTTGTTGGATTATTAAGAACATGTAATTGATTAATTTATTTTATTTTATGTCTTAGTCATTTGGAGATAATTGGATAATTTATTACACTGTTAGATTCTCAATTCATTAATATTAAAGACTTCTGCTATCGTTTATTTATTCTGATTATGGTTGAGGATGTGTATAGTTTAAGCAAAAAGACACAGCCTATTCGAGATCCTGGTTCAACCGTTGGATCATAGATAGTTCATTACACCATTCTGGTTGGTGTAGAATTGGGGTGTGACAACATAGATGCATTAGGATGGACCTAGAGTCACCCTACATACAATCCAAATACATGGGTGCCATCTTGCTGATCGGGGGGCTATAAAATAGCCTAATCAGAGGCACAACTAGATGAAACACCATACAGTAGCTTCCCTCCAATTAGTGTGTAAGAACCACATTTGTGAGCACTCTTTCACCTCAGCATTCTATAAATAGGAGATCCCAGTCCCTTATTTCACTGTCTTGACCTTGGGATTCTTAGAGAGGGCTTCAGGGTTGGTGAAGGAGCTCAAGTGGATGCCCTAGTTTCTCCCTTGTGAGGTAAGTCCATCTCTCTCTCTCTCTCTCTCTCTCTCTCTCTCTCTCTCTCCTTCATCTTTAATTGAAGACCTAATGTTGGTTACTCCTCTATTAGTAACCACCATTGATGGAGATAAGCCCAAACCTTAGCGGTCTAGGTGGTTAACCCATGGAAGAGGGTTTATGTCACTCTTTCTCTCTTTCAGCAACCAAAAAGGTTAATGGTGGGACATTCCACACTATTGGCCACCATTAATGAAGACCAAAGAGCAAACCCTAGATGGTAGGTTGCTTACCCACATCATGGTTAGAATGGATGTGAGTTAATATGGACCCTAATCCCTTCCCCTAACTTGGGATGACGGTTTCCATCAACTATAAGACAAGAAGTGAGCATTGGGAACAAAATGCCTAAAGAATGGAAGGCAGGATCTCTGGTTCAAGTGATATTTACCCTCAATCTAGAGGATGCTCCGGGGGCATATCCTCTGAAGACACAGGAGCCTTAGGCTCCAGAACCCATCGAAGGCTCCAGACATAAGGTTTCTTATGAGTACTAAAGCATCCAGAGGGTGTGTCAGAAGGAATACCACCTGACATTGCCTTCAAAATACATCAATTTTCTCTTGATAATGATGGATTGATCACAGGTGATACATCTAGAGGATATGTTGAATGACATACCATCCTTTCATCCCTCTATTTCAAGTAAGAAACTATGGATTATTTTAAGTGTAGTGGCGGATGGAGAACCGGTGGGTATACCACCCATGTCCTTCATCTGTCTCTGGTTCAAAAGGGTAACTTGCCTTAGTTAGGAATTATGGGACCAACCATTGGGTCCCCATCTTGCATTGGGATCCGTATATGGACTCTAGAGACTGAACCATATGAATTATAGATTAATCAACCATCTAACCAATGATTATACAATGAAATAGATTACAGACTCGAACACGATGTTGGCCTACGATTTGGGCTTAGCATTGTAATCGCACTATAAGTGCAATTAGGTGGGGGTTTTGATCCGTAGTAATTAAGGCATTCTAACATGTCTACTTTTATTTCAATAACATGTTATGCCTATGATGATAACATGTTATGTTTCCTTTGATAATATGCTATGATTATGCTTATAACATGTCATCCAATAAACTGTTATTATTAAGCATGTATTTGCATAACAACAACTATATATGTTTGTGTGATGATTATTGGATGGGTATGATAGTGTGGCATGTGGGAGCACAATACACATGCCATATTGTTTTATACCATTACCTTAGAGGGGGCACGGTGGTCCATAGGAGTGGTGCTAGGGGTCCTTGTTGGGGTGAGGCCTTGTTTCATCTTCTGTATATATAATCACCATGTATGATGGTGCGTCGAGCGTGGGTACATTCATCATGTTGGAATTGCTAGCATTCTAACAGGGACACAGTGATCCATGGAAGTGGAGTCGGGGGTCTTTACTAGGGTGCAGCCCTATTTAAATTGATGCACATGATAGACATAGGTAAAGACATTATCCTATATCCTATGCCCTTCCATTAGGGGTCAAGATACTGGCATAGACTCATACTTCCAAAGGTTGGATGACATGAGGAAAGAGTCAGTGATGTGTGGGTGCGCGGTAGCTGGCATGAGTTGGAGTCTATGGTGGGAGGTGACAAGCCTGAAGGGTTTGGAGAACCTAGAGGGGTTTAACTTATAGATGGAGTTCAGTGATCTGGGATCTCGTATTCTTCTTTTACTTTGCCCGGTGTATGAGAGTTGGAGGCTAATGACTGTAGGCGGGACCGAAAGCATTGGCTGAATCTCTTTAGGACACCAAAGTAATACATTCCTGAGATCTAATTAAATGAACTCATTTCATTTCATTGGATGTTGTATGATGCATGCATGTGATACTTGACTTCTTACAGAGCTGGAAAAGGAGCTCACCCTCATATCGATACTTCATTTCTAGATGTTGTTGCAGGTGATTATAATGTGCCTGAGTTTATGGAGGACTCACTGGTTAGTGATGCTACCTATGCTAATGTTGTTGTAGGAGACCATGGCAAGTGTTGTACTTGTAGTGATTGCGTCTATGCTTGACGCACCCCTCTTTATGTTCCTATCTTTATTTGATTATGAGGTGGATAGGTATTGAGCCTTATTCGGGACAAGGATCTTTGATTTACTCTTTAATTCCGGATAATTGTATATTGCGATATTATGGTATTATGTGATGACTATTGGGGTAAATTTCATAAGACTCGACTTTATTATGATGTGATATCACTTAAATGCCATCTGTCATGACTATTCCTTCCGCTATCATTACTTTGATTGCCTTCATTGTTATTGTTGTTATTGCTTATATAAACTATGGGATTGTATGGTAGGTCACTGTAGTTACCAATCGCTAGAAGATTCGGGTTAGCTATTGGGTTGACCCAGATATCACTCCCAATTCCCTAGAATGGGCTGTGACAACACTTGGTATCAAAATACAGCTATTCTGATTCTACCTACAGATTTCCCATGCACACGAGTTGCCACATGTTAATGATAGATGCTTAGGATTTAACTTAAAAGACATGTACAAACCAATAATAGTAAGTAGGGAGATAATACCCTAGTTGAATCAAGAAGAGAATAACACACAAAAACAAATAAGAACTATATAAAAGATACAGGTATGGAACCAAGGATACATATAAAAGAAGCAAACAAAAAAAAAGCAAATAAGATAAATCTCTAAGAATCAGCTAGGGGTGGTAGGTTTGAATCACTCGACTGAGTAATTGATGGAATGTGCATGTGTCGACAATATCCCTCTGCTGGACCCTGGTAGTATAAATGGGGAATCACTCCAGTAGACACCATGGAGGCCCGAACCTGACAAAGGTCCTCATCGAAGGCATCCTAGGGTCTCACCATGGCCTGCTGAGCATGCTGCATGCCGGCCAACTCATCTAAAATCTTTCATTGACCCTCCTAGATAGTAGTGAATATCTCTTCAACATGGGCCATATGACCTCAAGGCCTAGCAGGTGCTATAGATATGGAACACTATCTCCCTAAAGGTCATCTGAATCATCATTTTTGTCCTATTGAATGACAACCCTATGAGCCATTGGGTGTCTACCTCGTTCTCTCTACTCTGGTCTCGCTATGGCCTTCAGTGCAGGATCATACATCACCACATTATTAAGCTTCATCTTGATGATAGAAGTCCAACCAAATGGAGAAGACTCCTTCCCATTATGGATCTCCTCACCAACAGTCTCCACTCTGAAGTGGGTAAAGAACCGAGATAGTAGACGACCATATGGCAACTTGCCTCTACCTAAATGAGTTGCAATGAATGGGATATGATGTCAGGTAGTCATAGTCGCTCTCCCTGCAGGACATTGTAAGTCACGTCTATGCCAAAATAGTTCAGCTCATCCCTGTGACCAGCCCTAGGTAGTATGTTATGCTGTATGATCCGACTAATCACCCTAGGGATGGGAAAGAAGTCAGGCTCTATGTTGCCATTCTCTACATCCATCTTCTCAGGATGAATAAGAGTCTCCAGGATGGTGTCCCATTTGTCCTCAGAATAGTCTATGTCTTCTCGTAGGACATAGTAAGTCTGTGCACCCTCTCTGGACACACCCAAGATAGCAGCTAGGCTGTCAATGTCTAGATCAATGTTGACGCCCTTTACCCTACTAGTAAGGTGAAAGTCATCAGCCACTCCTACCACGTTGTCTAGGTTGCAAAAGAAATGGCACATTAGGTTGGGATAAACATCAGCCCTGATGTGCAAGGAAAAATTCCAACCCATGTCACCAAAATGCAATTTGGTAACAAACCATCCCAAATTCTCAAAGGCCACAGATCTGCCAGCCTCAACCTTCACACGGCTAAACTTGGCCCAAAGCTAACTGACCCCGTATGAAATGAACCTGGTACGATCATATTGCCCTGCTCGGTTGGCTTTACTCTCCCTGTTGAGTGGAGCCATGTGATCTGCATAAGATAGGAGAAAGAGGATAAGAGAAACAACCCCCCATTACATGTAAATCTCCAATGCATGGGTCTGGTTACCCTGGACGGCAAGATGATGTTCTAACAGAAATTCTTATACCCCAAACACGAAGGGATACCAATGGCAAAGACCTTAAGGTCCCTTCCCTCCTCTAACCAAAGGATTAAACCAAAAGAGTAAACGCCATGAATTATGATCGAAAAGAAAACAAAAGAAAAATCCATAAAGGGAAGACGAAAAACTTACCAGAAGATGTCAAGGAACGATGTGGGTCGATATCCACTGAAGAATCCACCAAGAAAAGGGTTGGAGTACTTCGAAAACACTCAAGGAATACGTTCTCTCATTCCCTCTGAAAAATTAACAGTGTGGGTTCAAAGAGAGAACCCATGAGGCTTATAAAACCATTGGAATTTTGCAGCTCCAGGGCTCCAGTAACTTAAAAACCTTGCTCTGGAACTATCCTCTGGAAAAGCCAAGGGTTGCAACGAATGGAAATTTGGCACCCAAATTCCAGTGCCATTTCAAATAGATTGCCCAAGTAGTCATCTGGAGGATCAAACGAATGGAATACCACCCGTTTTTCCTTTCGAATTACTCTCTGAAAGGAGTGGTCTGTACAGACAAAGGCAAAACCAAACGAAATTGCCTTTGAAACTCCCACTGATTACCCTTTAAGTTTGGGGGAAATCTGACATGAAATAACCATGTAAGAACCGTGCTCTGAAAACCCGATTTAATCCATGGTTTATATTGTGACAGGTCTCCCAATCATAACCGGACCGAAAGGCGAGGTCGGGTGACGAACCACGAGATCCAGGTATGAGAAACGATGTGTAAAAATGTAATTTTTACATACCGGTCTCAGTATAGGTCTCACTCAGAGTGAGACCGGTATGTGCGACCGGTATGTGCAAATCAGCTGGAGACGGACTCCAGCGGGTCCCACACTCCGAATAAAAATTTGGAAAATTTTCTAGACATGGGAGACCTTCCTGGAATGGTCTCCCACTATATATATGCACATAACCCCTCCTTAGATCCTTCCAAACCTTATCAAACCCTATGCCATCTGGAAGAGATCTGAGAAGGAGCAAGGAGGAAGAAGACTGCACAAGAAGAGGGATCTTCCGTTGGAGAAGCACGCCGCTGTTCAACAAACACCGGTAAGTGCTCAAACTCTTTATTGATGTTAGGATTTCAGATCGATGCTGTAAAATGGCGCAATGATCCAAAATCCTAGAACACCAAAACCCTAGTTCTCATTGGGATCCAGTCTGGGAACGATGCGATGAAATAATCGAAACCTAGATGACTAAACGAGGATTTGGACCAAAGAATGATTTAGGAAAAACCTTAAAAACCAAGCTGATGATCGACGGGGGAGGGAGGTCCGAGATTGGACTCTCAGACCCATATTGTAAGACCCGTATCGAACTAACCAATTTTACCACCTTGTACCAGGTCTACCTATCATGGTCGAGTCAAGTGGACCAAGTGCGTGAACAAACCACAAGACCAGGTATGAAATTTAACTCAAAAATAGTAAAATATGAGTGTGTGGTAGCATGCCTAAACAGGTGTGACCGACCCCACCTCAAAAGAGTCCAACACCATGAAATTAGGTCGTAGGGTCGGACATTTTAAAAATGTAGGGTCGCGGATTCTACGACCCCACCTCCGACCCCACGGAATCCAGTCAGAACCGAAATTAGGAAACCTTCCTAATTCGAAGGGGGTCTTTCCTAAACTCATTAGGGCATATTATGGAGGGTTTTCCACTATAAATACGACGTCCCTTAGCCTCTTTCACTCCTTTAGAACCCTAATTGAAAGTGAGAGAAAGAAAAGAGAAGGAAGAGAAGGAAAATCTAAGACGAAGACTAAGGAGGAGGAAAATTTAGAGAAAACTCAGAATCTTCGACAAGCATAAGGTATGAACCTAATTCCCATGATTAATTGAGAGCCTAGAATAGTTCATGAAGAAGATAGGATCTAGGAGAAACCCAAATCATCCATCCATGTACAAATTCCAAGAGAATCCATGGAGGAAATTATTGTGGACAATGGATGGTGTATAAAATTGTAGTTTTGAGCCATAGAACAATCATAGGATGGATCATGATGATAAACCAAAGGATCCAAACATGAAGGAAAGAAGTTGAGAGTGAAAGGTCGACCATAACACGTGTGGTCGCACGTGGGGTCACAAGATGTCTGACCCTACAAGACCCACATATCGGATCACTTGCCTTCGGGAAGTTTTCAGCGAGGGTGTGGTCGCATGTGGGGTCGGAGTATGTCCGACCCTAACCTGCGACCCCACACCCTGTGGTTGCAAAAACTGAGACCCCAGGTGCTGCCCCACCTGTGACCCCTCAGTTTCTGTTAGTCTAAACACATGGGAATTTTTTCTAATTAAAATCTATCAACTTGTTAGGTTTCCAAGTGGTCTAAGAGTGAATTAGAAAGCTTGAACGAGGATCTATTATCGACCAAAGGTAAGGGAACAAGACCTAAGCTAATTGGCTAATAATAAACTATTTTTATTTATTGAGTCCAATGCCATGAATGATTCTATGTTTGTATGCGTGTATTGTGCATTTGACATGTCATCCAATATTCCTGCTATTAATTTTCATATATATTTAATTTTTTTTATTTATAATATGATGATGACGATGATGTTAGGAATAGGCATGTGAATGTTTGTGTGTGGTTAGTGTACCTGATGCAAGTAGGGCATCAGGGGAAGTATGATGTGGTGCAGTCCTAATCACTTTAGATCTATCTCTACTCAAGTCTTGTCCACTGATATCGTAATATCACCATTACTTTAGTAGAACTATTACGTCATAGGGCATTAGGGAAGGTGGTCTCGGACCATGGAGTCACTAACTCTGTCGGGGGGCCTTAGCTCAATCTCTATGGACGTATTGAGGGATGCTGGGGTGAGGCCTTCGATACACTATTTGACATTAGGATTGGTTAGTTGCGAGCCCAGTTTGTATGCCCTCGCCAATAAGGGCTTACGTATTGGTATGGGTAGGGCATCAGGGGAAGTGTAATGCGGTGCGGTCCTACACACTTTAGCTCTATCCATATTCCATGGTGGGGTGGATGTGGACAACAATGGTGTTTGATCCATTGGGTGGGCTTAGACACCTGTTATAGAGGTACGGCGGCTACCAAACCTTTCTATTACACATTACAAACTTATGAACCAGACCAAAGATATGAATTGAACGCATGCATATGTTTGTTGCATTGTTTTGTTTGCTCACTGAGCCGTGATGTGTGCTTACCCTTTCGACGATGAATATTTTTAGTTGACGATGCAGGTACTACTGTAGAAGACTATATGAATGCTCCGATGTACGGACATGCTACGGCGATATATGCAGAAGCTATGATGGAGTCGCATGATACGTCGTGCTAGTGCAACTCATGCGTCTTCGAATAGATTTATAGTTGGATTATTAAGAACATGTAATTGATTAATTTATATTATTTTATGTCTTTGTCATTTGGAGATAATTGGATAATTTATTTATTTTATCACCATTAGACTCTCAGTTCATTAAATATTAAAGACTTCTGCTATTATGTATTTATTCTGATTATGGTTGTAGAGGTGTTTGGTTTAAGCAAACGGACACAGCCTATTCGAGAACATGGTTGAACCGTTGGATCATAGATGGTTCATCACACCATTTTGGTTGGTAAGGAATTGGGGTGTGACAACTTGGTATCAAAGCTCTCGGGCCCTGTCTATTAAATCGATATACTTCCACAAGATTTTGTGAACTGAGTTAGGATAAAAATTTAAGTGCTTTAATAAGAACACACTATAAGCATCGTGTTGTATGAGACATAAATTAAGAAAGAGAATAATGCATAAAAAAAGGAGAAACATGTTTCATATATACATCGAATAAAAAACAACATTTATACATATCCAAATCAGAGTACGGTCCATAATCCAGACAGTTACACTGCAGTACAAGGAAAAACAAAAAGAAAATATACATCATGGAGCTGGAGGTGCTGGAGGAGGAGGTGCCTCACGATCCCGGTCATAGTCCTCAGCATACACTCTAGTCAGCCAGGTTACCTGAGTATGGGTCACCTGGAGGCTAGCTGTCAGATCGGTCATCCGCTGATCAGACATGCGCTGGGCATCTAGAAGCTCTCCTACTCTCCCATCTGTCACGTTCTGAGCCTCTCTAATCTCACGCAGTAGCCCCATCACATCATCAGATGGTGGGTGTAAAGGACCAGCAGTATGTGAATGAACCCGAGATGGGCCAGCTTCAGTGGAATGCGGTGGTGATGGAGGAGGTATGGCATCTACATCCATATACATATGATCATCATCCTCAGCATCACCACCATGGACTCCAGCTGCTGCTGCCGCCTCGGTGTCTGCCATCTTTACCTAGGTACGAGGATGCACCGGAGCGTTCCTCTTCTCGTAACTGACCTGTACATCTCGCATCCCCATCTTGCAGATGGCATCCCAGTCAAGGTCAGAAGAGAAAGTATCCTCATGAATCCTTTCATCTAATAAGTCGATATGTAGGCATGTGAGCAGGGTAGTGATCAAACACCCATAGGGCAAGTTGCCTATCAGACTAGGCTTCGTAGTATGGATCATCGTCCTGATGATAATGTATGGCAGGTAGACGGGCTGCTAGTTCATATGCAATACAAGAGTTACTGGGTTAACTGAGAAATCCTATCATAATGCCCACTCTGAGAAATCAGGTTGTGCTGAATGATCTTGCAGTACACCCGAGGTTCCGACCGTAGGTTGATTGCCTTCATCTCCTAGTGATCACTTTTAAGAAACTGGCGATCAATCTCAGAACGCATCATCAAGGAAAATAACTGGGGTTCTTTGGGTGCACAATATACTAAGGGGGCGTCTTTTGATATACCTAGGAGATCAGTCAACTGCTGGCAGTTAAAGGAAACTTCCACCCCTTTCACATAACTGGTAATCCTGAGCTCCCTACCCCTGTCTGTATCATTACGATCACCCACTACCTGAAGGTTGCAATAGAACTGCTTCACCAGAGTAGGATAGGTGCAAGCCTCATACGTTATCACGGGGAGCCAACCCATGTCCCTAAAAGCTCCCTCTACATTAAACAAGGCTAGACTAGCCAAGTTAACACAGCGACCCCTTCTACCTTTTTACGCTCATAACGAGCATACTGAGCCTCTGCCTCATTAGAGCGGAAACGAATGGGATCATGAGCTCTAGGAACTTTGGTGCGAGCCATACTATCTCCAAGGACACAGACAAAGAGAAAGGATATTAGTTGTAGAGCAAAACTCAAAATTTTGGGCATTATAATGGCATGATTTGGCCATAAGCCTCACTTTTAACCCAAACAGTTGGGCAGGAGGACTTAAATATGTTCCAAACCACCCTGCAAGGTTCATACAATTGGAAATTTAAACTAGGAAGGTTGAATTTGATGAAATTTCAATTATTTGGAAAAAACCCCAAAAATTAGGTCAAAAATAAAAAATTTCAAGTTTCTCAAAAACTAACCGATGAAACTCAAATGTTCTTGAGGGATTTTTGTCCATTGGGTGGCCAATAGCAAAAGCCCCCAATAAAAATCAAATTTTTACGATTAGAAAAATTTGAATTTGAAGAAAACTCTATAAATGGCGAAAAACCTAGCTTTGAAAGCTTAAAAGTAATGACCAAAAGAGAACATACCTGAAGGAAAGGAACGGAGGTCGTGAATGGAAGAAATATTCACCAAACATGAGGGGTCGATACTGTAACTCAAGGGAAGCGAGTTCAGATGAACAAAAAAGAGAAAGTGAGAAATGATTCCAAAAATCATGTTTAAAAACCTGATTTGGGGTCGTGCGGTCTCAGAATTCGACTAAACATGTGACCCTACGACCAACCCTAGAATCGACCCTTGGCTCTCGGTGAGCTGACAGACATCGTGTGGTCGAACCCTGTGGTCGGACATATACCGACCCCAGGATCGACCCTAGGCTCTCGGTGATCTGATAGACATCGTGTGGTCGGACCCTGTGGTCGGACATATACCGACCCTACGTCCAACCCTAGACTTTCGATGAGCTCACAAGGTTTTGTGAGGTCACATACCCTATGGACGGACACAGTGCTACCCTACCATTGACCCTACGATAAAAAATTCAGTATTTTCACTGAATGACTTGAAAAATTGGAATTTTACATTGATTAGTTGGATTTTGACTTGGGAATGACTTATTATGATTGCCTCACATGTTCTATGTTTTTTAGACACTACCACCACCGAAAACAGGAAATGATTGGGCGAAGAGTAACCAGGCGAGGTGGTAAACCCAATTCCACCACCACCACTTGTGGAGGAAAATAGCCATGCAAACCATGAAAGACAAGAGAATCAGAATGTGGTACCACCAGGAGCTAACGACCAGGATAATCCTTCAAACTTGCCAGCCCCACCTACAGATTTGGCTACCGCGGTAATGAACCTAGCACAACAGCTGCAGCAAATACAATAGGTGCAAGCCAATATGCAAACTGCTATGGGAATGTCTTTTCCAGCTGCACATACTACACCTGTACCAGCCAGACAAGCTAGCACCGTACCAGGGGGTAGCAATACGGTACCCCAAGCACCTCAAATGCCAGTTGTGCGAGCTCCAGTACAGAACCCTGAGGTAGCCCAAGGAAACTATCGGTACCAACCACCAATGTATGGGGCCTATGCTCAATATTAGTTGGACCACTCTCGACTGATCGATCATTTTTTGAAAATGAAACCTAAGGAATATAATGAGAAAGCAGCAGATCCGTTGTGGCATGCTCACTGGGTCGACGAGATGGAAAGGAATTTCATGATGATGTTAGTTAATGAGGGGGAGAATGTAATGTGTGTAACATTTATGCTGAAAGGAGATTCACACCACTGGTGGAAGTCCACTCGGACTTATCTGTTAACCTAGCACGCCCAATTGACCAGGGCTATTTATAAAGAGGCATTCTTCGAGAAGTACTTTCCCAGAAGTTTCAGAGATGCTATGAAAAGAGAGTTTCTGAGTCTGTATCAGGGACAGATGACGGTGGATGCAAACCAACAACGTTATGAAGAGCTGATTTTCTTTTTTCCCTCTAGCTTATAGGAGGAAAATACTAAAACCCAAAGGTTCATTACGGGACTTAGGGGAAGAATTTGAGAGCATGTTTTAGGGCTGGAAAAGAAATTTTATAATGAAGTAGTGCAGATTGCTCGAGTACTAGAATCGAGCCAGAGAGAGAGCTATTTTGCTCATAATAGAGGTATCAAGAGGCCAAATGGAAATTCTTATAACGGAGGGAATACAAAGACATTCAAACCCTTCCGTACTCAAGGATTTAATGGTGCAGCCATGACTACTCCAACAGTCCATCCTCAATAAAAGCAAAATAATGAAGGAGTAATGTGCTATAACTACAATCAAGTAGGACATTATTCTAGGGAATGTCTGAAGCCCAGGAAGCAGCTACAATAAGGAAAGGTTTATGCAGTTACATCTGAGGATGCTACCGCATCAACTGATGTGGTCACAGGTATGACCTGAATCTTTCATTTTGTGACCTTGTGTGAGCATGTAGACTAAATTAAAACAAATCACAGGTATCGTACCTATTATTTGCATACCCGCTAGAGTACTCTTTGATTCTGGAGCTACTCATTCTTTTATATCTGTGTCATTTGGAAAGAAGCTAAATCTACCCCTCAAATCTTTTGACTACAAATTTCTTGAATGATCGCATATGGGATTAGAGGTAGAATTAGAAAATGGTTACGGACCATGTCTAGTTCTTATCAGCGAGATGATTTTTGATGCAACCCTGATTCAACTCGAAATGGTAGACTTTGACGTTATCTTGGGAATGGATTAGTTAGCTCGGCATTCTAAAAACCTATTATGTGCAGAAAAGAAGCAGACATTTAAAGACAAGGAAGGAGCAGAGTTTAGTTTTGTGGGAACCAAACTTCCCCGTAAACTAAAACTCATCCTCTCTGCATTAAAGGCTAGAAACTGCATCGAGAAAGGAGGAGTTGGGTATCTAGTGTCCGTGGTTGATCTCACCGAGGAAGTACCACGAATGGAGGATATTGATGTTGTGCGTGGCTTTCCAGATGTATTTCCTGAGGAACTACCAGGACTACCACCCGACCGAGCGACAGAGTTTGTAATAGATCTGATACCCGAAGCCATGCCAGTTTCTAAAGCATCCTATCGAATGGCTCCCACTGAACTGAAGGAATTAAATGTATAGTTATAGGAATTACTGTACAAGGGTTATATCAGACCTAGCATATCTCCATGGGGAGCGCCAGTATTGTTTGTAAAGAAGAAGGACGGTAGTGTTCGACTGTGTATAGACTATTGGGAATTAAATAAGCCTACAATCAAGAATCGGTACCCGTTGTGTCACACCCCAATTCTGCACCAACCAGAATGGTGTGATGAACCGTCAATAATCCAATGGTTCAACCAGGATCTTGGATAGGCTATCCCACATATGATAAACCAAAACGCATTCCACATTAATCAGAAGTAATAAAGTAAATAGCGGAAGTCTTACAGATAATGAACTAAGGTTTTAATCATGATAAATAATTAATATTCCATTTATTTCCATGTAACCAAAACATAATTTAATACATGTTACAATATCCAAATACAAAAACTAAACACTAAACGTATCCACCGTTGAAACGCTCGCTTAATGAACCATGTTCGTTCTCCACAGTTTGCTCATTCATAGCCTCCACATGTTCATAAGTTGGCGTGTCGACATAATCTTCAATCATAGTACCTGCAACATTAGAAACTAAGAAGAATTACGCACGCGAGGGTCAACTCTCCAACTTGAGCTCAGTGAGTACACAAAACAATGCAACAATACATATATGCATGCAATCAATTCATATCTTTGGTCTGGTTTAAAATTTGCAATGCGCAATAGAAAGGTTTAAGTGGTCAAAGGTTAACGTTTATTGACCCCGCCTCTATACACAGGGTGTGAAAGTCCACCCAAAGGTTAACCTTTATTTTCGTCCCCATCCACCATACCATAACATTGTACAACAAAGGTTAACGTTTATTGCTGTACAGTGCCATACCAACACGTAAGCCCCTGTTGGCGAGGGCTTGCAAACTGGGCTCGCAACTAACCAATCCTAATGCCAAATAGTGTACCAAGGCCTCACCCCAGCATCCTTCAGAATGTCCATAGAGATAGAGCTAAAGCCCCCCGGTAGAGTCAAAGACTACAAGGACCGAGACCACCTCCCCTGATACTCTACGACGTAATAGTTCTGCTAAGGTAATGGTGATACGACGATGCTAATGCATAAGACTTGAGTTAGAGATAGAGCTAAAGTGCTGAGACCCGCCAAAGGTTAACGTTTATTGACGTTCCCATCACACCTCCCCTGATACTCGCTCGCATCAAGTACACCAACCACACACATACATGCACATGCCTATTCCTATCATCATCATCATCATCATCATCATGTTATAAACAATAAAGTAAATATGCATCAACAATAATAGAAATATTAGATGACATGTTGAATGCACATTACAAACATGTTCGCATAGAATCAAGCATAGCATTGGACTCAAGAAAATAAAAACAGTTTGTTATTAACCAATTAGTTTAGAGTCTTGTTTCCTCACCTTTGCTTGTTTGTAGATCCTCTTTCAAGCCTTAAGAATCACTTTTATATCAATATTATATTGCTAGAAAACCTAACAAAGTCGATAGAATTTAATTAGAATTTATTCTAATTTTTACAGCTTGCTGTTAACTGGGGGTCGATGCCTAGGGTCGGAGGCTCCATCGACCCTAGGTGCTACCCCTCCTTTCCTGAACTTCCCGAATGCTGGGGGTCGATGCTACGGTCGGAGGTTCCATCAATCCTTGGTGCGACCCCCCATGGTTTGAGTCAAAAATATCAAATTTCTGTCCATTCATTCATGTTTGGGGTCCTATGGCTTGCTTCTATAGTCCATTCCATACATGTTCTATGGTTTAGAACTATTCTTTATTCACCTACATGGTTTCAATGATCTCCTCCATGGTTTCCACTGAAATGTAACCATGGATGGGTGATTTGGGTTTCTTCTAAGTTATACCCTCTTCATAAACCATTCTAAGGTCTTAAATAAATCATGGGGAATGTATTCATACCTTAGGTTTGCTGAGATTCAGAGTTTCCTCTGAATTTCCTCTTCCTTGGTCTTCTTCTTCAATTTTCTTTCTCTTCTCCTTCTCTTCCTTCTCTTCTCTTTCTCTCAATCTAAGTAGGGTTGTAAAAGGAGTGAAAGAGGCTTAGGGACGTCCTATTTATAGAGTAAAACCTCCCAAAATAAGTCCCATTGAGATTAGGAAAGGTTCCAATTGAAATTAGGAATGTTTCCTAATTTTTGGTTCGTGCTATTTTTCTCGATTACCGGGGGTCGATGGGGGGGTCGAACAATTCATAGACCCCTGCGACTCCTGTCACGGGTCGATGGTGGGGGTCGATGAGGGGTCGGACCTACCTGTTAAAACCTCCGACCCTACCCTCATTTTGACTGTTTTTGAGTAAATTTTCATATTGGGTCTTTGTTTTTCTTCACACACTTGGTTCACTTGGCTTGACCATGATATGTAGACGGGTCCCAACACAAAATATAACGTTAGACCGGGTTCGTGGCATGCGGGTCTTACAACTCCACCACCCTTAAAAGAAATTTCATCCTCGAAATTTGAACGTTCGGATCTTACAACTCCCCCATCCTTAAAATAAATTTTGTCCTCAAAATTTGAATTTACTTCGGAGTCAATAGGTGGGAATTCTATTTCCGCATTGCTTCTTCTTCTTTCCATGCCATCTTCTCTACGTCTTGTCTTCGCCAGATTATCTTCATATAATAATTATACCAGTTTTTGAGATGTTGTACCTTCCAACTAGTGAACTAGGCTGGTACCACTTCAATAGTTAAATCTTCTATGTAATCCAGTGGTTTCGTGGTTTGTACCTTTGTTATGGATCTCCAATGTACTTCTTCAATAGAGACACGTGAAACGCGTCATGCACACTAGACATGGATAGCGGTAACGCTATTGATATGCAAATTTTCTATTTCTCTCTAAAGTTTATAAGATCAAACACATATATAGAATATAACTTTCCCTTCTTGTTTAATCATTTCAAACTATGCATAAGTGATATCTTTAAGAACACTTTGTCACTTATGGCGAACTCATGATCTTGGTGTCTCTTCTGACAATCCTGATGTCACACCCCAATTCCACACTGTACAGAATGGTGTGATGAACCGCTAGCAAACCAACGGTTCAACCAGGATCTCGAGTAGGCTATCCCGGCGTTATCTAAACTCCCATACATCCATAATCATAATCAGAGTAAATACACAATAGCGGAAATCTTATAATAAAATGAACTGAGAATCTAATGTGATATAAATATTAAATAGTAAATTATTTTGTATCAACTGAGACATAAATAACTATCAAATACATGTCTTTATTAAATTCAAATGAAGAAACCTAAGAAAATATCTAATCGAATACACATGAGTTGCACTCGCAAGAGGAGTCATGTGTATCTACTTCAGCTTCATCTTCCATCGCTGCCACGTTCTTATATGCTGGAGCATTCATAAAATCTTCAACCGTATAACCTGCGTCATCAACTAAAAATATTCGACGTCGAGGGGTGAGCACACATCATGGCTCAATGAGTAGACAAAACAATGCAACAATACATATGCATGCAATCAATTCATATCTTTGGTCAGGTTTATAGTTTGCAATGCGCAATAGAAAGGTTGGGTAGTCAAAGGTTAATGTTTATTGACCCCGCCTCTATACACAGGGTGTAGAAGTCTGCCCGAAGGTCAACGTTTATCGTCGTCCCATCCACCCTAATCATGACATTATACAACAAAGGTTAACGTTTATTGCTATATAATACCATACCAACACGTAAGCCCCCGTTTCTGTTATATGTTCCAACAAAAATACTTGTATGCACCAACCCGGGTTCGCCGGTAATGCTTAAAAGGGACAATTTTAGCGAGGGCCGTGGGGGGGGGGGGGGTGGGGGGGAAGGGGGGGGGGGGCGGGGGGGGGGGGGGGGGGGGTTGCAACCCGGTACTCATAGTGGCGCGGTATATGGAGATATTTATACTTCTTTTCACATACGGAAATATGAAATTCAGACTCATGTGACAAGCCAGGGGAGCGGGATCTTGGGTAGAAACGGGTGATATTTTAGTAGGTAAATTAACGCCTCGGATGGCGAAAGAATCATCGTATCCCGGAAGACTAACCACATCCTAAGGAAACTTGTCCAAAACTCCCCAAAAGGGGGGGGGGGGGGGGGGTATGGGGGGGGGGGGGACCGAAAAGGGGGTTTCAAATTATAACCGTATATTTTCACGAACGTGAAATCAAAGTAGGTGTAGGTGCCGAAGGGCCTCATCCCCAAAATTTTGCCTATACAAGATATGCCTTATTTGCAAGATGGAAGACTGTTGATAGGGGTCCCCCGAATGAATGTAGGACGGATATTTGAATGCTTCCATAGAGATAGAGCTAAGTATGCCCAAGGCTTCGGGAGGTTTTCCGATTTGAGTCAGAGACTACAAGGACCGAGACCACCTCCCCTGATACTCTACGACATAATAGTTCTGCTAAAGTAATGGCGATACGATGATGCTAATGCACAAGACTTGAGTTAGAGATAAAGCAAAAGTGCTGAGACCCGCCAAAGGTTAATGTTTATTGACATTGTCCTCACACCTCCCCTGATACTCGCTCGCATCAAGTAAACCAACCACACACATACAGTCACATGCCTATTCCTATCATCATCATCATCATCATGTTATAAACAATAAAATAAATATGCATGAACAATAATAGAAATATTGGATGACATGTTGTATCCACATTACAAACATATTCGCATAGAATCAAGCATGGCATTGGACTTAAGAAATAGAAAATAGTTTATTATTAACCAATTAGTTTAGAGTTCAGTTTCCTCACCTTAGCTTGCTAATAGATACTTTTCCAAGCTTTAAAATCACCTTTATATTGTTATTATATTGCTAGAAGACCTAACAAAGTTGATAAAATTTAATTAGAATTAATTCTCAATTTAAAAACCATTCTGTCAACTGAGGGTCGGAGTCATGATCGACCCTGGGTGCGACCCTCCCCAAACTCTGAACTTCCCGAACACTGAGGGTTGATGGTCAATATCACCTAGGGTCGGATGGTCATCGACCCTCGGTGCGACCCTCGGTGCACTTTGGTCCAGTTCCCTCTTTTAGTCCATTCTTCGTCCTTGGGATCTTATGGCTTGCTCCTACATTCCATTCTACATTCATTCCATGGTCTGAAACCATGTATAATCCACCTAGATAGCTTTCATGTAATCCCCCATGGTTTCCCATGAAAACCTAACCATGGGTTGATGGTTTGGGTTTCTCCGAGATCACACTCTCATCAATATCAAACCTAAGGTCTGTAGAAACTCATGGAATTAGTATCCATACCTGAGAAGAATACTCCTTCTCTGTAACTCTTCTCTTTTGGCTAACTTCTCTTCCTTGCTTCTCTTCTTCCTCTTTTCCTTCTCTTCTCTTTCTCTCAATTCGATTAGAACTGTGAAAAAGAGTGAAAGAGGCTTAGGAACGTCCTTTAAATAGAGTAGGAACATCCTAAATAAGTCCCATTGAGATTAGGGAAGAATCCCAATAAAAAATTAGGAAATTTCCTAATTTCTATATCTTACGATAACCGAGGGTCGATGGGAGGGTCGATGATCCCGTCGACCCTAGGGTTCAAGATGTTCGACCCTCCCTTCAAAATTGAGGGTCTGACTTTCTGCTTTGGGAGGTCCGACCCTGCTTAGCTGGGTATGCGACCCTCCCTTCAAATTAAGTGTTTTTGGGTCGATTTGATACCTGGGATCTCGATCTCCTTCACGCCCTTGGTCCATTTGACTCAACCATGATGGGTAAACCTGGTTCAAGGTGGTAAGACCGGGTTAGATTGACATGGGTCTTACAACTCCCCCCTACTTATAAAAATTTTGTCCTCGAAATTGTACATACCTTCTGAATCAAATAAGTGAGGGTATTGCTTCCGCATAGCATTTTCTTCTTCCCAAGTAATTTCTTCCATGTCCCTACTTTTCCAAGTGACCTTAACATAATAGATATCTCGGTTGCCTAGACGTTGAACCTTTCGGCTGGTGATTTCAGTTGGTGTTACTTCAAATGTCAAATCATCAGTCAAATCCGGTAAATCTACTGTCAACACGTGCGTTGGATCCTTGACATACTTCTTCAATAGGGAAATGTGAAATACGTCATGCATACTCGACATAGATGGTGGTAGTGCTAACTGATAAGCCACTTTACCACGCTTAACTAGAATCTCATATGGCCCGACATATCTTGGACTTAGTTTCCCTTTCTGCCCGAACCTTTTCATTCCTCGCATAGGCGATACTTTCAAGAATACTTTATCACCTATGGCGAACTCCAGATCTCTGCGTCGAGTATCTGCATATTACTTTTGAAGATTCTGAGCTATTCTTACTCTTTCCTTGATAATGTCGACCACTCAGCAAGTCTATTCAACAAATTCCGGCCCAACAATACTACGTTCTCCAACTTCATTCCAAAACAAAGGAGTTCGACACTTCATGCCATACAGTGCTTCATAAGGTGACATCTATATAGTAGCCTGATAGCTATTGTTATATGCGAACTCAATCAATGGTAACTTTTCATCCCATGATCCTTTGAAATCAATTACACATGCTCGTAGCATATCTTCTAGAATCTGAATTGTACGCTTTGACTGTCCGTCTGTCTGTGGGTGGAATGCAGTACTGAACTTTAATGTTGTACCCATAGCCTTTTGCAATCCTTCCCAAAACTTGGAAGTAAATCGTGGATCTCTATCAGACACAATGCTTTCTGGAACACCATGTAATCAAACAATGTTATCCACATACAGCTTTGATAACCTTTCCAGTGTATACTGAGGTCGTATCGGTATGAAGCGAGCTGTTTTAGTCAGACGGTCCACAATCACCCAAACTGTGTCAACTACTCGGGGAGTCAGTGGTAGTTCCATGACGAAGTCCAGAGTGATGCAGTCCCATTTCCATGCTGGTTCCGGTAATGGCTGTAACAGTCCTGCGGGTCTTTGTCGTTCAGCCTTCACTTTCTGACAATTTAGGCATTGAGATACGAACTTGGCTACATCTGCTTTCATTCCCCTCCACCAATATAGTTTCTTTACATCATGATATATTTTTGTACTTTCAAGATGTATCGAATAGATGGTGGTGTGGGCTTCTTTCATCAGTCGGTGTCTAATGTCCATACTTTCTGTTTCAGGTACACATATTCTTCCTTTGTATTTTAGTACTTTCTCTTCGTCCAAGGTGAACTCAGGATTGGTCCTACCTTTCTCGATATCTTCTTGTACTGTTCTCAGATAAGGATCCGATTTGACAGCTATCTTCACTTCCTCCATTATGTCCGGTATAATCTTCAATACAGCGAACATATTTGAAAAACGATGAATGAACCCTTGGTTGGCTGATTCATCCGTTGCGTCTATCAAATACTGCTCGTTGTCGTGATTGAATACCATTCCGGTAGTACACATTGCTGCAGTTGTGCTAATCTCTCCTTGCAATTTTATCATTGCTTTTCTGCTTAACGCATCCGCTACTACATTCGTTTTTCTCGGATGATACTGGATATCACAATCATAGTCTTTCAATAGTTCCAGCCATCTTCTTTGTCTCATATTCAACTCCTTCTGATTAAATAGATAAGTAAGACTTTTATGGTCTGACTTAATCTGGAATTTCTCTCCGTATAGGTAATGTCCCCATATCTTGACAGCATGCACTACTACCGCTAGCTCCAGATCCTGAGTGGGATAATTTTTCTCATGTACCTTTAACTGTCTTGAAGCATACACAATCACTTGTTCTCCTTGCATAAGCACACATCCCAGTCCCAGTCCTGACGCATCCATGTATAAAGTAAATGTCTGTCCTGGAACAGGAATAGTGAAAATCGGAGCGGATATCAATCTGGTCTTCAGCGTTTGGAAACTCTTCTCACATTTATCGGTCCATATGAACTTTTCACCTTTCTTAGTCAAACTTGTGAGGGGTACGGCAATCCGGGAATAGTCTTCTACGAATCTCCGATAATAACCAGCTAGGCCCAGAAAACTTTTAATTTCTAAAACGCTCTTTGGTGCTTCCCACTTTACAATAGCCTCGATCTTGCTGGGGTCCACTTTGATTCCTTCAGCGGATACTACATGGCCTAAGAAGGCGACTTCACTTAGCCAAAACTCACACTTTGAAAATTTGGCATATAGCTTCTCTTTCCTTAAACGCTGTAGGGCAGCATTTAGGTTCTTGATATGAGTTTCTTCATCCTTGGAGTATACCAATATATCATCAATAAATACTATTACCGACGTATCCAACATATCATGGAAAACTCGGTTCATAAGTTCCATGAAAGTTGTTGGTGCGTTCGTTAATCCAAAAGACATGACCAAGAACTCATAATGTCCGTATCTGGTCCTGAAAGCTGTCTTAGGAATATCACCCTCTTTAATCTTCAATTGATGATAGCCCGATCGAAGATCGATCTTAGAAAATACCTTTGCTCCTTGCAACTGATCGAACAAGTCATCGATCTGTAGTAGTGGGTATCGATTCTTGATTGTCAGTTTATTCAACTCTCGATAGTCGATGCATAATCAAACACTACCTTCCTTCTTCTTCACGAATAACACCGGTGCTCCCCATGGTGATATACTGGGTCGAATATAACCCTTGTCCAGTAGTTCTTGTAGTTGCACCTTCAGTTCCTTCAGTTCCATAGGAGCTATTCTATAAGGTGCTTTTGATACGGGTGCGGCTCTAGGTACAAGATCTATCACAAACTCTGTGGCTCGGTCGGGTGGTAATCCTGATAGTTCCACTAGGAATACGTCGGGATAATCCCGCACGACTTCAATATCTTCCATTTGTGGTGCTTCCTTGGTTAGGTCGACCACTGATACTAGATATCCGACTGCCCCTTTCTCAAGGCATTTCTTAGCCTTTAGTGCTGAGACTATGAGCTTGCGTCTACGGGGAAGTTTGGTTCCCGTAAAACTGAATTCTGCTCCTGCTTGGTCTTTAAATGTTAGTTTCTTTTCGACGCATATAAGGTTCACAGAATGCCGAGCTAACCAGTTGTAAGTACCCCATTTTTGCCACCCTCGGCATAAGTGAACCAATATGGCAGGTTTCTGACCTTTAACCCAAAAATTTGTATTTTTCACTGATCCCCACAGCAGGGTCATGGGCTATTATCTGCATAGATGCATAGGTCATAGAATTATCTTCGAAACGAGACCAGAATAGCTCAATTCCGATATCAAATGAGGAAGATATGACCATTTTAGTCGGATGATACATATAAGGGAGGTTTTTGAAATTATTATAAATAATCCCAGGGGTCTTCATGCAAATTATCCTAAGTATGATCGTTTGAATTTCAAATCATCATATCTTGATCATCCGACATCGGATTCAGATGATTCCAAGACCATTATTCTTCATTCATGATGTTCTACAAAGTGGACGTAAAAAATCCCGGGTAGAAGTCACCAGTGGGTCCCATGCAAACTTGCATGCAAAATGATCGTTAGAACTTCAAAGCTTCATATCTTTTCCGTTCTACATCGGATTCAGGTGATTCCAGTCTCATTATGTTCAATTTTTAGTGCTCTACAAAGTGGACGTAAAATATTTCTGGTAGAAGCCTCCGAAGGATCTCATGCATAATGGTCAGCCAAATTATCGATAATTGGTCCGCTTAAACTTCAAAAATTCATAAGTTGACCATTTTACTTCCAAATGAGGTGATTCAAGTTCCTATATTCCTCATTTTTAATGTTCTACAAAATGAACAAAAAAAAATTTGGAATAAAGGCCATCGGAAAATTCCATGTGGGATGACAGCTGAAATGACCCATGAAATGACTAGGATAGAAAACCCAGTTAATTCCAATCAATCCAGTCAACTCAGCTCAACCCAAGCTAGTTTGGACCCAACCCAGTCAACCCAGCTCAGTTCAAGTCAATCCAGCCCAATCAATTCAAGTCAGACCAGCCTGGACCAAGTCCGTTTAACCCATGTGCAAGAATTTTATGATATCATATATATATATATGGATTCGGTTCAACAAAAAAAAGGATAGATTGAGAAGATTTGAGAGAGGGAAGAGAGAGACCGAAAGGAGCAAGAGAGGAGGGCGGTTGGAAAGAAAAGGAATAAAAAAAATAAAATAAAAGGAAGAGAATAAAGAAGATAAAAGATTGGGAAGAGAGAGAAGAGATCCGAAAAAAAAAGATTTCAAAGAGGAGATCGAGAAGATTGGAGAGAGGAAAGAGAAAAACCGAAAGGAGAAAGAGAGGAGGGCGGTGGAAAGAAAAGGAAAAAAAATAAAAAAAGTAAAAAAATATGGAGAAAGATTAAGGAAGACCGAGAGATAAAAGGAGAGGGAGGGAGAGATAGAAAGGAGGCTGGAAAATAGAGAGAGATAAAGGCAAGATGTAGAGAAGGGAGAGGAGAAGAAAAAAAAGAAAAAAAACAGAAAAGAAGGGGGGAAGACCGAGAAGAAGGAGGAGGTGGAGAGGAGAAGAAAAAAGAAAAAAAAACAGAAATGAAGGGGGGAAGACCGAGAAGAAGGAGGAGGTGGAGAGGAGAAGAAAAAACAAAAAAAAAAACAGAAAAGAAGGGGGGAAGACCGAGAAGAAGGAGGAGGTGGAGAGGAGAAGAAAAAAGAAAAAAAAAAAACAGAAAAGAAGAGGAGGAGAACCGAGAGGAAGGAGGAGGTGGAGAGGAGAAGAAAAAAGAAAAAAAAAAGAAAAGAAGGGGGGAAGACCGAGAAGAAGGAGGAGGTGGAGAGGAGAAGAAAAAGGATAAAAAAAATCAGAAAAGGAGGATCGATAAGAGGAGAAGAGAGGGGGAAAACCGATGAAGAAAAAAAAACAAAAAAAAAAAACAAAAAGAGGAGCTGGAGAAGAAAGGCGAGAAGGAAGCAGAAGATGAAGATGAAGAAGAAGGAGCAGGGAAGGCTCCCTGCAACTCAGATAAGCCGTTTCTGTTTTTGTTTTTTTATTTTATTTATATATATGATGTTCCTTGTTGCCACTCAACTATCACCAAAACCTGTTCCCCTAAACCCTCAACCGAACACCTCATCTCTCCTATCACCCAGTTCCACTGCACAAACCAGTCTTGCCCATGATTCCATCACAACCCTTGATCCCATGTAAGCCATTGTATGTATCTTAATTAAATTTTAGTCACCGACATGAATTTAATTTGATCCACTACATGGATTTTTTATGTGCTTGAATTTCAGCCATTTGATCATGAAATTTTATATGATGATAATAGTTTTGATCATGAAATATCTGTGGTGATAATGGGTCCGACCACTTGTTTGGAGTTTTTATGAAATTGGTCCATCATATGCTTGAAGTTTCATGTGATTAACTTGATCATCATTTTAGCCATGACTGAAATTTCCATGAACCATTGAACTTGGGATTTTGATGTGAAATAAATATGGACCCATGATCTTGGAATTTTAAGTGAAATTTTTGGGCCATTTGATTTTGGATATTAAGGTGATTAAATATGGACCATTGATATGGATTTTGGATGATTAAATTATGGCCATCTAATCTGGATCTGATCTTGGGAATTTGATGTGATTAATTGGATCAATTACATGTAGGAATTTCATATGATCAAAATTGATCTGAAAATGCTTAGAATTTTATGAAATTGGTCCCATTGGTTTGAAATTTAAGGTGATTAAATATGGACCATTGATATGGATTTTGGATGATTAAATTATGCTCATCTGATCTGGATCTGATCTTGGGAGTTTGATGTAATTAATTGTGACCATTGATTTGAAACTTTTTAATGCAAATTTGTATATGGCCATTTGATGTTAAGTTATTTTCACATGATTTAATTATGACCTTTAATCTTGAGCCATTGATTGATAAATTTGATCCATTATATGATCAATTGATTTCTGATTATGTGATGACATTAAATCTGAACCATTGGATTCCATCTTGATGCTTGCATGATTCTTGCTATTTTGGAATGCTACACATGCTTATTGCCATATTTGTCTGCCACATGCTTACTGTCATATTTAGATGATTACTGCCATGTTTGGATGATTACTGCTATGTTTGGATTACTACCACTGCTATAGTTGGAATGTTTTCATTCATCATATTCGTCTTGGAAAGAGATAAATTGAAAAATAACAATTAGGGTAAAAAACCCTAAAAATGGAAAGAAAGTAACATTTAGGGTAGAAAACCCTAAGATGGAAAGAAAATAATAATTAGGGTAGAAAACCCTAAAATGGAAAGAAAGTAACATTTAGGGTGGAAAACCCTAAGATGGAAAGAAAATAATAATTAGGGTAGAAAACCCTAAAATGGAAAGAAAGTAACATTTAGGGTAGAAAACCCTAAAAAATGGAAATAAAATAATAATTAGGGTAGAAAACCCTAAAAAATGGAAATAAAATAATAATTAGGGTAGAAAACCCTAAAATGGAAAGAATGTAACATTAGGGTAGAAAACCCAAAAAATGTAAATAAAATAATAATTAGGGTAGGAAACCCTAAATATGGAAAGAAAATAGCAATTAGGGTCTTGCCATGCTTAGAAGATAGCCTACTAGATCATGCCATATAGGCTCTTGCCTTATTTGCAATACATGCCATATTTGAAAGATTTTTAAACAATCTTACTGTATGTGAATTTCTTGCCATAAATGTTTTATGTGCCATATTTAGATAGAATATTCTACTTTTTGGCAATAACTTATTGTATGCAACACCCTAGGCAAACTGCCATATCTGCACACTTCTAGAAGACAATCTAGGCGTGGGGACGTGCATTTAGGCACCCACATTCTTGGGAAGGGCATAATGGAAATAATAAAACCTTAATAAAGAAAGAGAATTCTTTGCCAAACCTTCCAAAATTAGAATTCAGAATGGAAAGGATAATTTAGGACGATTTTGCCCCTCGGCAAACCCTAAACCTAGAATAGGTTCTAAACCCTAAACCTAGAATAGGTTCTCAATTTTTAACTTAGAACAGGTTATCCATCCCGAACTACGCGGATTCTGATTCCTAGGTCAAACCCTAGGATACGTAGGCCATTTGGGAGAAACCCAAATTCGAATCCACACTTTAGTCCACTTGGACTATCCATAGATCCACTAGGATACCCCCCATATTTTAACCCAAAAAGGGTTATCCAAACCTTAGTCCACTTGGACTATCCATAGATCCACTAGGATATTTACCTTAGTCCACTCGGACTATCCATAGATCCACTAGGATATCCATTCCCATTTCAACCCAGATAGGGTTATCCATATTTCAACCCAAATAGGGTTATTCTTAGATCCACTAGGACTATCTATCAGTCCACTTGGACTATCCAGATCCTAACCCATAGGATTTTTCAACCTTTCAAGCATAAATTTCAACTTGAACAAAGAACTTAATCATGCACAAGCATAAATCACATCCATAAACTTTAATCACACCTGAACTACGATGGTAAATCTGATTTTCGGAATAATTCCGTAATACGTAGGCAATCTGATGGATACAGATTTGGTTCAATGATATCAAACCCGTTGGTTTGGTTTGGCATAGCAAATAGAGTCTAGCATAGGAAAGGTATAGGAGATCGATTTCGATCGGGCGTTTTGGGTGCCTAACCCCTTCCCATAACCGTAACCTGACACTTACCCATTCTTTAATGGACCAGAAATCCAATCTAAGGGTCATGAGTCAATCGAAGTCTTACCTTGGGGTGAGATTTCACATTTCTAAGGTCCTAGACCTAAATCTAGGTGGCGACTTCTAAAGATTTTCCATCTTTCTCCTCACAGTGGCGACTTTACTGGGGATATAAATGTCAAACTCCTAAATGAAAACTTTCCTTGTGTGAATTGGATGCTAGATTTTAGGATACTATATTTATGCTTGTATATTATTGCTTTGGGGGGGACGGGTTCAGTCAAACATTCGTGCGAGTAGCCGAACCGGGTCCCATGCATATGGGGCAGCCCGCTATGCGAAACACACAGCCTTGGCCTGTACTTTGTGAGACCACGACCGGCGAGCAGCCTCTAACGAGCGTTTCTTGGGTCCGCCTGAGAATGTGTTATGCTACTCCACGTCGCTTGGATCCTTGCAACATAGTATATAAAGGGATTGGGGGCCCATTATTCATCGAGCATTTGGTGATAGGTTATCACATCCTCGTCAAGGTGGCCTTTTCTGTTCTAACCCAGATTGTAGCCCAATGTTTGTTATTTTTGGTTCATCCCAGAACCGACCCAATAAAATCGGCTTAACCATGACATCCATGTTCGAGACGTCGAAGTTCTGCCCGTTTTTGTCCTCGACTGGTCAACATGTTAGATTCTACACGATGAGCATCTTGAACTCTCAACCATTGGGAGTATGAGGTATGTATACACCTGTTCTACATCATAGTAGACGGTCACTATACACCCTCCATTAAGTAAGCTCGATGTGTCGAATCTCTCATTGTTAACACGTCGATTTCAAAAAAATGAACAGAAAATCCCTGTCAAGACATAGATACCATGGTCAAGAAGAAATTTACTAGTTTGTTCATCTATGAACCGCTTTTGCTAACCATCCCTAATAAGGACGACGGATTAATATATCCATTTCAATTTTATCGAACTCGGTAATCCAATTGGCCAGACCTTGGTACCACTGATTATCCATTTTGGAATCATGAGGTCCCAAGACTGAACACATGGCTTAATCAAATTCAATTAAATTGACTTGGATAATGTTTACCCAATCGCCCTTATGAGGGATCTAACTCTTGTTTGGTTGAGTCATCCTTGATTGTGCATGTGACTTCTTTCACTCCCCTAGATGTCTAGAATCTCAATATTCCTCCATTGGATTTCAATGCCTTTGGAAAAGAGAATCAAACTCCAACTATATCCACCCTTTTAGGGTGAGAGGCCCCTACAATTAAGGAATTGTCTTGATCTCCCATCTTGAGATCCAACCATATTATCTTTCTAAATGAATCAATGGAAGTCATGAATCTAGATCTTGATTGAACATCAAATTTTGTAAGAAAGAAGGAAAGATTCAGCCCCTAGGTAAATCCAATCATAGTTCTCAATGTACCTTTGAATTAAGGAAAGATTCAGCCCCTAGGCAAATCCAATCATAGTTCCCGATTCATCTTTGAATTAAAGAAAGATCCAGCCCCTAGGCAAATCCAATCACCATTCTCGATTCATCTCTGAATTAAGGAAAGATCAGCCCCTAGGCAATCCAATTATAGTCCTCGATTCATCTCTGAATTAAGGAAAGATCTAGTCCCTAGGCAAATCCAATCAAAGTTCTCAATTCATCTCTCAATTAAGGAAAGATTCAGCCCCTAGGAAAATCCAATCAATATTCCCTATTCACCTTTGAATTAAGGAAAGATTTAGCCCCTAGGCAAATCCAATCAAAGTTCTCAATTCATCTCTGAATTAAGGAAAGATTCAGCCCCTAGGCAAATCCAATCAATATTCCCTATTCACCTTTGAATTAAGGAAAGATTTAATCCCTAGGTAAATCCAATCACCTTCTCGATTTACCTTTGAATTAAGGAAAGATTCAGCCCCTAGGCAAATCCAATCATAGTTTCCGATTCACCTTTGAATTAAGGAAAGATTCAGCCCCTAGCAAATCCAATCAATGTTCTCGATTTACCTCAGAGTTAAGGAAAGATTCAGCCCCTAGGCAAATCCAATCATGGTTCTCAATGCACCCCTGAATTAAGGAAAGATCAGCCCCTAGGCAATCCAATTATAATCCCCGATTCATCTCTGAACTATGGAAAGATTCAGCCCCTAGGCAGATTCAATCACATTCAGTTCATCTCAGTATCAAAGAAATATTCAGCCCCAGATTCAATCACCATTTCTGGTTCATCTCAGAAGTGAAGAAAGGTTCAGCCCCTAGGCAAGTTCAATCATCATTTTGGTTCATCCAGAATTAAGGAAAGATTCAGCCCCTAGGCAGATTAAATTACATCCAGTTCATCTCAGAATCAAAAAAAAAATATTCAGCCCCTAGGCAGGTCCAACCACCATTTCTGGTTCATCTCAGAACTGAAGGAAAGATTCAGCCCCTAGGCAGGTCCAATCATCATTTCGGTTCATCCAGAATTAAGGAAAGATTCAGCCCCTAGGCAGATTCAATCACATTCAGTTCATCTCAGTATCAAAGAAATATTCAGTCCCATATTCAATCACCATTTCTGGTTCATCTCAGAACTGAAGAAAGGTTCAGCCCCTAGGCAGGTTCAATCATCATTTTGGTTCATCCAGAATTAAGGAAAGATTCAGCCCCTAGGCAGATTCAATTACATCCAGTTCATCTCAGAATCAAAAAAATATTCAGCCCCTAGGCAGGTCCAACCACCATTTCTGGTTCATCTCAGAACTGAAGGAAAGATTCAGCCCTTATGCAGGTCCAATCATCATTTTGGTTCATCCAGAATTAAGGAAAGATTCAGCCTCTAGGCAGATTCAATCACATCTAGTTCATCTTAGAATCAAAGAAATATTCAGCCCTAGATTCAACCACCATTTCTGGTTCATCTCAGAATTAAAGAAGGGTTTAACCTTTAGACAGGTTCAATCATCACTCCCGGATCATGCTAAAATGAAGAAGGCATTCGGCCCCTAGGCTTTTTCACCCTTCACCTCCTATTTAGGTTCTGATTCATGTTGGAACTAGGAAAAATTCCATTCATTTGAATTCAATTAGCCACTAGGCTTATCCAACCATCAACTTTGGTTAGGGTTCCAGTTCATGTCAAAACTAGGAAAAGTTCCATTCATCTGAATTTATTTAGCCCCTAGGCTTGTCCAACCATCAACTTTGGTTCAGGTTCAGATTCATGTTGGAATTAAGAAGAGTCCCATTCATCTGAATTCATTTAGCCACTAGGCTTATCCAACCATCAACAGTGGTTCAAGTTCTGATTCTTGTTGGAACTAAGAAGAGTTCCATTCATTTGAATTTAATCAGCCCCTAGGCTTGTCCAACCGTCAACTCCAGTTCAGGTTTTGATTCATGTGGGAACTAAGAAAGGTTCCATTCATATGAACTCAATGTGAGCATGAGTTAGCCTCTAGGCCTGTTCAATCATTACCTTTGGTCCATGTTCCACTTCATAAAGGAATCAAAGAGAATTTCAGTCATTCCATCATCTCTAGCAATTAGATTCCAATCCATGATTGTCATCCTTGGCCTCTATCAATCGAAGCCCAACTCAAACAATCCTTGCCTCTAGCAACTAGAGCCCAGTCCATGACTGTCAATCTTGATCTCTATCAATCAGAGATCAATTCAAAGTCAATCTTGATCTCTATCAATCAAAGATCAATTCAAAGTCAATCTTGATCTCTATCAATCAGAGATCAATTCAAAGTCAATCTTGATCTCTATCAATCAGAGATCAATTCAAAGTCAATCTTGATCTCTATCAATCAGAGACCAATTCAAAGTCAATCTTGATCTCTATGAATCAGAGACCAATTCAAAGTCAATCTTGATCTCTATCAATTGGAGACCAATTCAAAATCAATCTTGATCTCTATCAATCAGAGACCAATTCAAAGTCAATTTTGATCTCTATCAATCGGAGACCAATTCAAAGTCAATCTTGATCTCTATCAATCAGAGATCAATTCAAAGTCAACTCTATCTCTATCAATCAGAGACCAATTCAAAGTCAATCTTGTCTCTATCAATCGGATACTGATTCAAAATCAATCTATGGCTCTATGAATTAGAGCCCGATCCATGTCTATCATAGCCCAGTGCTACAAGTTAGGATCACTCATCAAAAATGGCAAACGAGGAGGATTTCCCATTGCTTGTCAATAAAGATCAATTCCAGATTCTGGAGTCATCAGGAAATCATGAACCTTCAGCTATGATAGTGCTATCACATTGGCCAGGAAAAAGTTAGAATCCGAAGAGTTGCCCTCACATTTCTCATTATTCAAAGAGAGGGAATGGAATTTCCTGAGTAGTAGGGTAGACCAAAGATGAGATCTAATGTGCCCCAGGCTAGGATAAGAACCAGAATCACAGCTAGGGAATGGTCCAATGATGAAGCCCTGAGCCCTAAGTGGGGCATGAACCAGATTGACCTTGGACCCAAACTGAATGCGGTCTAATGAGGAAAGCCATTTTTCCCTAAACTGGGGCATGAACCAAACTGACCTTAGACCCAAATTGAGAGTGGTCTAACAAAGAAATCCATTAAACCCCCAAGCTAAGGTATAAATTAGTCCAATCTTGGATTCAAAATGGTGTAATGCAATGGCGATACCCCTTGCTCCATAAGCTGGGGCATAAGCTAGAATGATTTTGAACTCAACTAGAAGTGGTCCATTGATGAATCCATCAAACCCCAAACTGAGGCATGAACCAGAGTAACCTTGAGCTTAAAAAGCAATAGTCCGGTTTTAAATGGATCCCAAAAAAAAAAAAAAGATGGAAAAGGTAGGTATCTTGCACCTATTGATAGAGGGGCATGATGAGTCCTGCTATTAGAGATCTGAAGGAAGACTTATTCCCGCAACGACTGAAGGTGGTCGTCGAAGGCGTTTTGCCCAATTGGAGCCGCTTGGACGAACTAGTTGTTTCAACTTTCTATTATCGGTATTTGATAGGTCATCCATGTCTGGGTCTAAGATCAATATGCTTGTTGACAAGTCTAGTCCAATCTGCCGTGCAAGTAAAAGAAAATCATCCCGTTTGGGATTTCAAACTCTGTGCCTTGTCTCTTCAATACATATCCTCCCAGTTTCATACATCTTCCTATTCTATGTGCGCAGTCAATTCTGACTCTGAAGATGATTGAAACGATGAGCCGTCTCCTGAACTTTTACGCCACCTGGCCTCTTGAGAAAGAAAGGTCCAACCCGTCTGGGAAAGCTTTAAATGATCAATCGAGAGACACAAGAGTAGTCTCAAGAAACATGTATTGGAGAAGCTGCCATTTGTTCTACTTGTGAAAAGATTCCAAGGAAAGCATTACATAATAATAGATCATATCAACAGGTCAGCCAATCAGTACAAATGAGTGGAGGACAGATGTGCCACCAAGAAGATGGAAATACCAAAGTTCTTACAAAGTACATCATCTGCAAGCAAGAGATACATGATGAATGATCAATCTCAAAATCAAAGAATGAGGTCATTGGGATACCCAAAAAAAAAAAAAAAAAAAAAAAAAGAAAAAGAAAATTCAAGCCTATGTTTTATCTACATCAATAATGGGAAGGCAGTCACATCAGATAGAAGGTGATGATTAACTTCCAGAGGATAGCATATGGATTCACCATTCAGATAAAATCAAATACTATATGAGCAGTCACAAATGCTCATAAAGTTTCCGTAAGATCGAGTGCTAGTTGGGGCAAAGATGTTCTATCTGATTGGAAATGTTTGGAAGAAGAAGATTCAAATCCAATATTGAAAGTCAGGATTCAATTTCGCGATCAAGCGAAGCACTGCATTATGTGGCCTTCACATCCAAAAAAAAAAAAAAAAAAAAAAAACAAAAAACAAAAAAATAGAGAAGAAAAGAAAATTGCAAGATGTTGAATGGCATTGGAGCTCGACAGTAGGCCAATTATCCCTCTCACTTCAAGAAGATTGGTAATTTCAATCAAAGCCTGATAGCAAGTTCGATCATTCGTCGAGATTTACAACATGTTGGACCGGACTTTTGATTTTGGCCGATTACATCCCGCCTTTACAAGAGATGATCTCATCACTTCTTCATCATCAGAGAAACATTTCTCATCGGCATTAGACTCTCTCTCCCGTCTATCAATCTGACGGCTTTCCAAGGAGTCTCTATCACAAGCCCTTCTTTTGATTATCAATTTTTATGGCATTGTATCTCATGATCATGTCATCATTTTATGTACAAATTCATGAATCTGGCTGGAACTCTCATCTGTCGTTCATTACATCCGACGGCTTCCCAAGATTCCTATAAGCCCTTCATTTCTCAAGCCAATAAAATGGGATCTTCTCGGTAAGATAAACCCATTCTACATAAACAACAAAACACTCTCCCAATGGTAGACCCATGTGGACAGTTTCACATCAGTCCTCTTGGACCTTCAACATCAATACTTGTCAACAAACCTAAAGGTTTCAGGCCCAGATATGATCGTGACTGATTCGGAATCTCGGTATAGCTTGTTGGGACACGTGTTCCATCTGAACATCTCCAAGAAAGGAAAACATAATTCGGCACCATTTTTAATTTTGGTGTGGGACTGCATTTCCCTAAGGTCGCTTTTAGTGATGATTCAAATAGCTGCCCGCCTATCAATACGTGTAGGTGTCAACTTAAACAGTGGGGCAAGGCTACCCATTTGTCATGAAAGCCATGCCGTTCAGATTTCCCCTAAGGGTTTCAGACCATTGGATAGGACCATAATTTTGGCAATATCCTCACCATATCAGGACTCTTTATTCAACCCAAGATGGGGTTTGCAAAAAGAAGAAAATGAAAAAAAAATAAAGGGAAGAAAAGAAACCTTAGCAGGGAAAGGCAACCCGAGAAACCTCAATGGGCAACCCATAATACCTCAGTGGGGATAGGCGACCTGATGCAACCTTAAAGCATTGCCCTCATTGGCCCTTCATAGAAAAATTCAGTGGTTCATGTAGACAAGTGTCATACCAGTCTACCCTCCATAAGGAAAGGAACCCCTCTTCCTCTCCAGTGAATCATACTCGGAGGAGTTGAACAAAGCATCATCTGTTGGGCTCCGTAGCATTGCCTTTCAACAGAATTCTATCTTCAAATCCTTTGGTCATGTTAGGGAGAGAGCAAATTCTCATGGCGTGGTTACGGATGTAGCCAAATTCATCAAATCAGCAGCTCCCTCATTTTTCAAGATTCAACAAGGGTTTATCTAAGAAATCATTTTCTGCAATCAATCTGTCAATCTTCCCTTGACCTCAGAAGCATGGTCAAATTCTAAATGCAATCCAGATTCAACCTTGTTCTAACTCTGTTAGATTTCCCATTTCCTTCTATAGTTGCGGTCTGTCACGACATGCAGACATTGGGGCATAGATATACCCTATGTAGAGGAATCGAACTTGATCATGAGCATTACATCAAGGATCCATTGTCTAGTCTGAAGTCACTACTTTCATAGTCAACAGAAGTAGGTCCATTTGGTTTTTGTCAATTTCTCAGTTCTCCCAATCCTGTTGATGAAGAAAATCCAATGTGGTCGATCACCTGTTAGGATTTGGTCACCAAATTCTCTGAAGGAACACTTCAAATATTTTGCTCCTCATGCCTACTTTGGGGCCATGATTCATTAATCTTTCAAAATTGGCACAACAATATTACAAAGCCCTGAGTTTTCATGAGCCTAGATCAAGGGCCAAACCCATATCACATTTCATCGCCGCTTGGCTGTTCTACCAATTTGGTCTACCATAGTGCACAGTCAAAGAACTTAGTTGACCAGATGTCCCTTGATAGTTTAACACCATGGTCAATCAATAAAGTCACTTTGGTTAAAGACTGTCAAGGTCCCCTCATTCTTGTCCAAAATCCTCACTAGAGTTTCTTTCAATCCAAAATCCAACAACACCAATGTTGGCTGAAGAAAATCATCACCTTCAAATTACATGGAACCCTTCAAAGGGAGTAACCAAGTCATCCCTACCATGCTGAAATTGAGTCAAACTTTCAGTACCAGATCATAAATGGAAAATTTCAAATCTAGGTATCATGCCAGCGAAGTCCATGACACCATTTCCATCGATGTCATGTTTTGTGCCTTCACCAATAAAGCAGGAGCAAAAAACCTCGAAAAACTGCCAAGGAGTTCACCATCATTTCAAATATGTCCAGCACTCTATAGGTTCAAAGTCAAGAGACTTCCAAGATGGGGCAGATTTCAACCCTAAAGGTTCAAAGTCAACAAAGCCTTCCTGTATAGGTCACTTTCAAGCATCCTAAAGGTTCATAGCCATAGAGCTTCCAAAAGGATATTCCTATTTTCAATCCCGAAGGTCCAAAGCTAGTAGGAACTGCCAAGATGAGTCATTCAGTATCACCCTATAAGTGACCTTCTGAGTTCTTACTCATTTCAGAATCAAATGTGGAGCCCTAGCTCATCCAAAGATCAAATCAATCTTAGATTATTAGTGAATCAAATGTGGAGCCCTAGCTCATCCAAGGATCAAATCAATCTCAGATTATTAGTGAATCAAATGCAGAGCCCTAGCTCATCCAAAGATCAAATCAATCTCAGATTATTAGTGAATCAAATGTAGAGCCCTAGCTCATTCAAAGATCAAGTCAATCTTAGCCTATAAGTGAATTAAATGCAGAGCCCTAGCTTATTCAGAAAAAACAATCTCAGATTCTCAATCAAAAGAGCCTCAATTCAATCAAAGATAAGACATCAAGTCTTTCATCCAGACAAATCAAGCCGAGCCCAAGCTCATGCAATCAGCCTTGTATTCACAGCCTAGCTTCATACAAGAAGAGGTTTATCAGCCTACAAATGGATCAAGCCGGGCCCAAGCCCGCACATACCTTGCATTGAGTTCCATCTCAGCAAGAAGAGGTTCCCAGCCTACAAATGAGCCTTGTATTCACAGCCTAGCTCCGTACAAGAAGAGGTTTATCAGCCTACAAATGGATCAAGCCGGGTCCAAGCCCGCACATACCTTGCATTGAGTTCCACCTCAGCAAGAAGAGGTTCCCAGCCTACAAATGAGCCTTGTATTCACAGCCTAGCTTCATACAAGAAGAGGTTTATCAGCCTATAAATGGATCAAGCCGGGTTCAAGCCCGCAAGTACCTTGCATCATGAGTCACCTCAGCAAGAAGAGGTTCCTAGCCTACAAATGAGCCTTGTATTCACAGTCTAGCTTCATACAAGAAGAGAATTCATCAATTCTCCAAGAAGAGCAAACCTTCTTGCCAGTCGAACTACGTTCTGGGCTTGATTTCTAGGACACCCTTAGAATACGTAGGCAGTTTAGGAAGAATTACCCTAAGTGCAACCCAATAAACAATATCACTCATACCCCAAAAATGTGGTTCTTTTATCTTTAGCCTTCAACTGATAACAATCTCGGCTAAAGAGGGGCATCTGTAAGCACCCCATTTTTGCCACCCTCGGCATAAGTGAACCAATATGGCAGGTTTCTGACCTTTAACCCAAAAATTTGTATTTTTCACTGATCCCCACAGCAGGGTCATGGGCTATTATCTGCATAGATGCATAGGTCATAGAATTATCTTCGAAACGAGACCAGAATTGCTCAATTCCGATATCAAATGAGGAAGATATGACCATTTTAGTCGGATGATACATATAAGGGAGGTTTTTGAAATTATTATAAATAATCCCAGGGGTCTTCATGCAAATTATCCTAAGTATGATCGTTTGAATTTCAAATCATCATATCTTGATCATCCGACATCGGATTCAGATGATTCCAAGACCATTATTCTTCATTCATGATGTTCTACAAAGTGGACGTAAAAAATCCCGGGTAGAAGTCACCAGTGGGTCCCATGCAAACTTGCATGCAAAATGATCGTTAGAACTTCAAAGCTTCATATCTTTTCCGTTCTACATCGGATTCAGGTGATTCAAGTCTCATTATGTTCAATTTTTAGTGCTCTACAAAGTGGACGTAAAATATTTCTGGTAGAAGCCTCCGAAGGATCTCATGCATAATGGTCAGCCAAATTATCGATAATTGGTCCGCTTAAACTTCAAAAATTCATAAGTTGACCATTTTACTTCCAAATGAGGTGATTCAAGTTCCTATATTCCTCATTTTTAATGTTCTACAAAATGAACAAAAAAAATTTGGAATAAAGGCCATCGGAAAATTCCATGTGGGATGACAGCTGAAATAACCCATGAAATGACTAGGATAGAAAACCCAGTTAATTCCAATCAATCCAGTCAACTCAGCTCAACCCAAGCTAGTTTGGACCCAACCCAGTCAACCCAGCTCAGTTCAAGTCAATCCAGCCCAATCAATTCAAGTCAGACCAGCCTGGACCAAGTCCGTTTAACCCATGTGCAAGAATTTTATGATATCATATATATATATATATATGGATTCGGTTCAACAAAAAAAAAGGATAGATTGAGAAGATTTGAGAGAGGGAAGAGAGAGACCGAAAGGAGCAAGAGAGGAGGGCGGTTGGAAAGAAAAGGAATAAAAAAAATAAAATAAAAGGAAGAGAATAAAGAAGATAAAAGATTGGGAAGAGAGAGAAGAGATCCGAAAAAAAAGATTTCAAAGAGGAGATCGAGAAGATTGGAGAGAGGAAAGAGAAAAACCGAAAGGAGAAAGAGAGGAGGGCGGTGGAGAGGAAAGGAAAAAAAATAAAAAAAATAAAAAAATATGGAGAAAGATTGAGGAAGACCGAGAGATAAAAGGAGAGGGAGGGAGAGATAGAAAGGAGGCTGGAAAATAGAGAGAGAGAAAGGCAAGATGTAAAGAAGGGAGAGGAGAAGAAAAAAGGCAAAAAACAGAAAAGAAGGGGGGAAGACCGAGAAGAAGGAGGAGGTGGAGAGGAGAAGAAAAAAGAAAAAAAAAACAGAAATGAAGGGGGGAAGACCGAGAAGAAGGAGGAGGTGGAGAGGAGAAGAAAAAAGAAAAAAAAAACAGAAAAGAAGGGGGGAAGACCGAAAAGAAGGAGGAGGTGGAGAGGAGAAGAAAAAAGGAAAAAAAAACAGAAAAGAAGAGGAGGAGAACCGAGAGGAAGGAGGAGGTGGAGAGGAGAAGAAAAAAGAAAAAAAAAAGAAAAGAAGGGGGGAAGACCGAGAAGAAGGAGGAGGTGGAGAGGAGAAGAAAAAGGATAAAAAAAATCAGAAAAGGAGGATCGATAAGAGGAGAAGAGAGGGGGAAAACCGATGAAGAAAAAAAAACAAAAAAAAAAAAACAAAAAGAGGAGCTGGAGAAGAAAGGAGAGAAGGAAGCAGAAGATGAAGATGAAGAAGAAGGAGCAGGGAAGGCTCCCTGCAACTCAGATAAGCCGTTTCTGTTTTTGTTTATTTATTTTATTTATATATATGATGTTCCTTGTTGCCACTCAACTATCACCAAACCTGTTCCCCTAAACCCTCAACCGAACACCTCATCTCTCCTATCACCCAGTTCCACTGCACAAACCAGCCTTGCCCATGATTCCATCACAACCCTTGATCCCATGTAAGCCATTGTATGTATCTTAATTAAATTTTAGTCACCGACATGAATTTAATTTGATCCACTGCATGGATTTTTTATGTGCTTGAATTTCAGCCATTTGATCATGAAATTTTATATGATGATAATAGTTTTGATCATGAAATATCTGTGGTGATAATGGGTCCGACCACTTGTTTGGAGTTTTTATGAAATTGGTCCATCATATGCTTGAAGTTTCATGTGATTAACTTGATCATCATTTTAGCCATGACTGAAATTTCCATGAACCATTGAACTTGGGATTTTGATGTGAAATAAATATGGACCCATGATCTTGGAATTTTAAGTGAAATTTTTGGGCCATTTGATTTTGGATATTAAGGTGATTAAATATGGACCATTGATATGGATTTTGGATGATTAAATTATGGCCATCTAATCTGGATCTGATCTTGGGAATTTGATGTGATTAATTGGATCAATTACATGTAGGAATTTCATATGATCAAAATTGATCTGAAAATGCTTAGAATTTTATGAAATTGGTCCCATTGGTTTGAAATTTAAGGTGATTAAATATGGACCATTGATATGGATTTTGGATGATTAAATTATGCTCATCTGATCTGGATCTGATCTTGGGAGTTTGATGTAATTAATTGTGACCATTGATTTGAAACTTTTTAATGCAAATTTGTATATGGCCATTTGATGTTAAGTTATTTTCACATGATTTAATTATGACCTTTAATCTTGAGCCATTGATTGATAAATTTGATCCATTATATGATCAATTGATTTCTGATTATGTGATGACATTAAATCTGAACCATTGGATTCCATCTTGATGCTTGCATGATTCTTGCTATTTTGGAATGCTACACATGCTTATTGCCATATTTGTCGCCACATGCTTACTTGTCATATTTAGATGATTACTGCCATGTTTGGATGATTCTTGCTATGTTTGGATTACTACCACTGCTATAGTTGGAATGTTTTCATTCATCATATTCGTCTTGGAAAGAGATAAATTGAAAAATAACAATTAGGGTAAAAAACCCTAAAAATGGAAAGAAAGTAACATTTAGGGTAGAAAACCCTAAGATGGAAAGAAAATAATAATTAGGGTAGAAAACCCTAAAATGGAAAGAAAGTAACATTTAGGGTGGAAAACCCTAAGATGGAAAGAAAATAATAATTAGGGTAGAAAACCCTAAAATGGAAAGAAAGTAACATTTAGGGTAGAAAACCCTAAAAAATGGAAATAAAATAATAATTAGGGTAGAAAACCCTAAAAAATGGAAATAAAATAATAATTAGGGTAGAAAACCCTAAAATGGAAAGAATGTAACATTAGGGTAGAAAACCCTAAAAATGGAAATAAAATAATAATTAAGGTAGGAAACCCTAAATATGGAAAGAAAATAGCAATTAGGGTCTTGCCATGCTTAGAAGATAGCCTACTAGATCATGCCATATAGGCTCTTGCCTTATTTGCAATACATGCCATATTTGAAAAATTTTTAAACAATCTTACTGTATGTGAATTTCTTGCCATAAATGTTTTATGTGCCATATTTAGATAGAATATTCTACTTTTTGGCAATAACTTATTTTATGCAACACCCTAGGCAAACTGCCATATCTGCACACTTCTAGAAAACAATCTAGGCGTGGGGACGTGCATTTAGGCACCCACATTCTTGGGAAGGGCATAATGGGAATAATAAAACCTTAATAAAGAAAGAGAATTCTTTGCCAAACCTTCCAAAATTAGAATTCAGAATGAAAAGGATAATTTAGGACGATTTTGCCCCTCGGCAAACCCTAAACCTAGAATAGGTTCTAAACCCTAAACCTAGAATAGGTTCTCAATTTTTAACCTAGAACAGGTTATCCATCCCGAACTACGCGGATTCTGATTCCTAGGTCAAACCCTAGGATACGTAGGCCATTTGGGAGAAACCCAAATTCGGATCCACACTTTAGTCCACTTGGACTATCCATAGATCCACTAGGATACCCCCCATATTTTAACCCAAAAAGGGTTATCCAAACCTTAGTCCACTTGGACTATCCATAGATCCACTAGGATATTTACCTTAGTCTACTCGGACTATCCATAGATCCACTAGGATATCCATTCCCATTTCAACCCAGATAGGGTTATCCATATTTCAACCCAAATAGGGTTATTCTTAGATCCACTAGGACTATCTATCAGTCCATTTGGACTATCCAGATCCTAACCCGTAGGATTTTCTCAACCTTTCAAGCATAAATTTCAACTTGAACAAAGAACTTAATCATGCACAAGCATAAATCACATCCATAAACTTTAATCACACCTGAACTACGATGGTAAACCTAATTTTCAGAATAATTCCGTAATACGTAGGCAATCTGATGGATACAGATTCGGTTCAATGATATCAAACCCCTTGGTTTGGTTTGGCTTAGCAAATAGAGTCTAGCATAGGAAAGGTATAGGAGACCGATTTCGATCGGGCGGTTTGGGTGCCTAACCCCTTCCCATAACCGTAACCTGACACTTACCCAATCTCTAATGGACCAGAAATCCAATCTAAGGGTCATGAGTCAATCGAAGTCTTACCTTGGGGTGAGATTTCACATTTCTAAGGTCCTAGACCTAAATCTAGGTGGCGACTTCTAAAGATTTTCCATCTTTGTCCTCACACCAGTCCATTCCCAAAATGATGTCAAAGTCTGTCATCTTAAGTTGTATCAAGGTTGCATCTAAGGTTTTCTCACCAATGCGGACTGAACATGGTCCATATCCTTTTTCTAATTCCACTTCTAACCCCATCGGTGACCGTACAAGTAATTTGTAGTCTAATGTTTTGATGGGTAAATTTATCTTCTTTTCGAATGACACAGATATAAATGAATGAGTAGCTCCTGAATCAAAGAGTACTTTAGTGGGTGCGCCATTTATAGGTACGATACCTGTGATTTATTTTAACTTAGTCTACATGCTCACACAATGTAATTACAACTTCAAAAGTTTCAGTCATACCTGTGACCACATCGGGTGATGCGGCCGCATCCTCGGATGTAACAGCATATACCCGTCCCTGATGGAATTGCTTTTTGGGCTTAGGGCACTCTCTTGCCATATGTCCCGGTTGATTGCAGTTATAACACTTCGGACTTTCAGAATTTGGCTTTGGCTGAGGTTGAGTCCCTGGAGTAGTCTTGGTTGCAGCATTAAAATTCTGAGGGTGGAAAGGCTTATATGTCTTGTTATTGCCTCCGTTATAAGAATTTCCAGCTAGCCTTTTGATACCCCGGTTCTATGTGAAATAACTATCTTTCTGGCTCGATTCAATAAATCAAGCTATTTGGACAGCTTCATTATAAATGTTCTTTTCTAAGCCTAGAACATGCTCTCTGATGCTTCCTCTCAGTCCCGTGACGAACCTATGGGATTTGGTTTCTTCTTCTTGCATACTCAGTGGTGCGAAGAAAAACAGCTCTTCATAACGCTGTTGGTACGCATCCACTGACATTTGTCCCTGATATAGACTCAGAAACTCCTTCTCCATCGAATCTCTGAAGCTTCGTGGAAAATATTTCTCGAAGAAAGCTTCTCTATAAACAGCCCAAGTCAGTTGGGCATGCTTGGTCAATAGATAGTCCCGGGTAGACTTCCACCAGTGATGTGCATCGCCTTTGAGCATTAAGGTGGTACATAATACTTTTTCTTCCTCGGTAATAGTCATCATGAGGAAATTTCTCTCCATCTCGTCTATCCAGTGTGCTGGCCATAATGGATCAGAAGGCTTGCCATTAAATTCCCTAGGCTTTATCTTCAAGAATCTCTCCACCAATCGAGTGATCAACCTGATTTTGGGGATATGCCCCAAACAGATGGGGTGGATACTGGTAATTAACCTGAGCTGCTTCCAGAGCCTGTACTGGAATCTGTGCAGCAGGTTGTTGAGGTGTCTGAGATGCTGGGTGGTTATCCAACGGTGCTGCACTGGCTTGTCCTGTCTGCATAGGTGCAGCTTGAGTGGCTTGGAACATAACACCCATCGCAACTTGCATCTGAGCCTGTGCGTGTTGCATCTGTTGCAGCTGCTGAGCCAGATTCATCACCACAGTTGTTAGCTCTGGTGGTGGAGGTGGCAAATTTGTAGGGTTTGCTTGTTCTGGATTACTCGGTGCATAATTATTTTCCTGACTGGTCTCCTCCACGGGTGGTGGTGGTGGTGGAACTGCATTTCGGTTCTATCGGGTTACCCTACGTCCAGACATAATTCCTTCTGTGATTAGTGGTGCCTAAAAAATAGCAAAATAGGTGAGAAGTCATTTATATTTCATGTAGGCACACTACCCGATATAAAATTCCAATTCCAGCTCATTTTTAAAGAAATAATACTGTGTTTTCTATGTAGGGTCGATGGTGAGGGTCGATGGTATGTCCAACCCTTAGTATCCGACCCTGGGAATGACCTGTTCTTCCCGAGAGCTGAGGGTCGATGTGAGGGTCGATGGGTTTCTGACCCTCAGTTCCGACCCTTAGTTTTATGTCACATTCCCGAGAGCCGAGGGTCGATGGGAGGGTCGATTCGAGGGTCGATTGTTCTACTCGAATTGTCCGACCCTCAGACTAAAAATCAGATTTTTAAGATCCGATTTTGGGTCATTTCTTATTATTTCCCTCCCGTTTCGACTCGTGTCTCCCCTCTGAGTTGCTACAGTGCCACTCCACTATTTTTGATCGGTTTGAGTCCGGGTTTCAACGTCCACGTCATCCATACAGGTATGTTCTCCCATTTTTACCTGTTTTTAGGTTTTCTTTTCTAGGTTTTTGCCCATTTAACTTGTATTTTTCAAATTAAACTTTTTCCAACCGCAAAAATTTGATTTTTATTGGGGGCTTTTGTTATTGGTATCTCGAGGAACGAATGCCCTCAAAATTTTTTGAATTTCATCGGTTGGTTATCGAGAAACTTAAATTTTGCTCGTTTTTACCCTAATTTGTCAAAATTTTTGATTTCTTGAAATTTCTTCAAATTGTTCTTCATGGGTTTCCATTTCCTACTGTGTGAGTGTCGTAGGATGTGTTGGAACCTAAGTAAGTCTTCCCGCCCACGTGTATGGTGAAAAGTGAGGCTTTTGGGCAACTTACATCGTTAAAATACTAAATTTTCAGATTTTTTTCCTACTAACCCCTTGTCTCCCCTTTTTCTTTCTTATCTGCAGATACCATGGCTCGTACCAAGATACCCAGAGTTCGTGATCCGCTTCGCTTCCGCTCCAATGAAGCCGAGGCACAGTATGCCGATTATGCTCGTAAGAAAGTGGAGGGTGGTCGTATGGTGAACTTGGCTGAGCTAGCCTTGTTCAATGTAGAGAGAGCATTTGGTGATATGGGGTGGCTCCCTGTCATCACTACGATGCGTGCACATGTCCAGATTTGGTGCGTCAGTTCTATTGTAATCTCTAGGTGGTGGGGAATTACAATGACGTTGAGAATAGTCAAGAGTTGTGCATCACCAGTTACGTTAAAGGGGTGCACATTTCCTTTGATTATCGGCAACTGGCCGATCTGTTGGGCATACCCTATGATGACCCGATGGTATACTGTGCGCCTGGAGAGCCCCAGTTTGTTTCCATGGAGATGAGGGCAGAGATCGAAAATCAGCTGCTGCGACTTGATCGCTGGCTGATGAGAGCTTGTTATCTGTGTCCAGCTGCATGGTCTTCTGTAAGATTATCCAGCATATTCTGATCCCGCAAAGTGGGCACTATGAGAGGGTTTCTCAGCTGACCCAGATCCTGATATATAGTATCTGCACCAAACAACCAGTCTGCCTTCCCTACATCATCATGCGGACCCTGATTAGTGCTACATTGTCCGGTCATAGGGGTAATCTACCCTATGGATGCATGATTACAGTACTACTGACCCGTCTGGGGGTTGACCTAGTAGATGAGAAGATCCAGGAGAAGACCTTCTCGTCGCCTCTAGATTGGGAGGCTATCTGCAAGATGGGTATGCGGGATGCCCAGGTTAGTGATGAGGAGAGGAACACGATGGTGCGCCCTCACACTCGCATTGAGATGGCTGACGCTGAGGCCGCTGCTGCCGCTGCTAGAGCTCCTGTGGATCCTGTCGAAGATGACGATCATATGTATATGGATGTTGACTCGATACCACCGCCTTCCCCTACATATGTGGCTGGAGTTGGTACTTCTTCTGTGGTGGCTCCTGCACCTGAGGCAGGTCCTTCACTCCCACCTTCTAACATGATGGAGATGTTGCAGGAGATCAAGGAGCCTCAGTGCAGATCTGATCAGAGGATGGAGGAGTTGTTAGACGCTCAGCGTATGAGGGTGGATGAGCTCATAGCGATCCAGCGGGCGACTGATCGGAGGGTAGCCGATCTTACAGCTAGTCTCCAGACGACCCAAACTGAGGTGGCCTGGTTGACTAGAGTCTACGCTGAGGATTATGACAGAGATCGTGAGGCCCTGCCTCCTCCTTCACCTCCAGCTTCTTGATTGTACTTTATTTTCTTGTATTACAGAGTAACTGTCCGGGTTGTGGATTGTACTCTGCTTTAGTTGTGTATATACATTTTGTTTCTCTCTCTCATTGTATGTAACTTGTTTCCCCTTTAACAGATGTGTTATTCTCTTTTTAAATTTGGTCTCAATCATCACTTGCGCTTACAGTGTGTTTATATTACTGTTTTTACTTTTATCCTTTCTCAGTTCACAATTATCTCGAATGTATGTTAGTTTAGCGGACAAGGCCTGAGATGCTCTGATACCAAGTTGTCACACCCCAATTCCACACTATACAGAATGGTGTGATGAACCGCTAGCAGACCAACGGTTCAACCAAGATCTCGAATAGGCTATCCCCGCATTATGTAAACTCTCATACATCCATAATCATAATCAGAGTAAATACACAATAGCGGAAATCTTATAATAAATGAACTGAGAATCTAATGTGATATAAATATTAAATAGTAAATTATTCTGTATCAACTGAGACATAAATAAATATCAAATACATGTCTTTATTAAATTCAAATAAAGAAACCTAAGAAAATATCTAATCGAATACACATGAGTTGCACTCGCAAGAGGAGTCATGTGTATCTACATCAGCTTCAGCTTCCATCGCTGCCACGTTCCCGTATGCTGGAGCATTCATAAAATCTTCAACCGTATAACCTGCATCATCAACTAAAAATATTCGACGTCGAGGGGTGAGCACACATCACGGCTCAGTGAGTAGACAAAACAATGCAACAATACATATGCATGCAATCAATTCATATCTTTGGTCTGGTTTATAGTTTGCAATGCGCAATAGAAAGGTTGGGTGGTCAAAGGTTAAGGTTTATTGACCCCGCCTCTATACACAGGGTGTGGAAGTCCGCCCGAAGGTTAACGTTTATCGTCGTCCCCATCCACCCTAATCATGACATTATACAACAAAGGTTAACGTTTATTGCTATATAATACCATACCAACACGTAAGCCCCTGTTAGCGAGGGCTTGCAAACTGGGCTCGCAACTAACCAATCCTAATGCCAAAATGTGTATCCAAGGCCTCACCCCAGCATCCCTCAGAATGCCCATAGAGATAGAGCTAAGGCCCCCGGTAGAGTCAGAGACTACAAGGACTGAGACCACCTCCCCTGATACTCTACGACATAATACTTCTGCTAAAGTAATGGCGATACGACGATTCTAATGCACAAGACTTGAGTTAGAGATAGAGCTAAAGTGCTGAAACCCGCCAAAGGTTAACGTTTATTGACGTTCTCATCACACCTCCCCTGATACTCACTCGCACCAAGTACACCAACCACACACATACAATCACATGCCTATTCCTATCATCATCATCATCATCATGTTATAAACAATAGAATAAATATGCATGAAAAGTAATAGAAATATTGGATGACATGTTGCATGCACATTACAAACATATTCGCATAGAATCAAGCATGGCATTGGACTCAAGAAATAGAAAATAGTTTATTATTAATCAATTAGTTTAGAGTTCTGTTTCCTCACCTTAGCTTGCTAATAGATACTTTTCCAAGATTTAGAATCACCTTTATATTGTTATTATATTGCTAGAAGACCTAAAAAAGTCGATAGAGTTTAATTAGAATTAATTCTCAATTTAAAAACCATTCTGTCAACTGAGGGTCGGAGTCATGATCGACCCTGGGTGCAACCCTCCCCAAACTCTGAACTTCCCGAACACTGAGGGTTGATGATCAGTATCACCTAGGGTCGGATGGTCATCGACCCTCGGTGCGACCCTCGGTGCACTTTGGTCCAGTTCCCTCTTTTAGTCCATTCTTCGTGCTTGGGATCCTATGGTTTGCTCCTACATTCCATTCTACATTCATTCCATGGTCTGAAATCATGTATAATCCACCTAGATAGCTTTCATGTAATCCCCCATGGTTTCCCATGAAAACCTAACCATGGGTTGATGGTTTGGGTTTCTCTGAGATCACACTCTCATCAATATCTAACCTAAGGTCTGTAGAAACTCATGGAATTAGTATCCATACCTGAGAAGAATACTCCTTCTCTGCAACTCTTCTCTTTTGGCTAACTTCTCTTCCTTGTTTCTCTTCTTCCTCTTTTCCTTCTCTTCTCTTTCTCTCAATTCAATTAGGGTTGTGAAAAGGAGTGAAAGAGGCTTAGGAACGTCCTTTAAATAGAGTAGGAACATCCTAAATAAGTCCCATTGAGATTAGGAAAGAATCCTAATTGAAAATTAGGAAATTTCCTAATTTCTATATCTTACGATAACCGAGGGTCGATGGGAGGGTCGATGATCCCGTCGACCCTAGGGTTCAAGATGTCTGACCCTCCCTTCAAAATTGAGGGTCTGACTTTCTGCTTTGGGAAGTCCGACCCTGCTTAGCTGGGTTTGCGACCCTCCCTTCAAATTAAGTGTTTTTGGGTCGATTTGATACCTGGGATCTCGATCTCCTTCATGCCCTTGGTCCATTTGACTCAACCATGATGGGTAAACCTGGTTCAAGGTGGTAAGACCGGGTTAGATTGACATGGGTCTTACACCTGAGCTGTCTTAGCCCTTTTTCTTTGATCTTGTCTACCACTCGATAGTTTTCTCCAATAGTCTTACAAATCTTCATTCACCAACTTCATTCCAAAACAAAGGAATTTGACATTTCTATCGTATCTGTTTCATAGGTAACATTTACATGGTAGCTTAATAGCAACTTCAATTCACGGTACCTTCTCAACTCAAGGTCCTTGAAATCAATTTTACTAGCTCGGAGCATATGTCTTAGGATCTGTATAGTCCGCTCCGACTGTCCATCGGTTTGAGGTAAAGTGCGGTACTAAACTTCAACTTTGTCCCCATTATTTTCGGTAGATCCTCCCAAAACTTTGAGATAAGGCATAAGCCTCTGACCGACATGAAGCTCTCATGCATACCATTCAATCTGGCAATATTATCCACATATAGCTTATTTAGCTGCTCCAAAGTATACCGAGGTCGTATAGCAATGGAATGAGCTACCATCATAAGGCAATCAACAATCCCCCAAACTGCATCAACCACTCTGGGAGTCAATGGCAAATCAGTGACATAATTATTGTAATGCAATTCCACTTTCAGACTGGCTCCGATAGTTTTTATTGTAAGCCATGGTGGTCTTTGTCTTTCAGCTTTTACTTGCTGATAATTCAGACACTGGAATACGCACTAAGCCACATTTGTTATCTCTTCAGGTCATGATATATATTAGAACTCCAGGATCTCCTGAATATGGAGTACAATGGGCTCTTATCCTTATCCTCTTCATGATATCCGAGTCTTTACCTTCATGTATTCAGAGTCTACCCCCGCATCTGAGTACCATCTCCACATCCAAAGTAAGTCAGGGTTAGGTTTTTCTTTCTCTAAATCTTCTTGTACCGTTCTTATATACAGATATAACAAAATTACTATTTTTTCTTCATCCCTAAGTTCTCGCTCAATTGGATCATCACAAGTTTCTATTATATGTTACTCTTCTTCCAAATCTGAATCTGTTGCTGCGGAACATAAAGTAGCATTTATAATGGGTCCTTCTTCGGACTTCATAATTCCCTTTTTGCTTAAGGCCTTAGCTACTACATTAGCCTTGCTCGGGTGACATTGAATATCACAGTCTTAATCCTTCAAGTATTCCTAACCATCTCCTTATCCTCATGTTCAACTCTTTCTAATGAAGAGATAAATAATACACTTGTAATCCGATCTAATCCAAAATTCTTCTCCGTTTAAATAATGTCTCCAAGTTTTGACTGCATGAATCACAATTGTTTACTCCAATCATGAGTTGGGTAACTCTTCTCATGCTCTTTCAGTTTTCTTAAAGCATATGAAATCGCTTATTTACTTTACATCAACCGGCATTCTAGATCCAATCCGAAAGCTCCGATGGATAGGGTAAAAGGTCTCCTTGGTGCCGGAACGATCAAGATGGGAGCTGATATCAATCTTACTTTAGAATCTGGAAATATTCTTCACCCTTGTCAGTCAAATTAAACTCCTCTCCCTTCCTGGTTAGCTTGGTAAGAGGTTTTGCGATCTTAGAGTGGTCCTCCAAAATCGTCAGTAATAACCAGCTAAACCCAAGAAACTTCTGATCTTCGTAATACTCTTTAGGTGTTTCTCACCATAAGATTACCTCTATTTTAATAGGGTCCACTTTAATCCCTTTTTATGATGCTACATGATCTTAGAAGATCATTTTATTTAATCATGTCTCATATTTCTTGGACTTGGCATAAAGCTTTTTCCCTTTTCAACTATTGTGGAGCTACTCCAAGATCCGTTGTATGAGTTGCTTCATTCATGGAATAAATCAAAATATCATCTATGAAAACTATGACCAACGTGTCCAACATGTCATGAAACACCCAGTTCATCAGCTCCATAAAAGATGTAAGGGCATTGGTTAATCCAAACGTCATAATTGAGAACTCATAATTGACCAATCCCGATTCTAAAAGCTATCTTCGAGATATCACTGTCCAAATTTTTCAGCTGATGATATCTTGATCGAAGATCAACCTTAGAAAATACCTTTGCTCCTTGCAACTAGTAAAACAAGTCATTGATCTGAGGTTGTAGATATTGATTCTTGATCGTGAGCTTGTTTAGTTCTTGGTAGTTTATACATAATCTGACACTACCATCCTTCTTCTTCACGAGTTGCGTTGGCGCTCTCCGTGATGCAATATTTAGCTGATTAGAACCCTTGTCTAATAACTCTTGTAGTTGAGTCTCAATCCCTTCAACTCCATAGGAACTACTCTACAAGTGCCTTTGACACAAGTATCGTCCTTGGTAACAAGTCGATGACGAACTCGGTCGCACGATCAGGTGGTAACCCGGTAAGTCTACTGGAAACGCATCAGGGAATTTATGCATCACCTCAATATCTTTTATCTGTGGTACTTCTTTGGTAATGTGTACCGCAGATACCATATATTCAACTTCTTTCTCTTCAAAGCATCTCTTCGCCTTTAGCATAGAGAGGATCAACTTTCACTTCCTAGGCAACATACTCCCAATGATACTAAATCATATGCCATTTTTATTCTTGAATGATAACATATTCTATGCACATAATCACTTGTAGAGTGTTGAGACAACCAGTCTATCCCCAAGATGACGTCAAAGTCTGCCATCTCAAGTCTAATTAGGTTGTGTCCAAATTTCATCCATCCATACGATTTGGACATTATTCATAACACTCATCTAATACAACATTTTAGTCCAAAAGTGCTTGAACTAGCAAAATCTAATGTAAAGGTATTAAGAGCTTGTCTAGTTCCTTCATCTCTTTTGATTTTTCAAAGACTATCATCAAAATCTCATATTGCACTCATTAGCTTGTATTTCTTTTATCCTTGCTGTTCTACCTTGCTCTCTCTTCCATATACCTCGAAAAATATCTTGTGATTGTTACTTCATATCCCAAGTCTATCTATAAGCATTAGGGTATATGCTTATAAATTCATTATTCAACCAAACTATTTTGGTCGTTACTTAATCATATCCCTCAACATTGGGCATAACTCAATTATCATTGTATTTAATCGAGTACTACTTATGCCATGACTTTATCCTGGTATCTACTCTTAAATTTGCCTTTAGGAATCTTCTACCTTGTCAAAATTCATACCGATATAACCATCTTTAACTCTACTTGAGTGCTATCTATTTCTTTACTGGCTACTCTTGATAGTTCTCATTTTTGCTCATGCACCTCTTTTTATAGACATGACTCATATCCATCCATTTAGCAATCTCAAAATAGATTCTCCATTACTTCATCTGAGGTTCATTGGCCATAGTATTTAATCTGAATCCAATCATCTTTCTTCCAATAATTCCATTATCACAAAACAACTTATCAATGGATGTCGAGAAATGTAAGAATCCGAATGTTTATCCAACACAATTCATTTCCTTCTTTCAATTTAGTATGACGACAAACACTTTCTTTATCTAATGAACTTAAGTTTAAAAGATCAGGAGTAAATCTGTGGTAATCCAACCGGCATTAAAAGATCGTCAAGTTGCACGGTGGTCCAAATATATGAAAATAGAGGTTTTACAATTCTTAACCTCATGGTTACAGGTTCTATTGAGTATATATAATGCCATTGGTCAAGGCACTATAGGAATAAATATGGAGAAAGATTTCGTACATCAGTAAATTAGGTAAAATAAAAAAGATGTACGTTCAACATGATTAAACATTTAACTGTTCATTCAGTTCATATCTCTGTTCATGTTGTCGATCAAGAGAATGGTTCAGATTGGTATAATCAGGACTCATACTAAAGAAACAATATCTATAACTCCAATTGACAGGTTAAATCAAGAAGGTATCCTGTCAAGACATGAGAATTTAAAATCTGGTATGTGCATCCTCTATAATCATAAGAGTAAATCAATAATGCACCGCATCCTAACCTATATAGATAATGGCCATAATAGATTTGATCCTTTGTTGAAATGTCTGAGGTATCATCTTCAGAAGACATTCTTCAATCCTTGTCGGATCATTCTATCATGATGCAACTATCCCATACATCGATGGCTGATAAGGTTAACCACCTTGATACACTGCTTGTTGTGCACCAAACTTCTGTACTGAGGTGTGCATTACTGGGACTTGTTGTATGGTAGGCACTGTGTTATAGGTAACAAGTGCTGGGGGTACAGTGATGCTACCAATTGGTACCATACTTGGTTTGACTCGGAGGTGTTGATGTAGCATCAGCAACTTAGGTAGTGATTTACATAGCAACTTGCATAGTCGGTCTCATCTGTTGTTGCTCTTGTATTTTATTGGGTCAAGTTTTTGACAACCATAACCAAGGTACTTAATAGTCTAGGTGGTTGGCTGGAGTGGTCTGGTTGTTTACCTCCTTTGATTCGCTCTAATCTGATTATCATTATCTAGCATCTGCTCAAATGAGTTTTCATTACCCATTCTCGACCCTGATAGTGGTGGGGTCAAGTTGTAACCTCATCTTAATTCTCAGCGGGTAATGGATCAGCGTGTAGTGGATTTCACTCTGAGTCTCCATGTCACCTAGGAGTATAGTTACTCTTATTCTTAATGTATGGCCATTATTCTCTTATCTCTGTTGGATTTAGTCCGAGATCTTTTCCTTTATCTCTACAGGGGTTTTGGCATTACTAGCCATTTTATTCTTCCTTTGCCATAGATCGAGTTTCACATCTTGTGAGTACCAACTCGGTATTCAATTTTCTGCTTTACAGAAGCTCCCTTCTTGCTACTGTACTATATCCTTGTATACATGGATAACTACCCAACTTATAAATAATACCCTGTATTATTTATTTATTAGGATAATTTTTTTTTGGTCTTCTCTTTCTATTTGAGTCTATATATATGGTTCCACCTTTTATATGTACATTATCGTCTTGTTTAAGTTTTGTCTCAACCAACACAGGTGCTTATGATTTGTTTTTATTAAAGCTTTTAATTTATCCTAACTCAGTTCATGGACTCTAGTAGAAGTATTTAGGTTTCATGGGAAAGGCCTGAGAGCTCTGATACTAAGTTGTCACACCCCAATTCTGCACCAACCAGAATGGTGTGATGAACCGTCAATAATCCAATGGTTACACCAGGATCTCGAATAGGCTATCCCACATATGATAAACCAAAACACATTCCACATTAATCAGAGGTAATAAAGTAAATAGCGGAAGTCTTATAGATAATGAACAAAGGTCTAATCTTGATAAATAATTAATATTCCATTTATTTCCAAGTAACCAAAACATAATTTAATACATGTTACAATATCCAAATACGAAAACTAAACACTAAACGTATCAACCGTTGAAAAGCTCGCTTAACAAACCATGTTCGTTCTCCACAGTTTGCTCATTCATAGCCTCCACATGTTCATATGTTGGCGTGTCGACATAATCTTCAATCATAGTACCTGCAACATCAGAAACTAAATAGAATTGCACGTGCGAGGGTCAGCTCTCCAACTTGAGCTCAATGAGTAAACAAAACAATGCAACAATACATATGCATGCAATCAATTCATATCTTAATTCTGGTTTAAAGTTTGCAATGCACAATAGAAAGGTTTAGGTGGTCAAAGGTTAACGTTTATTGACCCCGCCTCTATATACAGGGTGTGGAAGTCCGCCCAAAGGTTAACGTTTATTGTCGTCCCCATCCACCCTACCATAACATTGTACAACAAAGGTTAACGTTTATTGTTGTACAGTGCCATACCAACACGTAAGCCCCTACTGGCGAGGGCTTGCAAACTGGGCTCACAACTAACCAATCCTAATGCCAAACAGTGTATCCAAGGCCTCACCCCAGCATCCATCAGAACGTCCATAGAGATAGAGCTAAGGGCCCCCGGTAGAGTCAGAGACTACAAGGACCGAGACCACCTCCCCTGATACTCTACGACGTAATAGTTCTGCTAAGGTAATGGCGATATGACGATGCTAATGCAGAAGACTTGAGTTAGAGATAGAGCAAAAGTGCTGAGACCCGCCAAAGGTTAACGTTTATTGACGTTCCCATCACACCTCCCCAGATACTCGCTCGCATCAAGTACACCAACCACACACATACATTCACATGCCTAATCTATCATCATCATCATCATCATGTTATAAACAATAAAGTAAATATGCATGAACAATAATAGAAATATTGGATGACATGTTGAATGTACATTACAAGCATGTTCGCATAGAATCAAGCATAGCATTGGACTCAAGAAAATAAAAATAGTTTGTTATTAACCAATTAGTTTAGAGTTCTGTTTCCTCACCTTTGCTTGTTTGTAGATCCTCTTTCAAGCCTTAAGAATCACTATTATATCAATATTATATTGTTAAAAGACCTAACAAAGTCGATAGAATTTAATTAAAATTTATTCTAATTTTTACAGCTTGCTGTTAACTGGGGGTCGATGCCTAGGGTCGGAGGTTCTATCGACCCTAGGTGCTACCCCTCCTTTCCTGAACTTCCCAAATGTTGGGGGTTGATGCTAGGGTCGGAGGTTCCATCGACCCTAGGTGCGACCCCCCATGGTTTGAGTCAAAAATATCAAATTTGGTCCATTCATTCATGTTTGGGGTCCTATGGCTTGCTTCTATAATCCATTCCATACATGTTCAATGGTTTAGAACTATTCTTTATTCAACTACATGGTTTCAATGATCTCCTCCATGGTTTCCATTGAAACCTAACCATGGATGGGTGATTTGGGGTTCTTCTAAGTCATACCCTCTTCTTAAACCATTCTAAGGTCTTAAATAAATCATGGGGAATGTATTCATACCTTAGGTTTGCAGTGATTAAAAGTTTCCTCTGAATTTTCTCTTCCTTGCTCTTCTTCTTCAATTCTCTTTCTCTTCTCCTTCTCTTCCTTTTCTCCTCTTTCTCTCAATCCAATTAGGGTTGTAGAAGGAGTGAAAGAGGCTTAGGGACATCCTATTTATAGAGTAAAACCTCCCAAAATAAGTCCCATTGAGATTAAGAAAGGTTCCAACTGAAATTAGGAAAGTTTCCTAATTTTCAGTTCGTGCTGTTTTTCCCAATTATCGGGGGTCGATGGGGGGGTCGATGGGGGGGTCCGACAATTAATAGACCCCTGCGACCCTGGTCATGGGTCGATGGGGGGGGGGTCGTACCTGTCTGTTAAAACCTGCGACCCTACCCTCATTTTGACTGTTTTTGAGTAAATTTTCATATTGGGTCTTGGATTTTCTTCAGACACTTGGTCCACTTGGCTCGACCATGATATGTGGATGGGTCCTGACATAAAATATAAGGTTAGACCGGATTCGTGGCGTGCGGGTCTTACACGTTGCCTCGGATCGATGACTTGTTCGATCAGTTGCAAGTTGCCAAGGTGTTCTTCAAGATTGATCTTAAGTCAGGATACCATCAGCTGAAGATTAAGGACGGTGATATTCCAAAGACATCATTCAGAACATGATACGGACATTATGAATTTTTAGTCATGTCTTTTGGATTGACTAACGCACCCGCAACTTTTATGGAACTCATGAATCGGGTTTTCCATGATTTGTTGGATACGTCAGTCATTGTATTTATTGATGACATATTGGTCTACTCCAAGGATAAGGAAATTCATGTCATGAATCTAAGAGCCGCTCTGCAGCGACTAAGAAAAGAGAAGCTTTATGCCAAATTTACAAAGTGTGAGTTTTGGCTAAATGAGGTCACTTTCTTAGGCCATGTTGTATCCGCTGAGGGAATTAAAGTGGATCCTAGCAAGATTGAAGCCATTATGAAGTGGGAAGCAACTAAGATTGTTGCAGAAATTATAAGTTTCCTAGGTCTAGCTGGGTATTATCAACGATCCATGGAAGACTATTCTAGAATTGCCGTACCTCTCACCAGTTTGGCTAAGAAAGGAGAAAAGTTTGTTTTTACCGACAAATGTGAGAAATGTTTCCAAACATTGAAGTCTAGATTGATATCTGCTCCCATCTTGACTATTCCTATTCCAGAACAACCATTTACCTTGTACACTGATGCGTCTGGATTGGGTTTAGGATGTGTACTTATGCAAAGGGAACAAGTAGTTGCGTATGCCTCAAGACAACTGAAGACACATGAGAATAACTATCCCATTCATGACTTAGAATTACCAGCAGTAGTACATGCTGTCAAGATATGGAGACATTATTTGTATGGAGAGAAATTTTAGATTAAATCAGATCATAACAGTCTCACTTATCTTTTTAATCAGAAGGAGTTGAACATGAGACATAGAAGATGGCTGGAAATATTAAAGGATTACGGTTGCGATATCCAGTATCATCCAGGAAAGGCTAATGTAGTTACTGATGCGCTAAGTAGAAAAACAACGATAAAATCCCAAGGAGAAGTTAATACGACTGCGGTAATGTGTGTTACAGGAAAAGTATTCAATCATGGTAATGAAAAGTTCGTGATAGATGCACCTGGTGGATCAACCATCCCAGGGCTTATTCATTGGTTTTCAAATATGTTTACCAATTGAAGATTGTACCTGATATAATAGATGAAGTGAAAGCTGCTCTTAAATCAGACCCTTATCTGAGAATGGTACAAGAAGACATCGAATAAGGTAGAACTAATCCTGAGTTCACCTTGGACGAGAAAAAGGTACTGAAGTACAAAGGAAGAGTATGTGTTCCTAAAACAGAAAACTTGGATATTAAACACAGACTAATGAAGAAAGCTCACACCACCGCTTATTCGGTACATCCTGAAAGTACAATGATGTATCATGATTTGAAGAAAATATATTGGTGGAGAGGAATGAAAGCAGATGTAGTTAAATTCGTGTCTCAATGCCTAAATTGTCAGAGGGTTAAGGTGGAACGGGAAAGACCTGCAGGATTGTTGCAGCCACTGCCAGAACCAGCATGAAAATGGGACTACATCACTATGGACTTCGTCACCGGGTTACCATTGACTCCCTGAGTAGTTGACGAGGTTTGGGTGATTGTAGATCGTCTGACTAAGACAGCTCACTTTATCGCTATACGACCACAGTATACCCAGAGAGGTTAGCCAAGCTATATGTGGATAATATTATCAGATTACATGGATTACTTGAAAGCATTGTGTCCGATAGAGACCCACGCATTACCTCAAAGTGTTGGGAAGGATTACAGAAGGCTATGGGTACAACACTAAAATTCAGGACTGCATTCCATCCTCAGATAGACAGATTGTCAGAGCGTCCCATTCAGATTTTCGAAGACATGCTTCGAGCCTGTGTTATTGATTTCAATGGATCATGGATGAGAAACTACCATTGATCAAGTTTGCCTATAACAACATCTATCAGGCTACTATACAGATGTCATCCTATAAAACAATGTATGTTAAGAAGTGTCGAACCCCTTTGTTTTAGAATGCTGTTGGTGAACGGAGCATTGTTGGACCAGAATTTGTGGAAGAGACTGGTCAAGTAGCCGACATTATTAAGGAAAGATTTAAAACGGCTCAAAATCTTCAGAAACAGTATGCAGATACTCGACATCGAGGCCTTGAATTTGTCATAGTTGATAAGGTATTCTTAAAGGTATCACCTATGCGAGGTTTAAAACGATTAGGACAGAAAGGGAAGCTAAGTCCGAGATATGTCGGGCCCTATGAGATACTAGCTAAACGTAAAAAAGTGACGTATCAATTAGCACTACCACCGTCTATGTCAAGTATGCATGATGTCACACCCCAATTCCGCTCTATTCAGAATGATGTGATGAACCGCTAACAAATCAACGGTTCAACCAGGATCTCGAGTAGGCTATATCCATTTTATCTAAACCCCATACATCCATATTCATAGTAAATACACAATAGCGGAAGTCTTATAATAAAATGAACTGAGAATCAACTGTGTTATTAATATTTAAATAGAAAATTATTCTGTACCAACTGAGACATAAATAAATATCAAATACATGTCCTTAATAAATCCAAATAAAGAAAACTAGAAAAATAACTAATCGAATACACATGAGTTGCACTCGCAAGAGGAGTCATGTGTTTCCACTTCCTCTTTCACTTCCATCGCCGCCACATTCCCGTACACTGGAGCATTTACATAATCTTCAACAGTCGTACCTACATCATCAACTAAAAGTATTCGACGTTGAATGGGTGAGCACACATCACGGCTCAGTGAGCAAACAAAACAATTCAATAATACATATGCATGCAGTCAAATCATATCTTTGGTCCGGTTTAAAGTTTGCACTGTGCTATAGAAAGGATAGGTGGCCGCCGCACCTCTATACATGAGTGTGTGGAAACGCCCAATGAAAATGGCACCGTCGCCCCACATGCACCCAGAATGGCACAATATACACCCCATGAAAGATGGTTATGGCTGTACCGGTTGATACTATACCAACAAATAAACCCCTGCTAGCAAGGGTTGCAAACTGGGCTCGCAACTAACCAATACTAATGCCAAACAGTGTATCCAAGGCCTCACCCCAGCATTCCTCAAAACATCCATAGAGATAGAGCTAAGGCCCCCTGGTAGAGTCAGAGACTACAAGGACCGAGACCACCTCCCCTGATACTCTACGACATAATAGTTCTGCTATAGTAATGGTGATACGACGACGTCAGTGGACATGACTTGAGTAGACCATGGCACAATATACACCACATGAAGAATGATCATGGCTGTACCGATTGATACCATCCCTACCCGTACCATATACACTGGCCAAACACAAACATTCACATGCCTATTGCTATCATCATCATCATCATTATGTTATAAACAATAAAGTAAATATGCATGAACAAATAATAGAAATATTGGATGACATGTTGAATGCACATACAAGCATATACGCATAGAATCAATTTGGCATTGGACTCAAGAAATAAAACAGTTTATTATTAACCAGTTAGTTTAGGTCTTGTTCCCTCACCTTAGCTTGTTAATAGATCCTCTTCCAATATTTAGAATCACCTTTTTAATGTTATTATATTGCTAGAAGACCTAACAAAGTCGATAGAATTTAATTAGAATTAATTCTAAATTTTTAAAAACCATGCTGTTAACTGGGGGTTGAAGATAGGGTCAGAGTCATGATCGACCCTTGGTGCGACCACCCCTATTTTGGACTTCCCGAACACTGGGGGTCGATGCTCAGGGTCTGGTAGGATCGATTGGCCATCGACCCCCTATGCGACCCCCTGTGGGTTTTGTTGATTTTTCTGCTTTCAGTCCATTCATCGTGTTTGGGGTCCTATGGCTTGCTACTACAGTCCATATTACACATGTTCTACGGCCTAGAACCATGATTCATTGACCTAAATGGCTTTCATGACTTCCCCATGGTTTTTCACGAAAACCTAACCATGGGTTGATGGTTTGGGATTCTCTGAGATCATACACTCTTCATTACCTAACCTAAGGTCTGCAGAAACTCATGGAATTAATATGCATACCTAAGAAGAATACTCCTTCTCTGTAACTCTTCTCCTTTTTGCTTCTCTGCAACTCTTCTCCTTTTTGCTTTCTTCTCTTCCTTGTTTCTCTTCTTCTTTTCTTCCTTCTCTTCTCTTTCTCTCAATCCAATTAGGCCTGTAGAAGGAGTGAAAGAGGCTTAAGGATGTCCTATTTATAGAGTAAAAACTCCTAAAATAAGTCCCATTGAGTTTAGGAAGAATCCAACCGAAATTAGGAAACATTCCTAATTTCTATTCTGGCGGCAACTGGGGGTCGATGATCCCGTCGACCCCTAACTCCTAAAGTGTCCGACCCCCTCTGTAAAACAGGGGGTCTGACCTTCTGTCTTGGGGGGTCCGACCCTCCCTTGCTGGGTATTCAACCCTCCCCTTAATTTAAGTATTTTTGGGTCTATTTGATACCTCAGATCACAATCTTCTTCACGCCCTTGGTCCATTTGGCTCGACCATGATGGGTAAACCTAATTCAATGTGGTAAGACCGAGTTAGTTTGATACGGGTCTTACAACTCCCCCCTACTTACAAAAATTTCATCCTCGAAATTGTACGTACCTTCTGAATCAAATAAGTGAAGGTATTGCTTCCGCATAGCATTCTCTTCTTCCCATGTAATTTCTTCCGTGTCTCTACTTCTCCAAGTGACCTTAACATAATAGATATCTCGGTTGCGTAGTCATTGAACCTTTCGGCTGGTGATTTCTGTTGGTGTTACTTTAAATGTCAATTCATCAGTCAATTCTGGTAGATCTATTGTCAGGACGTGCATTGGGTCCTTGACATACTTCTTCAATAGGGAAATATGAAATACGTCATGCACATTTGACATAGATTGTGGTAGTGCTAACCGGTAAGCCAATTTTCCACGCTTAGCAAAAATCTCATATGGCCCGACATATCTTAGACTTGGATTCCATTTCTGTCTGAACTGTTTCAATCCTCGCATAGGCAATACCTTCAAGAATACTTTATCACCTACGGCGAACTCAAGATCTCTGCATCGAGTATCTGTATATTGCTTCTGACGGTTCTGAGCTGTTCTTACGCTTTCCTTGATAATGTCGACCACGCGACAAGTCTCTTCGACAAATTCCGGCCCAACAATACTATGTTCTCCAACTTCATTCCAAAATAAAGGAGTTCGATACTTTCTGCCATATAGTGCTTCGTAGGGTGACATCTGTATAGTAGCCTGGTAGCTATTCTTATAAGCGAACTCGATCAGTGGTAACTTTTCATCCCATGATCCTTTGAAGTCAATTACACATGCTCGTAGCATATCTTCTAGAATCTGAATTGTACGCTCTGACTGTCCATCTGTCTGTGGATGAAATGCGGTACTAAACTTCAATGTTGTACCCATAGCCTTTTGTAGTCCTTCTCAAAACTTTGAAGTAAATCGTGGATCTCTATCGAACACAATGCTCTCTGGTACACCGTGCAATCGAATAATATTATCCACATACAGCTTTGCTAACCTTTCCAGTGTATACTGAGGTCGAATCGATATAAAGCGAGCTGTCTTAGTCAGACGGTCTACAATCTCCCAAACTGCGTCAACTACTCGAGGAGTCAGTGGTAATCCCGTGACAAAGTCCATAGTGATGCAGTCCCATTTCCATGCTAGTTCCGATAATGGCTGTAACAGTCCTGTGGGTCTTTGTCGTTCAGCCTTTACCTTCTGACAATTTAGGCATTGAGACATGAACTTGGCTACATCTGCTTTCATCCCTCTCCACCAATATAGTTTCTTTAGATCATGATACATTTTTGTACTTCCAAGATGTATTGAATAGATGGTGGTATGGGCTTCTTTCATCAATCGGTGTCTAATGTCCATACTTTCTGTTTTGGGTACACATATCCTTCCCTTGTACTTCAGTACCTTCTCTTCGTCCAAGGTGAACTCAGGGTTAGTTCTACCTTTTTCGATGTCTTCTTGCACCGTTCTCAGGTAAGGGTCTGATTTGATAGCTGTCTTCACATCATCAATTATGTTCGGTATAATCTTCAATGCGGCGAACATATTTGAAAACCGATGAATAAATCCTTGGTTGGCTGATCCATCCGCTGTATCTATCACGTACTGCTCGTTGCCGTGATTAAATACCATTCCGGTAGTACACATTGTTGCAGTTGTGCTAATCTCTCCTTGAGATTTTATCATTGTCTTTCTGCTCAACGCATCTCCTACTACTTTAGCCTTCCACGGATGATACTGGATATCACAGCCATAGTCTTTCAGTAGTTCCAGCCATCTTCTTTATCTCATATTCAACTCCATCTGATTAAATAAGTAAGTAAGACTTTATGGTCAGACTTAATCTGAAACTTCTCTCTGTATAGGTAATGTCTCCATATCTTGACAGCATGTAAAACTGCTGCTAACTCCAAATCATGAGTGGGATAGTTTTTCTCATGTGTCTTCAACTGTCTTGAGGTATAAGAAATTACTTGTTCTCCTTGCATAAGCACACATCCTAATCCCAGTCCTAACGCATCAGTGTACAGGGTAAATGGCTGTCCTGGGACAGGAATAGTCAAAATCGGAGCGGATATCAACCTGGTCTTCAATGTTTGGAAGCTCTTCTCACATTTATCCGTCCACACAAAATTTTCACCTTTCTTAGTCAAACTGGTGAAAGGTACGGAAATCTAAGAATTGGCTTCCACAAATCTCCGATAATAACCAACGAGACCGAGAAAACTTCTAATTTCTGCAACGCTCTTTGGTGCTTCCCACTTTACAATAGCCTTGATCTTGCTAGGGTCCACTTTGATTCCTTCAGCGGATACTACATGACCTAGGAAGGCGACTTCACTTAGCCAAAACTCACACTTGGTAAATTTGGCATATAGCTTCTCTTTCCTTAAACGCTGTAGGGTGGCGTTTAGGTTCTTAATATGGGTTTCTTTTTCCTTGGAATATACCAATATATCATCAATAAATACAATAACCGACGTATCCAACATATCGTGGAAAACCCAGTTCATAAGTTCCATGAAAGTTGCTGGTGTGTTTGTTAATCCAAAAGACATGACCAAGAATTCATAATGTCCATAACTGGTCCTGAAAGCTGTCTTAGGAATATCATCCTCTTTAATCTTCAACTGATGGTAGCCTGACCGAAGATCGATCTTAGAAAATACTTTTGCCCCTTGCAACTGATCGAACAAGTCATCGATCCTAGGTAGTGGATATTGATTCTTGATTGTCAACTTGTTCTACTCCCGATAGTTGATACATAATCGAATGCTACCGTCCTTCTTCTTTACGAACTGTACTGGCGCTCCAAACATAGGTTGTGGATACTAATAATGATCCTGAGCTGCTTCCAGACCTGGTACTGGAATCTGTGCAGCTGGTGGTTGAGGTGTTTGAGGTGCTAGGTGGTTACCCACCGGTGCTGCACTGGCATGTCCAGTCTGCATGGGTGTAGCATGTGCGGCCTGGAACATAATCCCCATTGCAACTTGCATTTGAGCCTGTGCGTATACCATTTGTTGCAGCTGCTGTGCTAAGTTCATCACCACAGTTGCTAACTCCTGTGGTGGGGGTGGCAAGTTTGTAGGATTCACCTGAACTGGATTTTCTGGGGGTGCAACCTGTGGATTTCCCTGTGCATATATATTTTCTTGACTAGTTTCCTCCACAAGTGGTGGTGGAACTGCATTTCGGCTCTGCCTGGTTACTCTACGCCCAGACATATTTTCTTCTAAGAATGGGGGTGCTTGAAAATCATCAAAATACGTGAGACAATCATGTATACTTCATGTAGGCACGCTAACCGATATAAACTTTCAAAATTTTAGCTCACTATACAAAAATTATTGTCTTTTCTATGCAGGATCGATGGTGGGAGTCGTTGATATGTCCGACCATCAGTATTCGACCTTGGGAATAACCTGTTCTTCCCGAGACCCGGGGGTTGATATGGGGGTCGATGGGTGTCCGACCCCCAGGTCCGACCCCTAGTTTTCTATCAGATTCCCAAGACCTGGGGGTCGAAATGGGGTCGATATGGGGGTCGATGATCCTGGTCAAATTGTCCAACCCCCAGACCAAAAATCAGACTTTTAAGATCCGATTCTGGGTTCATTTCCCATCATTTCTTTCCCGTTTCAACTTGTCTCTCACCTCTGAGTTGCTACAGTGCCACTCCGCTGTATTGATCATTTTGGTTCCATGTTTCGACGTCCACATCACTCCTTTAGGTATGTTTTCTCATTTTTACCTGTTTTTAGGTTTCCATTTCTAGGTTTTTGCCCATTTAACTTGTATTTTTCAAATTAAACTTTTTCCAACCGTAATAATTTGATTTTTATTGGGGGCTTTTGTTATTGGTGTCTCGAGGAACGAAAGCGCTCAAACATTTTTGAGTTTCATCTGTTGGTTATCGAGAAACTTAAATTTTTGCTCTTTTTGCCCTAATTTGTCGAAATTTTTGATTTCTCATAATTTTTTCAAATTGGATCCCATTAGTTAGAATTTCCTACTGTGTGAGTATTGTAGGATATGTTAGAACCTACGTAAATCCTCCTGCCCACGTTTTTGGGTGACAAGTGAGGCTTTTGGCCAACTTACGTCGTTATAATGTCAAAATTTTGGCTTTTTTACCCTACTAACGTACTATCTGTTTTTCTTTCTTATTTGCGGATATCATGGCTCGTACCAAAGTACCTAGAGTTCGTGATCCTCTTCGTTTCTGTTCCAACGAAGCCGAGGCATAGTATGCCCACTTCGCTGGTAAGAGAGTAGAGGGTGGTCGTAAGGTGAACTTGGCTCAGTTAGACCTGTTCAATGTAGAGAAGGCATTTGGTGGTATGGGATGGCTCCCTGTCATCACTTACGACGCTTGCACCTGTCCGGATTTGGTACGCCAGTTCTATTGTAACCTCCAGGTGGTAGGGGATTACAATGATGTCGAGAGGGGTCGTGAGCTGCGCATCACAAGCTATGTCAAAGGGGTGAACATTTCATTCGATTATCGACAGTTGGCTGACCTACTGGGCATTTCCTATGATGGCCCCATGGTTTACTGTGCTCCTGGAGAGCAGCAATTGTCCTCCACTGAGATGAGGGCTGAGATTGATAATCAGCTTCTACGACCTGATCGTTGGCAGATGAGGGCATGCTATATGCATCCAGCTCCACGGGTATATTGCAAGATTATTCAGCATAACCTGATCCCGCAGAGTGGCCATTACGAGAGGGTTTCCCAGCTGACCCAGTTTCTACTGTACAGCATTTGCACTAGACAGCCCGTCTGCCTTCCGTACATCATTATGCGTACTATGATCACTGCTACGTTGCCCAGTCACACTGGCAACCTTTCATACGGACATATGATCACTGTTCTTCTTACCCACCTGGGGGTTGATTTATTGGATGAGAAGATTCAGGAGAAGTCCTTCTCATCGCCTCTAGATTGGGAGGCTATTTGCAAGATGGGCATGCAGGATGCTCAGGTCAGTGATGAGGAGAGGAACGCGATGGTGCGCCCTCGCACTCGCGTAGAGATAGCTGACGCTGAGGTAGCTTCAGCTGCTGCTGGAGTTCATGCGGAGCCTGCTGATGATGATGACCGCATGTACATGGATGTAGACTCGATACCACCGCCTTCATCTACGCATGCGGCTGGAGCTGGTACTTCATATGCGGCTGGTCCTTCTCATGAGGCTGGTCCTTCTCATGCTGCTGGTCCTTCACACCCCCCTTCTGATATGATGGAGATGTTGCATGAGATCAGAGAGGCTCAGCACAGATCTAATCTGAGGATGGAGGAGTTACTAGACGCTCAGCGTGTGAGAGTGGATGAGCTCATAGACACCCAGCGTACACCAGACATGAGGATGGGAGAGTTACTAGACGCTTAGCGGGTGAGAGTGAATGAGCTACTAGACTCCCAGTGGACATCAGCCATGAGGATGGGAGAGCTCAGCCATGAGGATGGGAGAGCTCATGGAAGCTCAGCACCGGACTGATCAGTGGGTAACCGATCTTACAGCTAGTCTGCACGACCCAGACTCAGATAGCCTGGTTGACTAGAGTATACGCTGAGGACTATGACAGAGATCGTGAGGCGCCACCTCCTCCTTCGCCTCCGGCTTCATGATTGTATCTTTTCTCTTTCTTTGTACTACAGAGTAACTGTCCGGGTTGTGGACTGTACTCTGTTTTAGTTATGTATATACATTTGTTTCTTTCACATTGTTTTTAAATTTGTTCTTCCTTTAATAGATGCATTATTCTCTTTTAAAATTGGTCTCAAACATCACTTGTGCTTATAATGTGTTAGTATTACTGTTTTTACTTTTATCCTATCTCAGTTAACAATTTGTCATGAATATGTGTTAGTTCAGCGGACAAGGCCTGAGATGCTCTGATACCAAGTTGTCACACCCCAATTTCACTCTATTCAGAATGGTGTGATGAACCGCTAACAAATCAACGATTCAACCAGGATCTCGAGTAGGCTATATCCGTTTTATCTAAACCCCATACATCCATATTCATAATCAGAGTAAATACACAATAGCGGAAGTCTTATAATAAAATGAACTGAGAATCTACTATGTTATTAATATTTAAATAGCAAATTATTCTCTACCAATTGAGACTTAAATAAATATCAAATACATGTCCTTAATAAATCCAAATAAAGAAAACTTAAAAAATAACTAATCGGATATACATGAGTTGCACTCGCAAGAGGAGTCAAGTGTATCCACTTCCTCTTCCACTTCCATCGCCGCTACGTTCCCGTACACTGGAGCATTTACATAATCTTCAACAGTCGTACCTGCATCATCAACTAAAAATATTCGACGTCGAAAGGGTGAGCACACATCACGGCTCAATGAGCAAACAAAACAATGCAACAATACATATGCATGCAGTTAAATCATATCTTTGGTCCGGTTTAAAGTTTGCACTGTGCTATAGAAAGGATTGGTGGTCGCCGCACCTCTATACACAAGTGTGTGGAAACACCCAATGAAAACGAAACCGTCGCCCCACATGCACCCAGAATGGCACAATATACACCCCATGAAAAATGGTCATGGTTGTACCGGTTGATACCATACCAACAAATAAACCTCTGCTGGTTAGGGTTGCAAACTAGGCTCGCAACTAACCAATCCTAATGCCAAATAGTGTATCCAAGGCCTCACCCCAGCATCCCTCAAAACATCCATAGAGATAGAGCTAAGGCCCCCTGGTAGAGTCAGAGACTACAAGGACCGAGCCCACCTCCCCTGATACTCTATGACATAATAGTTCTACTAAGGTAATGGAGATACGACGATGTCAGTGGACATGACTTGAGTAGACCATGGCACAATATATACCCCATGAAGAACGGTCATGGCTGTACCAGTTGATACCATCCCTACCCGCACCATATACACTGGCCAAACATAAACATTCACATGCCTATTCCTATCATCATCATCATCATCATGTTATAAACAATAAAGTAAATATGCATGAATAAATAATAGAAATATTGGATGACATGTTGAATGCATATACAAGCATACACACATAGAATCAATATGGCATTGGACTCAAGAAATAAAATAGTTTATTATTAACCAGTTAGTTTAGGTCTTGTTCGCTCACCTTAGCTTGTTAATAGATCCTCTTCGAAGCTTTAGAACCACCTTTATAATGTTATTATATTGCTAGAAAACCTAACAAAGTCGATAGAACGTAATTAGAATTAATTCCAAATTTAAAAACCATGTTGTTAACTGGGGGTCGGAGATAGGGTTGGAGTCATGATCGACCCCTGGTGCGACCACCCCAATTCTGGACTTCCCGAATACTGGGGGTCGATGCCCAGGGTCTGGTAGGGCCGATTGGCCATGGACCCCCTGTGGGTTTTGTTGATTTTTCTGCTTTCAGTCCTTTCTTCGTGTTTGGGGTCCTATGGCTTGCTACTACAGTCCATATTACACATGTTCTATGGCCTAGAACCATGATTCATTCACCTAAATGGCTTTCATGACTTCCCCATGGTTTTCCACAAAAATCTAACCATGGGTTGATGGTTTGGGATTCTCCAAGATCATACTCTCTTCATTACCTAACCTAAGGTCTGTAGAAACTCAGGGAATTAGTATCCATACCTGAGAAGAATACTCCTTCTCTGCAACTCTTCTCCTTTTTGCTTCTCTGCAAGTCTTCTCCTTTTTGCTTTCTTCTCTTCCTTGCTTCTCTTCTTCTTTTCTTCCTTCTCTTCTCTTTCTCTCAATCCAATTAGGGTTGTAGAAGGAGTGAAAGAGGCTTAGGGACGTCCTATTTATAGAGTAAAAACTCCTAAAATAAGTCCCATTGAGTTTAGGAAAGAATTAAACCAAAATTAGGAAACATTCCTAATTTCTATTTTTGGCGGCAACTAGGGGTCGATGAGGGGGTCGATGATCCCATCGACCCCTAACTCCTAAAGTGTCCGACCCCCTCTATAAAACAGGGAGTCTGACCTTCTGTCATGGGGGGTCTGACCCTCCCTTGCTGGGTAAGTGGCCCTCCCCTTAATTTAAGTGTTTTTGTGTCAATCTGATACCTGGGATCATGATCTCCTTCACGCCCTTGGCCCATTTGGCTAGACAATGATGGGTAAACCTGATTCAAGGTGGTAAGACCGGGTTTGTTTGATACGGGTCTTACACATGATGTATTTCATATCTCATTATTGAAGAAGTACGTCAGAGATCCAACACACATTTTAACAGTGGATCCACCGGATCTAACTGATGATTTGACATTCAAAGTAGCACCAACTAAGATCACCAGCCGAAAGGTTCAACGTTTACGCAACCGTGACATTTATTATATTATGGTTACTTAGAGCAGCTGAGATATAGAAGAGATCACATGGGAAGAAGAGAATGCTATGCGAAAGCAATATCCTTAACTTTTTAACTCAGAAGGTATGTGAATACATCGAGGACAAAATTTCTAATAAGAGGGGGGAGTTATAAGACCCGTATCAAACTAACCGGTCATACCACCTCGTACTAGGTCTACCTATCATGGTCGAGCCAAGTGGACCAAGTGCGTGAAGAAACCACAAGACCAGGTATGAAATTTAACTCAAAAATAGTCAAATATGAGTGTGTGGTTGCATGCCCAAATAAGTGTGACCAACCCCACCTCAAAAGAGTCCAACCCTACGAAATTAGGTCATGGTGTTGGACATTTTAAAAAGGTAAGGTCGCAGATTCTGTGACCCTACCTCCGACCCCACGGAACCCATTCAGAACCGAAATTAGGAAACCATCCTAATCCGAAGGGGGTCTTTGCTAAACACATTAGGGCCTATTATGGAGGGTCTTCCTCTATAAATAGGATGCCCCTTAGCCTCTTTCACTCCTTTAGAACTCTAATTGAAAGTAAGAGAAAGAGAAGAGAAGGAAGAGAAGGAAAATCAAAGAAGAAGACTAAGGAGGAGGAAAATTCAGAGAAAACTCTAAATCTTCGGCAAACATAAGGTATGAACTTAATTCCCATGATTAATTGAGAGCCTAGAATAGTTCATGACGAAGATTGGATCTAAGAGAAACCCAAATCATCCTTCCATGGGTAAATTCTAAAAGAATCCATGGAGGAATTTATTGTGGACAATGGGTAGCATATAAAATTATAGTTTTGAGCCAAAGAACATTCATAGGATGGACCATGATGATAAGTCAAAGGATCCAAACATGAAGAAAAGAAGTTGAGTGTGAAAGGTCGACCATAACACCTGTTGTCGCACGTGGGGTCGCATGATGTTTGACTCCACAAGACCCACATGTCCGACCACATGCCCTCAGAAAGTTTCCAGTGAGGGTGTGGTCGCACGTGGGGTCAGAGTACGTCTGACCCTACCCTGCAACCCCAAACCCTGTGGTCAAAGAAACTGAGACCCCAGGTATTGCCCCACCAGCGAACCTTCAGTTTCTGTAAGTCTAAACACAAGGGAATTTATTCTAAATAAAATCTATCAACTTGTTAGGTTTCTAAGTGGTCTAAGAGTGAATTAAAAAGCTTGAATGAGGATTTATAATCGATCAAAGGTGAGGGAACAAGACCAAAACTAATTGGCTAATAATAAATTTTTTTATTTATTGAGTCCAATGCCATGAATGATTCTATGTTTGTATGCATGTACTATGAATTTGACATGTCATCCAATATTTCTGCTATTAATGTTAATGCGTATTTAATTTTTCTTTATTTATAATATGATGATGATGATGATGCTAGGAATAGGCATGTGAATGTTTGTGCATGGTTAGTGTACTTGATGCGAGTAGGGCATCAGGGGAAGTATGATGCGGTGCGGTCCTAAGCACTTTAGCTCTATCTCTACTCAAGTCTTGTCCACTGACATCATCGTATCGCCATTACTTTAACATAACTATTACTTCATAGGGCATCAAGGGAGGTGGTCTCGGACCTTGTAGTCTCTGACTCTGTCGGGGGGCCTTAACTCTATCTCTATGGACCTATTGAGGGATATTGGGGTGAGGCTTTGGATACACTATTTGACATTAGGATTGGTTAGTTGCGAGCCCAGTTTGCAAGCCCTTGCCAATAGGGGCTTACGTATTGGTATGGGTAGGGCATCAGGGGAAGTGTGATGCGGTGCGGTCCTAAGCACTTTAGAACTATCCCTATTCCATGGTGGGGTGGATGTGGACAAAAAATGGTATTTGATTCATTGGGTGGGCTTACACACCCATGTATAGAGGTGCGGTGGCCACCAAACCTTTCTATTGTACATTGCAAACATATGAACCAGACTAAAGATATAAATTGAATGCATGCATAAGTTTGTTGCATTGTTTTGTTTGCTCACTGAGCCGTGATGTGTGCTTACCCTTTCGACGTCGAATATTTTTAGTTAATGATGCAGGTACTACTGTAGAAGACTATATGAATGCTCTGATGTATGGACATGCTGCGGTGATGGATGCAGAAGCTATGATGGAGTCGCATGATTTGTCGTGTGAGTGCAACTCATGCATCTTTGATTAGATTTATAGTTGGATTATTAAGAACATGTAATTGATTAATTTATTTTATTTTATGTCTATGTCATTTGGAGATGATTGGATAATTTATTTATTTTATCCCCGTTAGACTCTCAGTTCATTAAATATTAAAGACTTCAGCTATTGTGTATTTATTCTAATTCTGATTGTGGAGGTTTATGGTTTAAGCAAAAGGACACAGCCTATTCGAGATCCTGGTTGAACCGTTGGATCATAGTCGGTTCACCATTCTGGTTGGTAAGGAATTAGTGTGTGACAACTTGGTATCAGAGCTCTCGAGCCCTGTCAATTAAACCATTATACTTCCACAAGAGTTTGTGAACTGAGTTAGGATTAAAATTTAAAAACTTTAATAAGAACACACTATAAGCACTGTGTTGTATGAGACATAAATTAAGAAAGAGAATAATGCATAAAAAAAAAAAGAGAAACAAGTTCCATATATACATCGAATAAAAAACAACATATATACATATCCAAATCATAATACGGTCCACAATCTGAACAGTTACTCTATAGTACAAGGAAAAACAAAAAGAAAATATACATCATGGAGCTAGAGGTGCTGGAGAAGGAGGTGCCTCACGATCCCGGTCATAGTCTGCAGCATACACTCTAGTCAACTAGGCTACCTGAGTCTGGGTCACCTGGAGGCTAGTTATTAGATCGGCCATCCGCTGATCAGACATGCGCTGGGCATCTAGAAGCTCTCCTACTCTCCCATATGTCATGCGCTAGGCCTCTCTAATCTCATGCAGTAGCCCCATCACATCATTTGATGATGGGTGTGAAGGACCAGTAGTGTGTAAATGAATCCGAGATGGGCTAGCTCCATTGGAATGCGGTGGTGATGGAGGAGGTATGACATCTACATCCATATACATACGATCGTCATCCTCAGCATCACCCCCATGGACTCCTGCTGCTGTTGCCGCCTCAGCTTCTACCATCTCCACCTGGGTACGAGGATGCACCAGAGCGTTCCTCTCCTTGTCACTGACCTACGCATCTCGCATCCCCATCTTGCAGATGGCATCCCAGTCAAGGTCAGAAGAGAGTATCCTCATGAATCCACTCATCGAATAAGTCGACATGCAGGCGTGTGAGCAGGGCAGTGATCAAACGCCCATAGGGCAGGTTGCCTACCAGGCCAGGCATTGTAGCATGGATCATCATCCTGATGATAATGTATGGCAGGCAGATGGACAGCCTAGTGCATATGCAGTACAATAGGTACTGGGTCAACTGAAAAATCTTATCATAATGCCCACTCTGAGGAATCAGGTTGTGCTAAATGATCTTGCAGTACACCTGAGGTTTCGGCAGTAGGTTGATTGCCTTAATCTCCCAGCGATCACTTCTAAGAAGCTGGCGATCAATCTCAGCACGCATCATCAAGGAAAAGAACTGGGGTTCCTTGGGTGCGCAGTATACCAAGGGGCCATTATTTGATATACCTAGGAGATCAGCCAACTGCTACCAGTTAAAGGAAACTTCCACCCCTTTCACATAACTGGAGATCCTGAGCTCCCTACCCCTGTCTGTATCATTGCGATCACCCACTACCTGAAGGATGCAATAGAACCGCTTCACCAGAGCAGGATAGGTACAAGCCTTATACGTTATCATGGGGAGCCAACCCATGTCCCTAAAAGCTTCGTCTACATTAAACAAGGCTAGACTAGCCAAGTTTACACAGTGACCACCTTCCACCTTTTTACGCTCATAACGAGCATACTGAGCCTCTACCTCATTAGTGCGGAAATGAATGGGATCATCCTCTGGGAATTTTCATGCGAGCCATGCTATCTGCAAGGACACAGAAAAATAGAAACGATATTAGTTATAGAGTAAAACTCAAAATTTTAGGCATTATAACGGCATGATTTGGCCAAAAGCCTCACTTTTCACCCAAACAGTTGGGCAGGAGGACTTACATATGTTCCAAACCACCCTGCAAGGTTCATACAATTGGAAATTTAAACTAGGAAGGTCGAATTTGAAGAAATTTCAATAATTTGGAAAAAAAACTCCTAAAATTAGGTAAAAAATGGAAACTTTTAAGTTTCTCAAAAACTAACCGATGAAACTCAAATGTTGTTGGGCGCTTTCGTTCATTGGGTGGCCAATAGCAAAAGGCTCCAATAAAAATCTAATTTTTATGGTTAAAAAAATTTTAATTTGAGGAAAACGCTATAAATAGTGAAAAGCCTAGCTTTGAAAGCTTAAAAGTAAGGACCAGTTGAAAACATACCTGAAGGAAAGGAATAGAGGTCATGAATGGAAGAAATAATCACCAATCACGAGGGGTCGATACTGTAGCTACTTAGGGGAAGCGAGTTGAGTTGAAAGAAAAAGAGAAAGTGAGAAATGATTCCAAAAATCAGGTTTAAAAACCTGATTTGGGGTCGTGCGGTCACCGAATTCGACTAAACATGCGACCCTACGACCGACCCCAGGATCGACCCTTGGCTCTCGGTGAGCTGACAGACATTGTGTGGTCGGACCCTGTGGTCAGACATATACCGAACCCATGATCAACCTTAGGCTCTCGGTGATCTGACAGACATCGTGTGGTCGGACCATGTGGTCGGACATATACCGACCCTACGTCCGACTCTAGGCTCTTGGTGAGCTGACAAGGTTTTGTGAGGTCGCATACCCTATGGTCGGACACAGTGCGACCCTACCATCGACCCTACGATAAAAAATTTAGTATTATCACTAAATGACTTGAAAAATTGGAATTTTACATTGATTAGTTGGATTTTGATGTTGGAATGACTTATTATAATTGCCACGCATGTTCTACGATTTTCAGACACTACCACTACGAGAATCAGGAAATGGCTGGGCGAAGAGTAACTAAGTGAGGACGTAACCCAATTCCACCACCACCACTTGTGGAGGAAAATAGCCATGCAAACCCTGAAAGACAAGAGAATCAGAATGTTGTACCACCAGGAGCTAATGACCACGCTAATCCCACAAACTTGCCAGCCCCACCTACAGATTTGGCTATCGCGGTAATGAACCTAGCACAATAACTGCAACAAATACAGCAAGTACAAGCCAATATGCAAACTGCTATGGGAATGGCTATTCCAATTGCACATAATACACCTATACCAGCCAGACAAGCTAGCACTATACCAGGGGGTAGCAACATGATACCCCAAGCACCTCAAACGCCAGTTGTGCAAGCTCCAGTATAGAACCCTGAGGTAGCCCAAGGCAACTATCAGTACCAACCACCTATGTATGGGGCCTATGCTCAGTATCAGTCGGACCACTCTTGATTGATCGAGCATTTTCTAAAAATAAAACCTAAGAAATATAATGGCAAACCAGTAGATCCTTTGTGGCCAGCTTACTGGATCGATAAGATGGAAAGGAATTTCATGATGATGATAGTTAATGAGGAGGAGAAAGTATTGTGTGCAACATTTCTGCTGAAAGGCTATACACACCACTGGTAGAAGCCCACTCGGACTTATCTATTAACCAAGCATGACCAATTGATCTGGGCTATCTATACAGAGGCATTCTTCGGGAAGCACAATCCCAGAAGTTTCAGAGATGCTATGAAATGAGAGTTTTCGAGTCTTTATCAGGGACAGATGACGGTGGATGCATACCAACAACGTTACGAAGAGCTATTTTTCTTTGCTCCCTCTAGCATGCCGGAGGAAAATAATATAACCCAAAGGTTCGTCATGGAAAAGAAAGTTTATAATTAAGTAGTGCAGATTGCTCGAGTACTAGAATCGAGCCAGAGAGAGACCTATTTTTGCTCATAATACAGGTATCAAGAGGCCAAATGGAAATTCTTATAACGGAGGGAACACAAAGACATTCAAACCCTTCCGTACTCAAGGATTTAATGCTACAGCCAAGACTACTCCAACAGTCCAACCTCAAAAAAAGCAAAATAATGAAGGAGTAAAATGCTATAACTACAATCAAGTAGGATATTATTCCAGGGAATGTCCTAAGCCCAGGATGCAGCTACAACAAGGAAAGGTTTATGTAGTTACATATAAGGATGCTACTGCATCGCTGATGTGGTCACAGGTATGACCTGAACCTTTTATTTTGTATTACCTTGTGTGAGCATGTAGACTAAATTAAAACAAATCACAGAGTACTCTTTGATTCTGGAGCTACTCATTCTTTTATATTTGTGTCATTTGGAAAGAAGATAAATCTACCCCTCAGATCTTTAGACTATAAATTACTTGTACGATCGCCTATGGGATTAGAGGTGGAATTAGAAAATGTTATGGACCATGTCCAGTTCTTATCGGTGAGATGATTTTAGTTGCAACCCTGATTCAACTTGAAATGGCAAACTTTGACGTTATCTTAGGAATAGATTGGTTAGCTCGGTATTCTGCAAACCTATTATGTGTAGAAAAGAAGCTGACATTTAAAGGCAAGGAAGGAGCAGAGTTTAATTTTGTGGGAACCCAACTTTCCCGTAAACGAAAACTCATCCTCTCTGCATTAAAGGCTAGAAAATGGCTCTAGAAAGGGGGAGTTGGATATCTAGTATCCGTGGTTGATCTCACCGAGGAAGTACCATGAAGAGAGGATATTGAAGTTGTGCGTGACTTTCCAAATGTATTTCCTGAGGAACTACCAGGACTACCACCCGACCGAGCGACAGAGTTCCTTATAGATCTAATACCCGAAGTCGCACCATTATCTAAAGCACCCTATCGAATGGCTTCTACTAAACTGAAGGAATTAACGGTACAGTTACAGGAATTACTAGAAAAGGGTTATATCAGACCCAACATATCACCATGGGGAGCGCAAGTATTGTTTATGAAGAAGAAGGACGGTAGTGTTCGACTATGTATAGACTTTTGGAAATTGAATAAGCATACAATCAAGAATCGGTACCCATTGCCTCGGATCGATGACTTGTTCGATCAGTTGCAAGGTGCCAAGGTGTTCTCCAAGATTGATCTTTGGTCAGGATACCATCCGCTGAAGATTAAGGAAGGTGATATTCCAAAGACAGCATTCACAACAAGATATGGACATTATGAATTTTTAGTCATGTCTTTTGGATTGACTAATGCACCCACAACCTTTATGGAACTCATGAATCAGGTATTCCTTGATATGTTGGATACGTCAGTGACAAAGTGTTTATTAATGATATATTGGTCTACTCCAAGGACAAGGAAACTCATGTCATGAATCTAAGAGCCGCTCTGCAGCGACTAAGAAAAGAAAAGTTTTACGCCAAATTTACAAGTGCAAGTTTTGACTATGAGGTTACTTTCTTAGGCCATGTTGTATCCGTTGAGGGAAATAAAGTGGATCCTAGCAAGATTGAAGCCATTGTGAAGTAGAAAGCATCTTAGAGTGTTGCAAAAATTAGATGTTTCCTAGGTCTAGCTAGGTATTATCAACGATCCATGGAAGACTATTCCAGAATTTCCGTACCTCTCACCAATTTGACTAAGAAAGGATAAAAAAAATTTTATACTGACAAAAGTGAGAAAAGTTTTCAAACATTGAAGGCTAGATTGATATCTGCTCCCATCTTGACTATTCCTATTCCAGAACAACCATTTACCTTCTACACTGATATGTCTGGATTGGGTTTAGGATGTGTACTTATGCAAAGGGAACAAGTAGTTGCGTATGGCTCAAGACAACTAAAGACACATGAGAATAACTATCCCACTCATGACTTAGAATTAGCCTCAGTAGTACATGCTGTCAAGATATGGAGACATTATTTGTATGGGGAGAAATTTCAGATTAAATTAGATCATAAGAGTCTCACTTATCTTTTAAATCAGAAGGAGTTGAACATAAGATAGAGAAGATGGCTTGAAATATTAAAGGATTATGATTGCGATATCTAGTATCATCCAAGAAAGGCTAATGTAGTTACTGATGCGCTAAGCAGAAGAACAATGATAAAATCCCAAGGAGAGGTTAATACGACTGCGGCAATGTATGTTACAGGAAAAGTATTCAATCATGGGAATGAACAGTTCGTGCTAGATGCACCTGGTAGATCAACCATCCAAGGGCTTATTCATCGGTTTTCAAATATGTTTACCAATTGAAGATTGTACTTGATATAATAGATGAAGTGAAAGCCGCTCTTAAATCAGACCCGTTTCTGAGAACCGTATAAGAAGACATCGAAAAAGGTGTAACTATTCCTGAGTTCACCTTGGACGAGAAAAATGTACTGAAGTACAAAGGAAGAGTATGTGTTCCTGAAACGAAAAACCTGGACATTAGACACAGATTAATGAAGGAATCTCACACCACCGCTTATTCGGTACATCCTAGAAGTACAAAGATGTATCATGATTTGAAGAAATTATATTGGCGGGGAGGAATGAAAGAAGATGTAGCTAAATTCGTGTCTCAATGCCTAAATTGTCAGAGGGTGAAGGTTAAACGGAAAAGACCTGCAGGATTGTTGTAGCCACTGCCAGAACCAGCATGGAAATGGGATTGAATTACTATGGACTTCGTCATCGGGTTACCATTGACTCCCCGAGTGGTTGACGCGGTTTGGGTGATTGTAGATCGTCTAACTAAGACATCTCGCTTTATAGCTATACGACCATAATATACCCTGGAGAGGTTAGCCAAGCTATATGTGGATAATATTGTCAGATTACATGGATTACCAGAAAGCATTATATCCGATAGAGACCCATGCTTTACCTCAAAGTTTTGGGAAGGATTACAGAAGGCTATGGGTACAACGGTAAAATTCATTACTGTATTCCATCCTCAGACAAATGGACAGTCAGAGTGTACCATTCAGATTTTAGAAGACATGCTTCGAGCCTGTGTTATTGATTTCAAGGGATTATGGGATGAGAAACTACCATTGATCGAGTTCGCCTATAACAACAGCTATTAGGCTACTATACAGATGTCACCCTATGAAGCACTGTATGGAAGGAAGTGTCGAACTCCTTTGTTTTGGAATGAAGTTGGTGAACGGAGTATTGTTGGACCAGAATTTATTGATGAGACTTGTCATGTAGTCGACATTATTAAGGAAAGAGTTAGAACGGCTCAGAATCGTTAGAACATTATGCAGATACTCGACGTCTAGACCTTGAATTTGTCGTAGGTGATAAGGTATTCTTAAAGTATCACCTATGTGAGATTTAAAAGGATTCGGACAAAAAGGGAAGCTAAGTCTGAGATATGTCGGGCCCTATGAGATTCTAGCTAAACGTGGAAAAGTGGCGTATCAGTTAGCACTACCACCATCTATGTCATGTGTGCATAATGTATTTCATATCTCATTATTGAGGAAGTACATCAGAGATCCAACACAAGTTTTAATAGCGGATCCACCAGATCTAACTGATGATTTGACATTTGAAGTAGTGCGAACTGAAATCACCAGCCGAAAGGTTCAACGTTCACGTAACCGTGACATTTATTATGTTAAGGTTACTTGGTGAAGTCGAGATATAGAAGAGATCACATGGGAAGAAGAGAAAGCTATGCGAAAGAAATATCCTCACCTTTTCGACTCAGAAGGTATGTGCAAATTTTGAGGATGAAATTTCTAATAAGAGGGGGGGAGTTCTAAGACCCATATCGACCTAACCGGTCTTACCACCTTGTACCATGTCTACCTATCATGGTCGAGCTAAGTGGACCAAATGCGTGAAGAAACCACAAGACCAGGTAGGAAATTTAACTAAAAAATAGTCAAATATGAGTGTGTGGTCACATGCCTAAACAGGTGTGACTGACCCCACCTCAAAAGCTTCCAACCCCACGAAATTAGGACGTGAGGTCGGACATTTTAAAAAGGTAGGGTCGTGGATTCTGCGACCCCACCTCCGACCCCACAGAACCCAGTCAGAAACAAAATTAGGAAACCTTCCTAATCCGAAGGGGGTCTTTCCTAAACTCATTAGTGCATATTCTGGAGGATTTTCCTGTATTAATAGAACATCCCTTAGCCTCTTTCACTCATTTGGAAGCCTAATTAAAAGTAAGGGAAAGAGAAGAGAAGGAAGAGAAGGAAAATCTAAGAAGAAGACTAAGGAGGAGGAAAATTCAGAGAAAACTCTGAATCTTCGGTAAGCATAAGGAATGAACCTAATTCCCATGATTAATTGACAGCCTAGAATAGTTCATGATGAAGATAGGATCTAAGAGAAACCCAAATCATCCATCCATGGGAAAATTCTAAGAGAATCCAGGGAGGAAATTATTATGGACAATGGATGGGGTATAAAATTATAGTTTTGAGTCATAGAACAATCATAGGATGGACCATGATGATAAGCCAAATGATCCAAAATGAAGGAATGAAGTTGAGAGTGAAAGGTCGACCATAACGCATGTGGTCGCACGTGGGGTTGGATGATGTCCACCACACAAGACCCACATGTTCGACCACATGCCCTCGGGAAGTTTCTAGGGAGGGTGTGGTTGCACGTGGGGTCGGAGTATGTTCGACCCTACCCTGCGACCCCACACCTTGTGGTCGCTGAAACTGAGACCCCAGGGGCTGCCCCACCTACGACCCCTCAGTTTCTAATAGTCTAAACACTTGGGAATTTATTCTAATTAAAATCTATCAACTTGTTAGGTTTCCAAGTGGTCTAAGAGTGAATTACAAAGCTTGAATGAGGATCTATTATCGACCAAAGGTGAGGGAACAAGACCTAAACTAATTGGCTAATAATAAACTGTTTTTATTTATTGAGTTCAATGCCATGAATGATTCTATGTTTGTATGTGTGTATTGTGCATTTGACATGTCATCCAATATTTCTGCTATTAATGTTCATGCATATTTAATTTTTGTTTATTTATAATATGATGATGACGATGATGCTAGGAATTGGCATGTGACTGTTTGTGTGTGGTTAGTGTACCTGATGCGAGTAGGGCATCAAGGGAAGTATGATGTGGTGTGGTCCTAAGCACTTTAGCTCTATCTCTACTCATGTCTTGTCCAGTGACATCATCGTATCGCCATTACTTTAGCAGAACTATTACATCGTAGGGCATCAGGGGAGGTGGTCTCGAACTGTGTACTCTCTGACTCTGTCGGGGGGCCTTAGCTCTATCTCTATGGACGTATTGAGGGATTCTGGGGTGAGGCCTTAGATACACTATTTGACATTAGGATTGGTTAGTTGCGAGCCCAGTTTGCAAGCCCTCTCCAATAGGGGCTTACGTATTGGTATGGGTAGGGCATCAAGGGAAGTGTGATGCGGTGCGGTCCTAAGCACTTTAGCTCTATCCCCATTCCATGGTGGGGTGGATGTGGAAGACAATGGTGTTTGATCCATTGGATGGGCTTACACACCCATTCATAAAGGTGCGGTGGCCACCTAACCTTTCTATTGCACATTGCAAACTTATGAACCAGACCAAAGATATGAATTGAATGCATGCATATGTTTGTTGCATTATTTTGTTTGCTTACTGAGCCATGATGTGTGCTCGCCCTTTCGACGTCGAATATTTTTAGTTGATGATGCAGGTACTACTATAAAAGACTATATGAATGCTTCGATGTACAGACATACTGAGGCAATGGATGCAGAAGCTATGATGGAGTCACATGATTCGTCGTGTGAGTACAACTCATGCGTCATCGATTAGATTTTTAGTTGGATTATTAAGAACATGTAATCGATTACTTTATTTTATTTTATGTCTTTGTCATTTAGAGATAATTGGATAATTTATTTATTTTATCACCGTTAGACTCTCAGTTCATTACATATTAAAGACTTCCGCTATTGTGTATTTATTCTGATTATGGTTGTGGAGGTGTATGGTTTAAGTAAATGGACACAGCCTATTCCAGATCCTGGTTGAACTGTTGGATCATAAATGGTTCATCACATTGGTACAGAAATGGGGTGTGGCACATATCGTTAGACAAACGGCTAGACAGTAAGTCCTGCGGTATGGTCCTGCGGTATATACAGTAGAACATACCGACTGGACTATAAGGTCCTGCGGTATATACCATAGGCACATACCGGTCTCGCTCAGAGTGAGACCGGTATATACTGTAGGACATACCGATCTCAGTATAGTGAGCCCGGTACTACGATCGATATGGTTACCGAAGCCTGTTTGCTTGGCCAAACTTGGTTCTGACCAACTGTAACCCTAATAATTTTATTCTAACCTATAAGTATGATCATGTAGGACTAGTAGACAGCGTGAGTGGACTCTGTGATGTAGAGCGGACTTGTTATCACGCGTCATGTAAGGGACAAGACCCCAGACCCTAATTAAATAAATAATAGTAAACTCTTGTGTTCACATTTGTATCTGTATTTATTGTTTGTTGTTTGTGCATTTCATATGCCATTTAGTTATTTAAATTCCTATTATCTATTCATGCATATTCATATGCTAGGATGTTGATTGTTTTGGCATGTGAAATGTTTTTAGTTAGTGTGTGGAATGTGAAGGGGAGTAGAGCCCTGGATATATCCTCACACTAACATCTTTTCGTATAGGCATCTACCTTAGTGGGCATAGTGCAAATAGGATATCAGGGGGAGGACGTGGGATTGTGGCTCCACCTGCCCATCAGACTCGAGCCCTATCTCTATGTCGTAGGGAGCTGTGCTGGGGTAGGGCCATAGATACTGTGATGACATATAGGACTGGTTAGAAACGGAACCCACTTGCAAGCCCTTGCCAACAGGGGTTTAGGTGTTGGTGCAGTGTAGGGTATCAGGGGGAGGACGTGGGATGGTGGCTCAGTCTGCCCGCCAGACTCCAGCTCTATCTCTATACCGAAGTGAGTGATGTGGGGCAATTGCAGTAGTGTGGATTGTAGCCTGACTGTTGGATGTGCTCACACTCTCGAGCATGGAGGTGCGGTGGCTGCCAAACCTTACCATAGTATTTTGCATGTTATACCTGACCCAATTGTAATGTTATCTCATGCATTTTATATGATTCATTGGTCTTGTACTTTACTGAGCTAAGTTGTGAGCTCACCTGAATATATATTCTCTTTTTCAGATCTTGATGCAGGTTATACAGTTGAAGACTTTATGGCTGCCCCAGCATACGGTACAGTCGCTGCTATTGACACACAGGCAGTAAAGGAAGAGCATGACACCTCATGCGAGTGCTTATTCTGTGTGTTCCTTTAGGGATGGTTTATTTAAAAACAATTGTTTTTCTTTCAGTTGAGTATATACATTGAAATAATTTATTATTTATGTTTGTGAATGATGGCATAATTGGATAATTATTTTATTTACAAATAGAAAGCTCAGTTCATTTATCTATTTAAATCCGCTGCTATTTATTGCTCTCTGATTATATTAGATTGCTTGGAATGGTTTGTTGACACGGTCTATTGAGATCCTGGTGTGAGCCATGGTTTGGAGACGGTCCACTCACACTTCTGGTTTAGCAGGAATTGGGGTGTGACAACTTGGTTTCAGAGCTCTTTGGCTTTGTCTAGCTAACCATTCTACATCTAACTGTGTCCAATGAACTGAGATAGGAAATTAAAAACTATAATAAAAATAAAACATAAGCTTGTTTGATGCTTGAGACTTAAGAAAAGATGCATAACATACTAATAATGAATAAAATTTTGAACACTGATGTTTCTGAAGAAAACCAAATAACCATTAAACAATATGAAATACAAAGTGTACGACAGAGTACCGTCCACAAGTCGGACAGTTACTCTGTTAACAAAATAAACCACATATATATAAAGAATGAAACAAGATCAGGCTATGGTGGAGTTGCGGGCCTGGGTGGTATCGGATCTGTGATATCATAATCACGCTCGTAAGCCTCTCTAAGCCAATGAACCTGGTTCTGTGTGACCCGTAAGCTGCGAGCTAGAAGCCCCAAGTCCTGACTCATCTCTCGCTGAGCATCTCGAATCTCCATGAACATGCTCATCACTGTATCTGGAGGAGGCTGGGATGGTCCTGCTACTGGAGTAGGCTGGGGTGCAAGTGTAGGGATGTCCTCCATGTGTGCATGCTCACCACCTCCTAACTCTGCTGCTGCTACTGCGGTTGCCGCCTGACTCCTAGGTGGAAGAGGACGAGCCTGTAGCTCCTCCTCACTAAGCTCTAGACTATCCATCTGCATCTTGTAGATAGCTTCTGTTTCTATGTCAGAACTCATAGTGACCCCAAAAACTATCACTCCACGCCTATCCACTCTTAACCTGTGCAACAACTCTGTCATCAACCTACCATAGGGATGATTTCCTGTTACATTGGGCCTCGCAGCATGGATTATGGTGCGGATGATCAGGTAAGGCAGGCAGACTTGGTGCCTGGTAGTAACATAGTAACTAATGTACTAGGTCAATTGGAACACCTCCCCATAATGACCACTATGGGCAATGATATTATGCTGTATGATGCGGCAATATAAGCGAGGCACTGGACGGAGGTTCACGGCTAGCATGATCCTACTTGGAAACAGAATCTGATCAGCAATCGCTACTCTCATGTCTTTAGTGAGATACCCTTTTGCTCTGGGAGGACAGTAGACGAGCTCCCCGTCATCTGGGATCCTGAAAAGTGTTGCCCACTCTGCTGTGTTGAAAGAGATCATCACTCCTTTCACAAAGCTAGTAATCCGAAGATCCCTAGCATGTTCCCAATCATTTGGATTCCCTTCCACCTCTAGATTTGCAAAGAATTGTTTTACCGAATTGGGACGGGTGGTTTCCTTATACTGAATAATGGGCAACCGTCCCATCGCCCCAAAAGCGACCTCAACATCAAATCGATGCAAGTGCTCTAATTTCACAAAGTGACCATATTCAATGCTTTTGACTTGGAACCATGGAAGACACGCCTCTGTAGCCTCGGACCAAAAAAATCTCTCAACATATAGGCGGGGAGGAGGGTGTGGCCTGTGATACCCGGCGCATAAGATTGTTTACCCGCATTACGATGTCCAGAAATGTTGGAAACTGTTAAAGAAAAGAAAATACGAGAAAGTTAGGGATAATTGTCAATTCGGCAGCGTAATGGCAGAAAATGGAACAAAAGCCTCAAACTCACCCAAATATGGGTAGGAGGAGTTATGTGGTGACACAATGCTATTACATGATCAAACAAATTTAACATAAAACAAAGAAATAGAGGAATATCAGCAATAATTTGTAAAATTTCGAAAAACCTAGAAACCTAGGTTAAAAAGTTGAAATTTTAGGATTTCTCCCAAACCAACCGATGGAACTTCGAATTGGTTGAGGGATTTTGCTCATTGAGACCCCAAGAACCATCTCAATGGAAGTGGAAATCAGGTGAGAAATGATGAAGAAGCTCCATTGCCGGGTCAAACACACACAAACTCTGAGACCCTAGTGGCAAATTTGGTCACCCACATGGAGGCACAGCAGAAGAAGTTCTTCGATGAAATGTTGAAGATGTTTAGTCCACCTGGGCCTGTATCGACATATGCAAATATGCCACCCACAAACATCGAAAATGCAAATATGGTACAAGTGGATGTTAGTACAGCTACTGAGGGACAACAACAACCGTACCAAGACAACACATTTCCCCAGCCGGTCACAGGGACACCCACCCCTAACTAGGATCAGGCTGGATATCAAGGTGCATATCATGGTGGATATCAGGGAGTGAATCAAAGTGGTTACTCATATCAGCCGCAATGGTATGGTCAGACAGTGTATGGACAAGCACCATATGGGCAAAGTAGTCTTTCGAGAGCGGTGGATGGATTTCAAAAGTTAAAACCACCAACTTTTACAGGAAAGCCAAGGAAACCACTATGGCCAGCACAGTGGATAGCCGAGATGGAAAAGAACTTCCATTTGCTGGAGTGTTCTGATGAGGAGAAAGTGTTATATGCCACCCATATGCTGAAGGAAGAAGCCAATGGATGGTGGAACTTGACCAGAGCATATTTGGAAACAAAGCACCATATAATCACTTGGGCCATATTCAAAGAGGTCATCTTTTAAAAATACTTTCCAAGGAGTTTTCGTGACCAGATGGAGAAAGAGTTCCTCAATCTACAGCAGTCTCAGATGACCGTAGAGTCATACCAACAGAAGTATGAGGAGTTTTTTCTTCGCTCCAACCAATATGCAGGAGGAAGAAACTAAGACCCATCATTTCACAATGGGTCTTCGAGGTGTCATACGAGAACATGTGTTGGGGCGAGGACTGAAAAATTTACAATAAAGTAGTATAGGTGGCTCGAGTCATTAAAGCAAGCTAGAGCGATAGCTTCATTCAACAGAATAGCGGTCTAAAGAGGCCTAACCCTGTGTTCCAAGGCGAAAGAAGCAATACACCATATCGTCCATTCAGGCCACCAGCTAGTACTGTGCCACTCAGACCTGTTCTTGTAGTGACACAGCAGGCAACGGGACAGAAGACCAGTGTGAAGTGCTTCAATTGTCAACAGGTGGGTCACTATGTCAGAACATGCCCACTACCAAAGAGGAAACCGCAACAAGGCAAAGTGTATGCCATTACCACAGAGGAAGCAGTCGCATCACCAGATGTAGTCACTGGTATGATTCTATACTTACTCCGTAGTTACTACATTAATTGTATGACCATATAGAACTAAAAGAAAAATTAAAAACCTTAGGTACAGTAAACATTGCAGGGGTACCCGCCAGAGTCCTGTTTGACTCAAGGGCCACCCATTCCTTTGTGTTAGTATCATTCAAAAAAGGACTACATCAACCCATCAAGACATTGGAACCAAGTCTATTAGTTCGATCCCCCATAAGAATGGAAGTGGAATTAGAAGAATATTATGGGCCTTTCCCAGTACATATTGAAGGACGAGAGTTGGAAGCCAATAAAGTCTAGCTTGAATTGTCATATTTCAATGTCATTCTGGGAATGGACTGGTAATCTTAGCATTCAGCAAGCCTGTTATGTGCTGAGAAGAAGTTAGTTTTCAAGGACAGTGAACGAACGGAGTTCAACTTTAAAGGGACTAAGTTACTTAGGAAGAGAAAGCTTATACTCTCAGCCTTAAAAGCAAGGATGTGCATAGAGAAGGGGGGAGTAGGATGTCACACCCCAATTCCGGTCGAACCAGAAGTGTAAGTGAACCATCACTGAACCAACAGTTCATACCAGGATCTCAATAAGACCGTGTCCACTCGTACAAACCATTTCACATAACCAAAATGAGAATATAATAAAATATAGCGAAAGTCTTTAAATAAAATGAATTGATTGATCCATTGATAAATTTAATAAAATATCAAGTTATTCTTCACACCAAAACATAAATAATATCCTTACATCACTCTGTAAATCCAACTAAAAGAAAATAAAATAATCCAAATAACCACCCTAGAGAAACACGCAGAAAGGGCACTCGCACGATGCGTCATGCTCGTTGTCTCCTGCTTGTACATCCAAAGCAGCCACACCTCCATACACTGGAGTGTTCAGGTAATCCTCCAATTTATTCATCGATTTTAATCTTTCCTAAAAAATCTCAATTGAATTGACTTCTTAAATCTCGACGATTGAATATGAAGGGGCTATTATGATTTCGAACAAGCCGTCATGGTGAAATTGGTAGACAAGCTGCTCTTAGGAAGCAGTGCTAAAGCATCTCGGTTCGAGTCCGAGTGGCGGCATCTTCTAAAAAATTAGACCCATATTTTTATTTCCGTTCTCCCTCTATCGAGTCTGAACCCAAGTTTCGCTGAGGTTGAATGCCTTTTTTATTCTTTCTCTTTCCTCCTTTATCTCTAAAAACGGAAAAAAGAAAAAAAGATTGGCCACATACCACTATCATGCTTGGATGGGCCCCTGCAAGAGTTTCTGTTCCGAGGCCAAAAATAAAAAATGGATCTTTATTCGGAGCCGATCCGACATACGTTCAAACGCATGCACCTTTCGACTAAGCAAGAAAACTACTGCGCGCTAAAGCAGCAAGAAAAGCGGATCTACGACTACCAACGGCGTATAACTTGCATCAACATCTAAAAACATGTATATATATACAGGGTGAGCTCACAACTTAGCTCAGTAAGACAATCAGACAATGCAACAAACATATGCATGAGTAACATTCACATTATGGTCTGGTTTAAGTTTGCAATGTGCTATAGAAAGGATTAGCGGCCACCGCACCTCTATACACGAGTGTGTGAAGTCGCCCAATGGATCAAACACCACTGTCATCCCACATGCACCCACCATGGAATAGAGATAGAGCTAAGGCATCTGGATTAAACACTGCGAACACCTCACCTGATACTCTATCCATACCAATACATAAGCCCCTATTGGCAAGGCCTTACGAATTGGGCTCGTAACAAACCAATCCAATATGTCATCACAGTAGGCCCTACCCCAGCATAGTTCCCTATGGCATAGAGATAGAGCTAAATTCTAGTGCCTAGGCAGAGACCACAGTGCCACTTCCTCCCCCTGATACCCTACCCGCACCAAGCATGCTAAGACAGAATGATACGAAAATGTGCTAGTGTGAGGAATGATCCCAGACCCTCGGCCCTTCCCATTCCACACACCAACAAAAACAATCACATGCCTAACAGTCACATCCTAGCATATGCATGAACAATAATAATAACTGAAAGTAAAGGATGACATGCGGGAATGCACAAACATTAGTCCATAGAGTCATGGTTATTAACAATGATTTACTGTTTATTAAATTATTAGGGTTTAGGTCTGTTCCCTTACCTGACGCTTGATTGATATCTTGCTCCACGTCACAAGGTCCAAACTCGCTATCACAAGGTCCTACATGATGTTAGGGTTGAGTTAGAATAGTTTTCTTAATGTTTACGTTGGTCGGAAAACCAATTGGGTTAAAAATACTCATCACAGGGCATACCGGTCGCAGTAATGATCGTGGCACTGTGGGGAAAGGTGCGACTAGTATGGTCGACCGGTCCTCATAGACCAGTCTCTAAGAGGTACCGGTTACAGTATTGGTCACATACGGTGCGACCGGTATGGTCGATCGATATGTCTCCAGAAGACCATACGCTTGGTTCTGACCTTCCGTCAGTCACCCCCTATTGATCATAGGGTTTCTCCTACACATTCTAGGTCTGAGTACTGAGTTAGAGTTGTTTCCAACTCCATTTAAGTCCTAGTTTTGATGATCTTCAACCTAGAACTTGAATATAGGGTTTACCGACTAGATTAGGGTTTGTCGGCAAAATAGGGTTTAGATCAATACCTCGCTTTGCATGGTATTGATCCAAACATGACTAACCATCCTAGAATGATTAAGATAGAGGAAGGTTTAAGCACTTACCGTTGGTTTGTGGTAATGTGTTCTTCGTCCAACGGCAATGGCGGCTCTTCCTTCTCCTTCTTAGCTTCTTCTCCTTCTTCAGCCTCTTTCTCCTTTTTAGGGTTTGTGAAGATCAATGAAAGGGATTATAAGAGGTTTAGAGGTCCTTATATAGGCTAAGATTAGGTTTAGGAAGCCTCCTAAAATTAATAAAGTCCTTCGGTTTAAAATTTGGAAAGTGAGACCCGTAGAGATCCTTTTTCGGATCCATGTCTGCGTAGGCCATACCGATCGACCATCGACCGGTACCAAAGACAGGTGCCAAACACCGGTACTATCGACCGATATCTAATCTTTCATACTTGAATTGGTTCGATTGGTCTGATTTCATACCTGGTTGCATCTGCTCATCCCGTCTGGTCCGGTGATGATTGGAAGACCTGTTACGACATGAAACAAGGTTTATATCGGGTTCATGAAATGCGGGTCTTACAACTCCCCCACCATCAAAAGAAATTTCGTCCCTAAAATTTGCATATAGGTTTCACATCTCCTACCCTTAAAATAAATTTTGGCCTCCAAGTTTGAACGTACCTTGGTCGTTAAAAAGGTTAGGGTATTCCTTTCGCATCGCGTTCTCTTTTTCCCAAGTGATTTCTTCTACATCTTGGCTTTTTCCAATGCACTTTCACATAATGGATATCCTTGCTTCGGAGATGTTGTACCTTTCGACTTGTGAGCATCACAAGTGCTACTTCAAATGTCAAGTCCTCTGTCAAGTCTGGTGGGTCTGCTGTCAAGATGTGCAATTGATCCTTGATGTACTTCTTCAATAAAGAAACATGGAACACATCATGAACAGTTGACATGGATGGTGGTAGAGCCAGTTGATATGCCACATTGCCACGTCTGGTCAAAATCTCGTATGATCCCACATACCTGGGGCATAGCTTTCCCTTCTTACCAAACCGTTTCAGACCTCGCACAGGTGATATCTTCAAGAACACCTTTTCCACTGCAAACCCCAGATCTCGACGTCGGTTATCTGCATAGTGCTTTTGTCAAACTTGAGCCGTCTTCACTCTTTCCTTAATTTGATCAATCACTCAACAAGTTTCTTCAACGAACTCTGGTCCTACAATCCTTCTCTCTCCCACCTCATTCCATAATAGAGGTGTACGAAATTTCTTCTCATAGAGTGCCTTATATGGAGCCATTTGGATCATATCCTGATAAGTATTATTATAAGCAAACTCAATAAGTGATAGCTTCTCGTCCCAAGCTCCTTTAAATTCTAGGGCACACACTCAGAGCATATCTTCTAATATTTGAATAGTTCTTTCTGACGAAAAGTTGTGCTAAACTTTAACTTGGTTACCATAGCTTTCTGTAATCCTTCCCAGAACTTTGATGTAAAATGAGGATCTCTGTCAGATACTATAGTTTCTGGGACACCAAGAAGTCTGACTACATTATCCACATATAGCTTGGGTAGCTTCTCCATGGTATACTAAGGTCTGACTGCAATGAATCGAGCTATCTTAGTAAGTCAATCGACTATAACCCATACTGCATCCACTGACCTTGGTGTCAAGGGTAGGCCAAGAACAAAATCCATTGTGATACAATCCCACTTCTATGCTGGCTCCGATAGTGGTTGTAGCAAACCTACGAGTCTCTGCCTTTCAGCTTTAACTTACTGGCAAGCTTTAACTTGCTGGCAATTTAGACATTGGAATATGAATCGAGCTACATCCACTTTTATACCCCTCCACCAATATAATCTTCTTAAATCATGGTACATCTTGGTGCTTCCTAGATGTACCGAATATGGGGTGTAATGAGCTTCTGTCATAACTCTATCTCTGATATTTGAGTTCTCACTCTCAAGTATACATAATCGTCCATGATACCTGTGTACCTTGTCTGATTCCAAGGTAAAGTCATGATTGCTTTTACCCTTCTCTAGATCTTCTTGCACAGTCTTGAGGTATGGATCCTGTAGGATTGCTACTTTGACCTCATCTATTATATTTGATGAGATTTTCAAGGCTGCGAACATCAATGTGAACTTATGAATTAAGCCCTGTTCCACTGGATCTCCCACAGTCTCTAATATATAGTTTTTATCATTCTCTATTGAGCCTGAGGCTACAGCACATAGTACAACATTTGTACCAGGTCCTGCTTTAAGTTTCAATGCCCACTTTCTGCTTAAGGTATCAGCCACGACGTTTGCCTTACCTGGATGGTAGTGGATATCACAATCACAATCTTTTAATAGTTCCAAACATCTCCTCTGTCTCATATTCAGGTCATTTTGAGTGAAAAGGTAAGTTAAACTCTTGTGATTCGACTTAATCTGAAACTTTTCACCATAAAGGTAGTGTCTCCAAGTTTTGATTGCGTGAATGACCCCTGCTAACTCCAGATCATGCGTAGGATAGTTCTTCTCATGCTCTTTCAATTGTATTGATGCGTAGGCAATCACCTGTTCTCATTGCATCAACACACATCCAAGACCCAACCCTGAGGCATCCGTATATAGGGCAAACGGCAAGCTTGGTGCTGAGATGGTCAAGATAGGTGTAGAGACTAGTCTTGACTTCAAAGTCTAAAAGCACTTCTCACACTCATCTGTCCATATGAACTTTTCTCCTTTCTTGGTTAGTCTGGTAAGTGGAATGGCGATCCTTGAGTAGTCTTCCACGAATCTTCTATAGTAACTAGCCAATCTAAGGAAACTACGAATCTCCGCAACTGATTTCGGTGCATCCCATCCTACTATAGCTGCGATCTTGCTTAGATCTACCTTGATACCATCTGTAGATACTACGTGACCCAAAAAGGCCACTTCTTTTAGCCAAAATTCACACTTCTTGAACTTGGCGTAAAGCTTCTGTCTTCTCAGCCGTTGTACGGCTGCTCTCAAATGTGTTGCATGAGTCTCCTTGTCCTTTGAGTAGACCAAGATGTCATCGATGGATACGATGACCGAACTGTCCAACATGTCATGAAACACTCGGTTCATCAGTTCCATGAACGACGCTGGAGCGTTAGTCAACCCGAACGACATTACTAGGAACTCATAATGCCCAAACCTTGTTCTGAAAGCAGTCATTGGAATATCTGCGGCCTTAATCTTTAATTGGTGATACCCTGATCTAAGATCAATCTTCGAGAAAACCTTTTCACCCTACAACTGATCGAATAGATCATCGATCCTAGGAAAAGGATATCGGTTCTTGATGGTTAACATTTTTAGCTCTCGGTAGTCGATACATAGCCGTACACTACTGTCCTTGTTCTTAACGAACAATACAGGTGCTCCCCATGGTGATATGCTTGGTTGTATCAAGCCCTTATCTAGTAGTTCTTGTAATTGGGTCTTCAACTCTTTTAATTTAGTAGGGGCCATCCCGTACGGTGCCTTAGATACTGGCGCCGATCCTAGCATAAGGTCTATCACAAACTCTGTAGCCTTATCTGGAGGTAGACCTGGTAGATCTTTTGGAAATACATATGGGAACTCTCGTACCACATCTAGATCTTCCATCTTTTGCACCTCAGTAGTTATGTCGATCACAGACACTATGTACCCCACTCCTCCCTTCTCTAAGCTTCTCTTAGCTTTTAAGGCGGAGAGGATCTGCTTCTGCTTCCTAGGTAACTTGGTCCCAGTGAAGCTAAAATCTTTTCCGTTTTCATCTTTAAGCACAAGTTTCCTTTCACCACATAATAAGCTAGCTGAATGATGGCTTAGCCAATCCATTCCCAAGATGATCTCAAAGTCTGCCATCTCGAGTTGAACCAGATTTGTTTCTATGTTTCAGCCCTCAATACTAACTGTACACGGCCCAAAGTATTCATTCAATGCCACTTCGACTCCCAACAGAGAGCGAACTATTAAACTTGGGGTTAAATACTTTATAGGTAACTCCATTCGCTTCCCAAAAGACATAGAAACAAAGGAGTGCATGACCCCAGAGTCAAAGAGTACTCTGGCAGGTACACCAGCTATATTTACTGTTCCTAAAATTTAATTATCCCTTAGTTCTACATGCTCACACACAACAAAATAGTAAGCCAAATTGGAAGGAATGGAATCATACTAGTAACCACATTAGGTGATGTGGCTACCTCTTCAGTGGTGACTGCAAATACCTTTCCTCGTTGTGGTAGTTTCTTGGGTAGAGTACAGGTCTTTGCATAATGACTCAATTGCTGATAGTTGAAACATTTGACATTTGGGTTCTGTCCAGCAAACTGTGATGGTGGTGGTGGTGCAGTAGTGTTCCTTGCAGGCACCACAGCAAACTGAGCCCTGTATGGGTGAATGGTCTTGTATTCCCTCCACCTGAAGTCTCAGTGGCGGGCCTCTTCAGTCCCCTGTTCTGAGCAAAGAAACTGTCCCTTTGGCTAGATTCAATTACCCTAGCAATCTGTATAACCTCATTATATACTTTCTTCTCCAAACCCAGGACGTGCTCTCGTATACTTCCTCGCAATCCCATTGTGAACCTACGGGTCTTGGTTTCTTCTTCTTGCATGCTTGCCAGAGCGAAGAAGAACAGCTCTTCATATCTCTGCGGGTAAGCATCAATAGTCGACTGGGATTGTTGCAGGTTCAAGAATTCCTTTTCCATTTGATCACGGAAGCTCTTCGGAAAGTACTTATCAAAGAAGGCTCCCTTGAATATTGCCCAATTGATCTAAGTGTGTTTTACCTCTGAGTATGATCGGGTAGAATTCCACCAGGCATTTGCATCTTCCTTGAGCATGTGCGTAGCAAACAGCACCTTCTCATCCTTCGAACAAGTCATCAGAGGGAAGTTCTTCTCTATTTCAGCAACCCTCTGTGCAGGCCACAATAGTTTCCCTAGTTTCCCTGTGAAAGTAGGGGGTTTCAGTTTCAAGAACCTATCCACCGCTCGGCTTAGGTCATTCTGCCCTTGTGCATTAATTCCATACCATGGTAGTGGGTACAGATAGATTCCTTGATAGGCAGACGACGATGGAAATTGGTGTGGTGGTTGTAGATTTTGTCCTTGGCCCATCGGCCCAGTGCTACCATCCATTGGCAGTGTGGTGTTATTTCCCCTAGATTCAGGTGTACCTTCCATAGGGATATATCTTGGTGGCCTCAACATCTTCAGCATCTCGTTCAGGAACACCGTCTGTTGAGCTTCCATCTGATAAACTAGATTCATCATGATAGTCTAAGAGTTAGTGTGAGGAGGTCTTGGCAAATTTGTTGGTACCCTGGGACTGTCTTTCTCTACCCCCTGTGTTTACATTTTGCTCATCAATAGTTCCTGTCTCCAGGTTGTCCTCATCTTGACGTACCCTGGAGTGGTGACGCCTTCGTGAGCCTCTACGACCGTTTCCACCTACCATCTCAGATTAGTTTTTCCTTCTTGGATCTAAGAAGAAGACATAACACATGAGGTAGAATCGAATAGTCATAATAGTGTTAGTCTTTAACAAGTGCAAGGCAGAAAATTGTAACGAAAACTAAAATTGAAATTTTTTAAAAATTTTTCCCAAAATTTTTTGGGCTTCAAATAGTTGTCCGGTCGCAACATATCGGTCGCGGCACTGTATATGGTAGTGCGACCGGTACGTCCAGGCGGACAAACTCAGAATTCTCGAGGGGTACCGATCGATGTACTGGTCGCAATCCTATAGGAAATGGAGCGACCGGTATAGTCGACTGGTCAAAAATTTTCTCTGATCGAGAGGTACCGGTCGACCGGTATGGGCATAACCGTCGACTGGTATGCCCAGATTCCTCTTTAAAATCGAGAAAAGTGAGATTTTTCTCACTTTTCCTTTCTTCTTCCTCTCCGGTGGCGATTCCTTTCTGGCTTTGTGAGTTGCTACAGTTCGACCGGTGGTCTTAGAAGCTATTTTCTTCTGATCAAGACCTAGAACATCGCCTCCAAGTAAGTTTCTTCCCTCCATTCTTCCTTTTTACATCGTTTCTTCATGGTTTCATGCCTTAGTTTTTTCTTAGTTTCGAAGATTATAAACGTAGGAACTCTTTTCCTTCGGCTTAGAAAGGGTTTAGGGACCCCTAAGAGCATAAGCCCTCAACCAATTTGAGGTTCCACCGAGTAGTTTACAAAAAAAATCAAAATTTTTGGTTTTTGACATAGGTTTTTACAAAAAATTTAATTTTTTTTTTGAAAATTCCTAAATTTCATGTTGTTTAATGTATGATTGGTTTCCATGTGGTCTTGGGTGATTACGTAAGTCCTCCTCCCCAGGTTTTAGGTGAGTTCGAGGCTTTTTCTTCAATTACTGTCGTTATGCTGTTGAAATTTCAAAAATTTTAACCAATTTCTCATTATTTTGTCTTTGTTTGTAGTTCAAAATGTCTCAACACAGAGGTGCGGGTAAACGTTCATTCGGTCTTAGCATGAACCTTCCTCACCCACCGGTTCGGCAGCTGAATGAGTGGTGGTTTCATTCAGAGGCAGCACAAGCCCATTTTCCTTGGTTTGACGAGAAAAATAATGAGTCAAGGCGACAGGTGAACCTGGAGCAGCTGCTGCAGTTTGACGTTGAAGTAGCTTTTGGTAGACGTAGGTGGTTGCCCGTCATTACATACTCTATGACCACCCGACCCAACCTAGTCAAACATTTCTACGCCAACCTAGAGATAGAGGGAAATGTCAATGACTTTAGCCGAGGTAGGGAACTCTACCTTACCAGTTTCGTCAAGGGTGTCCCTATCTCTTTCCACACTCACCAGCTTGCCGATCTTCTGGGGATTCCAAATGATGGTGATTTAGTCTACTACACCCCTAAGATAAAGGGCTTCCTCACTGATGATCTACGCCAGGAGATTTCAGAGAAGATACTTAACCCTAGAGCACCTATGAAGGCTGCTAGCTTGAGACCTGTGCCTCGGGTATACTGTCGCATCATCCAACACAATATTATTCCTCAGAGCAGCCACTACAGTGAGTTGTCTCAGCACACATAGTACTTGACCTATTGCATCTGCACTGGGGAGTGGGTCTGTCTCTCCTACATCATTATCAGGACCATGCGTCAGGCTACTCAGCCCGATCAGGCCAGTAACCTTCCATATGGCCGACTCATCACTACTCTTCTACAACAACTATGGGTGGACATGAGGGGTGAGACTATAGTTGAGGACACCATGACGTCTGACATTGACTGGGATGCCATTCTCCGGATGAGGATGGACAACCAGCTGATCAGTGATGAGGAGTTAGAGGCTCGTCCTTGCCCGCTTAGGAAGGTAGCAGCAGCGGCAGCCAATGCGGCTCATGCAGAAGAGGCAGGGGATGATGGTGATGATGATGATGAGAAGCTGGAGGACATTCCAGCACCGGAACCACAGCCTACACCTGTAGCGGGACGATCCCAGCCTCCTCCAGATACCGTGATGGGTATGTTTACAGAGATCTGGGATGCTCAGCATGAGATGAGCCTTGACCTGGGATGTCTTGCTCGTAGCCTCAGAGTCACGCTGGAATAGGTACACTGGCTTAGGGTGGCTTATGATCTTGACTATGACATCACCGACCCCATTCCTCCTATGCCCTCATCCCTATGATAGACTTAAAATTTTTATCTCTCTCTCGGCATGGTTTATATAACAGGGTAATTGTCCGGCTTGTGGACTGTACCCTATATCACAATTAACTTATCACTCTTTGGATGATTTATTATTATGTAATTTTTCTTTTTTTTTTACTTGTCACAATGGTTTCCTGTCTAGAGCATGTTTATTTATTAATTCCACCATTAGTATAGTATATTATGCTGTTTCGTATTCAGTCTCAGGCATCAAACAAGTTCTTAGAGTGTGTTTTTATTAAGACTTTTAATCTTTCTATCTCAGTTCATCGACTCAGTTAAGTGCAAATATAGTCTGTTGGACAGAGCCAAAGTGCTCTGATACCAAGTTGTCACACCCCAATTTTGGCTGAATCAGAAGTGTGAGTGAACTGTCACTAAACCAACGGTTCACACTAGGATCTCAATAAGACCGTGTCCACTCATACAAATCATTGCACATAACCATAATCAGAATATAATAAAATACAGCAGAAGTCTTTAAATAAAATGAACTGATTGATCTATTGATAAATTTAATAAAATATCAAGTTATTCTTCACACCATAACGTAAATAATATCCTTACATCACTTCGTAAATCCAACTAAAAGTAAATAAAATAATCTAAATAAATACCCTAGAGAAACACGCAAAAAGGGCACTCACATGAAGCGTCATGCTCGTCCTCTCCTGCTTGCATGTCCAAAGCAGCCACACCTCCGTAGACTGGAGCGTTCAGGTAATCCTCCACTGTATAACCTGCATCAACATCTAAAAACATGTATATATATATATAGGATGAGCTCACAACTTAGCTCAGTAAGACAATCAGGCAATGCAACAAACATAAGCATGAGTAACATTCACATTATGGTCTGGTCTAAGTTTGCAATGTGCTATAGAAAGGATTGGCGGCCACCGCACCTCAATACATGAGTGTGTGAAGTCGCCAATGGATCAAACACCACTGTCAACCCATATGCACCCACCATGGAATAGAGATAGAGCTAAGGCGTCTAGATCAAACACCGCCAACACCTCCCCTGATACTCTACCCATACCAACACGTAAGCCCCTATTGGTGAGGGCTTGCAAACTGGGCTTGTAACAAATCAATCCTATATGTCATCACAATAGGCCCTATCCCAACATAACTCCCTATGGCATAGAGATAGAGCTAGAGTCTAGTGGCCAACCCGGAGACCACAATGCCACTTCCTCCCCCTGATACCTTACCCGCACTAAGCATGGTAAGATAGAACGATACGAAAAGGTGCTAGTGTGAGGAATGATCTCAGACCCTCGGCCCTTTCCATTCCACACACCAATGAAAACAATCACATGCCTAACAGTCACACCGTTGCATATGCATGAACAATAATAATAACTGAAAGTAAAGGATGATATGCGAGAATGCACAAACATCAGTCCACAGAGTCATGGTTATTAACAATGATTTACTATTTATTAAATTATTAGGGCTTAGGTTCAATTCCCTTACCTGATGTTTGATTTATATCTTTCTCCACGTCACAAGGTCCAAACTCGATATCACAAGGTCCTACACGATGTTAAGGTTGAGTTAGAATAGTTTTCTTAAGGTTTACGTTGGTCGAAAAATCAACTGGGTTAAAAATACTCCTCACAGGGCATACCAATCGCAATACAGGTCGTGGCACTGTGGGGTATGGTGCAACAGGTATGGTCGACTGGTCCCCACAGACCAGTCTCCGGGAGGTAGCAGTCGTAGTACTAGTCGCATATGGTGTGACCAGTGCGGTTGACCGATATGTCTCCGAAAGACCATACGCTTGGTTCTCGCCATCTGCCGATCACCCCCTATTGATCTTAGGGTTTTTCCTACACATTATAGGTCTGAGTACTGAGTTAGAGTTGTTTCCAACTCCATTCAAGTCCTAGTTTTGATGAACTTCAACTTAGAACTGGAATCATGGGTTTACCAACTAGATTAGGGTTTGTCGGCAAAATAGGGTTTAGATCAATACCTCACATTGCATGGTTTTGATCCAAACATGACTAACCATCCTAGAATGATTAAGGAAGAGGAAGGTTTAAGCACTTACCGTTGGTTTGTGGTAATGTGTTCTTCGTCTAATGGCAATGGCGGCTCTTCCTTCTCCTTCCTAGCTTCTTCTCCTTCTTCAGCCTCTTTCTCCTCTCTAGGGTTTGTGAGGATCAATGAAAGGGATTATAAGAGGTTTAGAGGTCCTTATATAGGCAAGGATTAGGTTTAGCAAGCCTCCTAACATTAGGAAAGTCTTTCGATTCGAAATTTGGAAAGTGGGACCCGTAGTGATCCTTTTCCAGATCCAAGTCTGCGTAGGCCATACCAGTCGATTATCGACCGGTACCATAGACCGGTACCATCGACCGGTATCCAATCCTTCATACTTGAACTGGCCCGATTGGTCTGATTTCATACTTGGTTGTCATCCGCTCGTCCAGTCTGGTCTAGTGATGATTGGAAGACCTGTTACGACATGGAAACAGGTTTAGATTGGGTTCATTAAGTACGGGTCATACAAGGATACCTTGTATCAGTTGTGGATGTGATCACTGACTTGCCAAAAATGGAGGATATCAAGGTAGTACGGGAATTTCCTGATGTATTCCTAGAAGACCTACTCGGATTACCACCTGACAGGGCGACTGAGATTGTGATAGATCTCCTACCAGGGGTGGCGCCTGTGTCTAAAGCACCCTACAGGATGTCTCCCACAGAGTTGAAGGAGTTAAAAATCTAACTACAAGAATTATTAGACAAGGGCTTCATAAGGCCGAGTTTCTCACCTTGGGGAGCACCTGTGCTATTTTTCAAGAAGAAGGATGGTAGCGTACGTCTTTGTATGGACTATCGAGAGTTAAACAAGCTCACCATCAAAAACAGGTAGTACCCACTACCTAGAATAGCTGACTTGTTTGATCAACTGCAAGGTTCAAGTGTATTCTCAAAGATTGAACTAAGGTCAGGGTATCACCAACTCAAGATCAAGGAAGTAGACATTCCCAAGACAGCTTTCAAAACAAGATATGGATACTACAAGTTCCTTGTGATGTCCTTTGGGTTGACCAATGCACCTGCATCGTTTATGGAATTAATGAACTGAGTTTTCCATGACATGTTGGACACGTCAGTTATAGTATTCATAGATGATATTTTAGTATACTCCAAGGACAAGGAGACGCATGCAACACACTTAAGAGCGGCATTATAAAGACTAAGAAAAGAGAAGCTCTATGCAAAGTTCAAGAAGTGTGAATTTTAGCTAGACGAAGTGGCCTTCTTAGGTCATGTGGTATCTACTGAAGGAATTAAGGTGGATCCCACCAAAATTTCAGCCATAGTAGGATGGGAGAAGCCAAAAATAGTTGCTAAAATTTGTAGCTTCCTAGTCTTAGCTGGATATTTCAGAAGGTTTGTGGAAGATTATTCCAAGATTGCCGTTCCACTCACCAGGTTGACCAAGAAGGGGGAGAAGTTCGTATGGACCGAAGAATGTGAGAAATGCTTTCAGACACTGAAGTCAAGACTGGTTGCAGCACCTATCATGACTATTCCTGCTCCAGACTTTCCATTCACACTGTATATAGATGCTTTAGGTTTGGGACTGGGATGTGTGCTGATGCAAGGAGAACAGGTGATCGCCTATGCATCAAGGCAACTGAAGGAGCATGAGAAAAACTACCCTACTCATGATCTAGAATTGGCAGCAGTCATTCATGTTGTCAAGACTTAGAGGCACTACCTCTATAGTGTGAAATTTTAGATTAAGTCTGACCACAAAAGCTTGACATATCTTTTCACCCAAAAAGACCTGAACATGAGGCAGAGGACAAATCAATGAAATGAACAGCCCAACCTCTTTGTTTGAAGCTTTGCCAGGTTAGAATTACTCAAGGACTACGACTGTGACATTCAGTACCATCCTGGTAAAGAAAATATTGTAGCTGATGCTCTGAGTAGGAAATGGGCATCTAACCCTGAAGTAGGGCCAAGCACAAATGCTGCTTTGTGTGTTGCAGTTTTTGGCTCATCAGAGAATGAAGAACAGCTCTTGTTAAAGTCAGCAGACGACCCATTGGAGCAAGGTTTGTTACATAAGTCTACTCTTATGTTTGCAGCACTGAAGATTTTTCCTGACCTGAAAGAGAAGGTAAAAGCAGCAGTCCTAAATGACCCATACCTCAAGACAGTGCAAGAAGATTTGGAAAAGGGTCGAGCCAATCCTGATTTCACCTTAGATGCGGACAAGGTACTCAGATATCATGGATGGTTATGCATACTTGAGAATGAGGATCTGGAAATCAGAAACCCAATCATGTTAAAAGCTCACTCCACACCATATTCAGTACATCCTGGAAGCACTAAGATGTACCATGACCTAAAGAGCTTGTACTGGTGGAGGGGTATGAAAGCAGATGTGGCTAGATATGTATTTCAATGTCTAAACTGCTAGCAAGTCAAAGCAGAATGACTGAGGCCCGCAGGCTTATTGCAACCATTACCTGAGCCAGCATGGAAATGGGATTGTATTACCATGGACATTGTCACTGGCCTACCTATGACTCCGAGGTTAGTGAATGCAGTTTGGGTAGTTGTAGACCGCCTTACCAAGACTGCAAGATTTATCGCTATTAGACTGCAATACACCATGGATAAGTTGGCAAAATTATATGTGGAAAATATAGTCAGACTCCACGGTGTCCCAGAGAGTATAGTATCTGACTGAGATCCACGCTTTACATCAAAGTTTTGGGAGGGACTACAGAAGGCCATGGGGAGGAAGCTAAAGTTCAGCACAGCCTTCTACCCTCAAACAGATAGTCAGTCAGAGAGGACCATCCAGATCCTAGAAGACACGCTTCGAGCATGTGCTATCAACTTTAAGGGGGCTTGAGATGAGAAGCTTTCACTCATTGAGTTTGCCTACAACAATAGCTACCAGGCTATGATCCAGATGGCTCCATATGAGGCCTTGTGTGGTAAGGAATGTCAGACACCATTGTTATGGGACTAGGTTGGAGAAAGACGGATCCTAGGACCAGAATTTATGGAGAAAACTTGCAAAGTAGTGGATCAGATCAAGAACAAAGTTAAGAGAGCTCAAGTGTGTCAAAAGCACTATGCTGATAACAGACGCCGAGACCTCGAATTCACTGTAGATGATAAAGTGTTTTTGAAGGTATCACTAGTAAGAGGCCTAAACCGGTTCGGAAAGAAAGGAAAACTATGTCCTAGATATGTGCGACCATATGAGATTCTATCCCAATGTGGCAAAGTGGCCTATCAACTTGCATTGCCACCAGCGATGTCTAGTATCCACAATGTCTTTCACGTGTCCTTACTGATGAAGTACGTGAGAGACCCTTCGCATATTCTTGTTGCAGACCCCCCAGATTTGACAGAAGACTTGACCTTCAAGGTGGTACCAACTAAACTAATCAGTCAAAAGATACAGCAGCTTTGAAGGCAAGCTATACACTACGTCAAGGTAGTTTGGAAGAGCCAGGATTTAAAAGAAATCACCTAGGAGGAGGAGGATGTCATGCCACAAGAATACCCTCATCTTTTTTACTTTGAAGGTACATATAATTTTTGGGACGAAAATTATTTTAAGGGTGGGGGAATTGTGAGACCTACATGCAAATTTTGGGGATGAAATTTCTTTTAAGGGTGGTAGAGTTGTAAGAACCGTGCTCTGAAAACCTGGTTTAACCCATGGTTTACATTGTGACAGGTCTCGTAATCATAAATTACGAGATCAAAGTATGTGAAACGATGTATAAAAATGTAATTTTTACATACCAGCCTCAGTATAGGTCTCACTCGGAGTAAGACCGGTATGTGCGATCGGTATTTGCAAATCAGCTGAAGACGGACTCCATTGTGTCCCACACTCCAAATCAAAAATTTTGAAAATTTTCTAGACGTGGGAGACCTTCCTACTCTTTATTGATGTTAGGATTTCGGATCGAAGCCATGAAACGGCGCAACGATCCAAAATCCTAGAACCCCAAAACCCTAGTTCTCATTGGGATTCAGTCTGGGAATGATGCGACGAAATAGTCAAATCCTAGATGACTAAACGAGGATTTGGACCTTAGAATGGTTTAGGAAAAACCCTAAAAACCAAGCCGATGATCAATGGGGGAGGGAGGTCCGAGATTGAACTCTCGGACCCATACCACCAGACAAACCGCTGGACAGTAAGTCCTGTGGTATGGTCCTGCTGTATATACCGCATAACATACCGGCAGGACTATAAGGTCATGCGGTATGGTCCTATGGTATATACCGTAGAAACATACCGGTCTCGCTCAGAGTGAAACCGGTATATACCGTCGGACATATCGGTCTCAGTATAGTGAGACTGGTACTGCGACCGGTATGCTTACCGAAGCCTGTTTGCTTGGCCAAACTTGGTTCTGACCAATTGTAACCCTAATAATTTTATTCTAACCTATAAGTATGATCATGTAGGACCTATAGACAGTGTGAGTGGACTCTGTGACGTAGAGCGGACTTGTTATCAGGTGTCAGGTAAGGGACAGGACCCCAAACCCTAATTAAATAAATAACAGTAAACTCTTGTGTTCACATTTGTATCTGTGTTTATTTTTTGTTGTTTGTGCATTTCATATGCCATTTAGTTATTTAAATTCCTATTATCTGTTCATGCATATTCGTATGCTAGGATGTTGATTGTTTAGGCATGTGAATGTTTTTAGTTAGTGTGGAATGTGAAGGGAAGTGGAGCCCTGGATATATCCTTACACTAACACCTTTTCGTATCGCCATCTACCTTAGCGGGCTTGGTGCGAATAGCGTATCAAGGGGAGGACGTGGGATTGTGGCTCCGCCTGCCCACCAGATTTGAGCCCTATCTCTATGTCGTAGGGAGCTATGCTGGGGTAGGGCCATAGATATTGTGATGACATATAGGACTGGTTAGAAACGGAACCCACTTACAAGCCCATGCCAACAAGGGTTTAGGTTTTGGTGCGGTGTAGGGTATTAGGGGGAGGACATGGGAAGGTGGCTCAGCATGCCTACCAGACTCTAGCTCTATCTCTATGCCAGAGTGAGTGATGTGGGGCTACAACAGTAGTGTGGATTGTAGCTTGACTGTTGGGTGTGCTCACACTCTCGTGCATGGAGGTGCGGTGGCCGCCAAACCTTACCATAGCATTTTGCAAGTTATACCTGACCCAATTGTAATGTTATCTCATGCATTTTGTATGATGCATTGGTCTTGTACTTTATTGAGCTAAGTTGTGAGCTCACCCGAATATACATTCTCTTTTTTAGATCTTGATGCAGGTTATACAGTTGAAGACTTTATGGCTGCCAGAGCGTACGGTACAGTTACTACTATTAACATACAGGTAGTAGAGGACGAGCATGACGCCTCATGCGAGTGCTCATTCTATGGGTTCCTTAGGGATGGTTTATTTAAAAGCAATTATTTTTCTTCCAGTTGAGTATATACATTGTAATAATTTAATATTTATGTTCGTGAATGATGGCATAATTGGATAATTATTTTATTTGCAAATAGAAAGCTCAGTTCATTTATCTATTTAAATCCGTTGCTATTTATTACTCTCTAATTATTTTAGATTCCTTGGAATGGTTTGTTGACACTGTATATTGAGATCCTGGCGTGAGCCATGGTTTGGATTCGGTTCACTCACACTTCTGGTTTAGCCGGAATTGGGGTGTGACAAACCATCTGAGGTTATGACCCTAGACACCTTACTTCCTACAAAATAAGATTGAATTCATTAAATGTGAGCTTGGAAATCCCGTATCTTTTCATAACATGCTTGTTATTCCAATTGGCTTGTGAGATATTATATCGATTGCATCGTTATTTGGTACTAATGTAAGGGCATTTTCAGATTTTTGCCCTATCGATCGTGTTAAGATATGCCTCCAAGAAGAGAGTTAAGAAGCCCCTGTGTGAATTTGCCCCGTCTACAAGATGAGGAAAGTATTGGGCATGGTAGTCCAATTCTCCACCACATGTACCTCCATCTCCTCCACCATAAGCTGATCTTCCACAAGCACCTCCAGTACTAATGGTGGCTGATATTACAGCTATTATGGGAGTTCTAGTGAGGAATTTAGAAGAAAAACAAAGGACAATAACTGCCATTTTTATTGGATTAATGGAAGCTATCCAAAGGGCACCCCCAGTCCCACCAACTAAAGGACAAGCACTGGGAATTGGTGTACCACCAGATCTAGCTGTAGAAGTATCCTTGCCTCCAGTTCAAACCCATCCAGTTATGGCTGGGATACAACTGCAGCCACAAGTTGATGCACAAACAATTATGAGCAACTTTCAGTGCATGCACCCATTCAAGTTAACTGGAGTTGGGAGCAACCCTATGCAACCAGCTATATGGATCCAAGCCTTGGAAAAGACTCTTGAGACATAGATGTGCACTGAAGTACATAAACTATTGTGTGCCACTTTTCAACTTCAAGGTGTGCCATATGATTGGTGGAAGGAAATTTAGCCCACCCTAATGAAGAGACATGGAGAAGTCACTTGGCAGATTTTTAAAGAGGCTTTCTATAAGAACTTCTTTCCTCAAAGCTTTATGGATAAAAAGTAAGTTGAATACCTCAACCATTCCCAAGGGAGTTCAATAGTTGAGGCATATCAGCAAAAGTTTGAAGCATTGTTCTATTTCTCCCCCGCTTCTATGAGAGAGGAAGAACCATAGTTGAGGCGCTTCATGCATGGCTTACGGGAAGACTTAAAGGTTATTGTGGAGTGCATGAGATTAACTGAATATGGTGATGTTGTACAAGTAACCAAGAGGGCGAAAGAAGGGTTTAAACAGAACCATCAAGGCTATAAGAGGGCTATCATCTATGTGGACAACCGCCCTTATACAAAGCATTTCTGTGCTTAATACCCAAGCTCATCTAGCACGGTTTCATCCACTACTCCAACAGCTAGGCCTACCTTCATTCAGCTTGTACCCATCCAAAGCAGGCCAATCATGACTGCTCCCGAGGCAATTCAACCTAGACCTGCTGCCTCTAGCACTTCATCCATGTGTTATGGCTCATGCTACACTTGCAGCAAGATGGGCCACTTTCCTAAAGCATGTCCCAATGCAAAGAAAGCACTGGCACCAACATGAGGCAGAGTGTTTGCCTTATCTTCAGAGCATGCTGAGGGTTTTTTAGGAGTAGCCACATGTATTTTTAAATTATATAGACAACATAAATTGCATGGTATGTTGTGACACTTGGTATGCTTGCTTAAATGTATGTGTAGGTACGCTCTTTATTTCTGGTATGCCTGTACGAGTACTATTTGAGTCATGACTGCTCCCAAGGCAATTCAACCTAGACCTACTGCCTTTAGCACTTTTATTTGTACCTTATGGCTCATGCTACACTTGCAGCAAGATGGGCTACTTTGCTAAAGCATGTCCCAATGCAAAGAAAGCACGGGCAGCAGCACATGGTAGAGTGTTTGTCCTATCTACAAAGGATGTTGAGGGTTCTCTAGGAGTAGCCACAGGTATTTTTGAATTATATAGACAACATAAATTACATGGTATGTTGTAACACTTGGTATGTGCTTGCTTAAATGAATGTATAGGTGCACGTTCTATTTCTAGTACGCCTGCCCGAGTACTATTTGATTCTGGGGCTATACACTCTTTTGTATCTCCCTCATTCTCTACTAAGTTGGCAATGCCATCCAGTAAGATAACTTGTGCATTAGTGATACATACACCCATGGGATCTTTGGCTGGCCTAGACATTTATTATGGGCCATGTGATGTTTTGGTAAAGGGTAAATCAATGGAGGCTAACCTCATGATCCTTGAGATGAAAGATTTTGACGTAATACTGGGAATGGACTGGCTAGCCAAACACCAAGCCAATGCTCTATATTCCTGACGTCAAATCCTCTTCCAACCCATGGATAGAGAAATAATAGTGTTCACAGGCAACATGACCCAAAAGCATCATAAACTATTCTTAATGGCAATGCAAACCTCCAAGGTACTACACCAAGGGTGTGAGAGTTATTAGGTATCAGAAATGGATACAGAAGCTTGGTGTGAGAGTTATTTGGTATCAAAAATGGATACAGAAGCTGAATTACCAATGTTGGAAGATGTGCCAGTAGTTTATGAATTTCTAGATGTGTTCCCTGATGAGTTGCCGTGTAAGACCCGCACCTAAAAATTTGGTCCTAATTTGAAATTTTGATTTTTCAACAAGTTTTACCCGGATAAAAGACTCAAACAAAGGTGGACCAGACCAATGAAAGCATAATAAAGGTAATTTGGTTGAACCTAGCCCTTAACCAGAATAATCATGACTTAAACTAGGGTCCGACACATCGTGGCTAGGTGCAGTCCATCACATGCTGCACCTAGTGCTGCACCTCCTGTAGTGGGATTGATTTAGAAAACCAACTCGTTTGGAATTCTGGTCAGCCTAGTCTCAATTTGGACCTATTGGGAAAAATGTCTTGGTGCATTTTCCATTTCAAATTGGAAGGAGAGGAGGGAGTCCTCCAATCCACCTTGATTAAATCCCAAATCACTCCAATGTAATTGGGATGTGATTGGTCTACCTTTCTTAACTCCATGCTCTTTTTCTCATTTTCCTTTTTACAAACCAAAAGAGAAAAGTGAGAGAGGAGCTCGGCCACGTTAGGAGAAGAAAAGAGAAGGGAAAAAGAGGAAGAAGCCTATGCAACCCAAGGAAATCACCATTGGAAGGCACTGATACCAGAGATCCATAACTGTTATCGATTTCCCCATCTCTTTATTTCTATTGGAGTTAAATTAAATCTGTAGGAACCCAAAGAATTTCTGATCATGTTTCTCAGACTAATAACTCCTATAACAAATATTGAGACTCTTTTAAGGATCCAACCAGAGCATGGATCTGAATCAGAAATGAACTAGGATTCTTATAATATTAGAAGATGGAATTTTAATGGACTATTTATTGGATCCAAGTCTTCCAAACCTGAATGATAAATCTAAATGGATTATCATAGATCCAAATCCAAGGAAAACATCCCTAGTATTACTGGAAAAGGATCTAGAAAATAAAAATCAGATCCAGTAATATTGGTAAGGTATATAATAGAATCGAAACCATTATCATGAGTTAGATTGGGAATTTCGAACCCAAATTCACTACCTAAGCCTAATAAAATTTTGGAAACCCATTGGAGGAAAATTGACAAGTCTTGGCAACGTTTTAACTTGCGGTCGATTACTTGCCGCACACCTACGGCCAGTGACCATATGATCTGTAAGACCCGCATGCCACGAACCCGGCCTAACTTTACATTTCGTGTCGGGACCCGTCTACATGTCATGGTCGAGCAAAGTGGACCAAGTGTGTGAAGAAACCCAATACCCAATATGAAAATTTACCCAAAAATAGTCAAAATGAGGGTAGGGTCGGAGGTTTTAACAGGCAGGTCCGACCCTCCCATCGAACCTCACCATCGACCCTCAACCATGGGTCGCAGGGTCTATGACTTGTCCGACCCTCCCATCGACCCTCGGCATTCGGGAAAAACAGCACGAACCGAAAATTGAGAAACCTTCCTAATTTTAATTGGAACCTTTCCTAAACTCAATGGGACTTATTTTGGAAGGTTTTTCCCTATAAATAGGATGTCCCTAAGCCTCTTTCACTCCTTTTACAACCCTAATTGGTTTGAGAGAAAGATAAGAGAAGGAAGAGAAGAAGAGAAGGAAAACATGAAGAAAAGGCTAAGAAAGAAGAGGAAATTCAGAGGAACTCTGAATCTCAGCAAGCCTAAGGTATGAATACATTCCCCATGATTTATTTAAGACTTTATAATGGTTTATGAGGAGGATATGACTTAGAAGAAACCCAAATCATCCATCCATGGTTAGGTTTTCATGGAAAACCATGGAGGAGATCATTAAAACCATGTAGGTGAATAAAGTATAGTTCTAAACCATAGAACATGTATAGAATGGATTGTGGAAGTAAACCATAGGACCCAACCATAAAAGAGAAAATGAAATCTGATATTTTCGACTCAAACCATGGAGGGTCGCACCTAGGGTCGATGGCAGATCCGACCCTAGCATCGACCCTCAGTGTTCGAAAAGTTCAGATTAGGGGGAGGGTCGCACCCAGGGTCGATCAGGACTCCAACCCTACCTCTGACCCTCAGTTAACAAAATAGTTTTTAAATTCTAAATAAATTCTAAATAAATTTTATCGACTTTGTTAGGTCTTCTAGCAAAATAATAACATTATAAAGGTGATACTAAAGCTTGGAAGAGGATCTATTAACAAGCTAAGGTGAGGAAACATAACTCTAAACTAATTGGTTAATAACAAACTGTTTTCCTTTTCTTGAGTCCAATGTCATGCTTGATTCTATGCGAATATGTTTGTAATGTGCATACAACATGTCATCCAATATCTCTATTACTTATTCATGCATATTTACTTTATTGTTTATACCATGATGATGATGATGATCATAGGAATAGGCATGTGATTGTATGTGTGTGGTTGGTGTACTTGAGCGAGTATCAGGGGAGGTGTGATGAGAACGTCAATAAAAGTTAACCTTTGGTGGGTCTCAGCACTTTAGCTTTATCTCTAACTCAAGTCTTGTGCATTAGCATCATCGCATTGCCATTACTTTAGCAGAACTATTATGTCGTAGAGTATCAGGGGAGGTAGTCTCGGTCCTTGTAGTCTCTGACTCTACCGGGGGGCCTTAGCTCTATCTCTATGGACATTCTGAGGGATGCTGGGGTGAGGCCTTGGATACACTGTTTGGCATTAGGATTGGTTAGCTGCGAGCCCAGTTTGCAAGCCCTCACTAACAAGGGCTTACGTGTTGGTATGGTATTATATAGCAATAAACGTTAACCTTTGTTGTATAATGTCATGATTAGGGTGGATGGGGATGACGATAAACGTTAACCTTCGGGCGGACTTCCACACCCTGTGTATAGAGACGGGGTCAATAAACGTTAACCTTTGACTACCCAACCTTTCTATTGCGTATTGCAAACTATAAACCAGACCAAAGATATGAATTGACTGCATGCATATGTATTGTTGCATTGTTTTGTTTACTCACTGAACTCAAATTGGAGAGCTGACCCTCGCGCGCACAATTCTTTTTAGTTTCTGATGTTGTAGGTACTATGATTGAAGAGTTTGTCTACACGCCAACATATGAACGGGTGGAGGCTATGAATGAGCAAACTGTGGAGAACGAACATGGTTCATTAAGCGAGTGTTTCAACTATGGATACGTTTAGTATTTAGTTTTCGTATTTGGATATTGTAATATGTATTAAGTTATGTTTTGGTTACTTGAAAATAAATAGAATATTAATTATATATCATGTTTAGACCTCAGTTCGTTATCTGTAAGACTTCCGCTATTTATTTTATTACCTCTGATTAATGTGGAATGTGTTTTGTTTTATCATATGTGGGATAGCCTATTTTGAGATCCTGGTTGAATCGTTGGTTTATTGGTTCACCACACCATTCCGAATGGTGCGGAATTGGGGTGTGACAACTTGGTATCAAAGCATCTCGTAGGCCTTACCCATTAAACCTGAATACTTCCACTAGAGTCCATGAATTGAGTTAGGATAAATTAAAAGCTTTAATACAAACAAACCATAAGCACCTGTGTTGGTTGAGACAGAAATTAAACAAGACGATAATGTACATATAAAAGGTGGAACCATATACATCACACAAAAAGAGAAGACCAAAAATTATCCAAATAAACAAACAATATAGGGTATTATCTATAAGTTGGGTAGTTATCTAGAAATACAACGGATAAAGTACAGTAGCAAGAAGGGAGCTTCTGTAAAGCAGAAAAGTTAGAATACCGAGTTGGTACTCACAAGATGTGAAACTCGATGTAGGACAGAGGAAGAAGGAAAATGGCTTGTAATGCCAAAACCTTGTAGAGATAAAAGAAAGATCTCGGGCTAAATCCAACAGAGATAGGAGAATAATGGCCATACATTATGAATAAGAATAACTACAAAAAGATAAAGTTATACTCTGGGTGACATGAAAACTCAGAGTGAGATCCACCACAAGCTGATTCATTATCCGTTGAGCATTAAGAAGAGGTTACAACTTGACCCCACCACTATCTGGGTCGAGAATGGGTAATGAAAACTCATATGAGTAGATACTAAATAATGATAATCAGATTAGAGCAAATAAGAGGAAGTGAACAATCAGGCCACTCCAGCCAACAACCTGGACTACCAATTACCTTGGTCACGGTTGTAATAAACTTGACCCAATAAAATACAAGAGCAACCACAAATGAGACCGACTATGCAAGTTGCTATCCAAATTATCGATGCTACATCAACACCTTCGGGTCAAACCAAGTACGGTACCAGCTAGTAGCAACACTGTACCCCAGTACATGTTAGCATATAGTACCTACCATACAGCAAGTCCCAGTAATGCACACCTCAGTACAGAAGTTTGGTGCACAACAAGCAATGTATCAAGGTGGTTACCCTTATCAGCCACCGAAATATGGGACAATTACATCATTATAGAATGATCCAACAAGGATTTAGGAATATTTTATGAAGATGAAGCCTCAAACTATTTCAACAAAGGATTTAATCTATTGTGGCCATATGACGAAATAGTTTATATAGGATGCAGTGCATTATTGATTTACTCTTATGATTATAGAGGATGCACATACCAGATTTTAAATTCTCGTGTCTTGACAGGATACCTTCTTGATTTAACCTGTCAATTGAAGGCATAGATATTGTTTCTTTAGTAGTAGTCCTGATTATACCAATCTTAGCCACTCTCATGATCAACAACATGAACAGAGATATGAACTGAATGAACAGTTAAATGTTTAATCATGTTGAGCATACATCTACTGATTTATACTTGATTTATCGATGTACGAAATCTTTCTCCAGATTTACTCCTGTAGTGCCTTAACCAATGGCATTATATATTCGATAGAACCTGTAACCATGAGATTAAGAATTGTAAAACCTCTATTGCATGTATTTGGACCACCGTGCAACTTATCGATCTTTTGATGCCGGTTGGATTACTATAGATTTACTCCTGATTCTTTAAACCTAGGTTCACCAGATAAAGCAAGTGTTTGTCATTATGCTAAATCGACGAAAGGAAGTGAATCACTTTTGGATGAACATTTTGATTCATACACTCCCTGACCTTTGATGATAAAAATGTTTAGTGATAATGGAATTATTGAAAGAAAGATGATTAAATTCAGATTAAATGTCATAGCCAATGAACCTCAGATGATGTAATAGAGGATTTGTTTTGAGATTGCTAAATGGATGGATATGAATCGTGTCTATAAAAGAGTGCATGAGAAAATGTGAGAACTATCAAGGGTACCCAGTAAAGAAATAGATAGCACCCTAGTAGAGTTAAAGATGGCTATATCGGTATGAATTTTGACAAGGTAGAAGATTCCTAAAGGCAAATTTAAGAGTGGATACAAGGATAAGGTCATGGCATAAGTAGTACTCGATTTAATACAATGATAATTGAGTTATGCCCAATGTTGAGGGATATGATTAAGTAAAGACCAAAAGAGTTTGGCTGAATTAATGATTTTTGAGCATATTCCCTAATGCTTAGACTTGGGATATGTAATGAGTAAATAGTCAAAAGATTCTTTTTGAGATATATAATAGAAAGATAAAGGAGGTGTGAGCTAATGAGCTTTTTGGGATATATGAGATTTCAAGCAGTAGTTTTTGAAAAACTAAGAGAGAAAGGAACTACACGAGCTCTTAAGACCTTACATTAGATTTTGCTAGTTCAACACTTTTGGCCTAAATGTTGTATTAGATGAGTGTTATGAATAATGTTCAAATAGTATGGATGGATGAAATTTGGACACAACCTAAATAAACTTGAGATGGCAGACTTTGACGTCATCTTGGGAATGGATTGGTTGTCTCAACACTCTACAAAGTGATTATGTGCAAAGAAGAGGTTATCATTCAAGAATAAAGATGGCATATAATTTGGTTTTATTGGAAGCATATTGCCTAGTAAGCAGAAGTTGATCCTCTCTATGCTAAGGGCGAAGAGATGCCTTGAAGAGTAATGAGTTGGATATATGGTATCTGTGGTATACGTTACCAAAGAAGCACCACAGATGGAAGATATTGATGTGATGCATAAATTCCCTGATGGGTTTTTAGGAGAGTTACCTAGGTTACCATCTGATCATGCGATCGAGTTCATCATCGACTTGTTACCCAGGATGATACTTGTGTCATAGGCACCTGTAGAGTAGCTCCTATGGAGTTGAAGAAATTGAGACTCAACTACAAGAGTTATTAGACAAGGGTTCTAATCGGCTAAGTATTGCATCATGAGAAGCGCCAATGCAATTCGTGAAGAATAAGGATGGTAGTGTTGTCTGCGTATAAACTACCAAGAATTTAACAAGCGCACGAACAAGAATCGATATTCACAACCTCAGATCGATGACTTGTTTAAACAGTTGCAAGAAGCAAAGGTATTTTCTAAGATTGATCTTCGATCAAGATATCATCAGCTAAAGAATTTGGACAGCGATATCTCAAAGATAGCTTTTAGAATCGGGGTTGGCCAATTATGAGGTCTCGATTATGACGTTTGGATTAACCAATGCCCTTACATCTTTTATGGAGCTGATGAACTGGGTGTTTCATTACATGTTGGACACATCGGTCATAGTTTTCATAGATGATATTTTGATTTATTCCAAGAATGAAGCAACTCATACAACGAATTTTAGAACAGCTTCACAACAGCTGAGAAGGGAAAAGCTTTATACCAATTCCAAGGAATATGAGACCCGATTAAACAAAGTGATCTTATTAGATCACGTAGCGTCATAAAAAGGAATAAAGTGGACCCTATTAAGATAGAAGTAAACATATGGTGAGAAACACCTAAAGAATATTGCGAAGATCAGAAGTTTCTTGGGTTAGCTGGTTATTACAAACGATTTTTGGAGGACCACTCTAAGATCACAATACCTCTTACCAAGCTAACCAGGAAAGGAGAGGAGTTTAATTTGACTGACAAGGGTGAAGAATATTTCTAGATTCTAAAGTAATATTGATATCAGCTCCCATCTTGATCATTTCGGCACCAGGAAAACCTTTTACCCTATCCATTGGAGCTTTCGGATGGGATCTAGGATGCGGGTTGATGTAAGGTAAATAAGCGATTTCATATGCTTTAAGAAAACTGAAAGAGCATGAAAAGATTCATGATTGGAGTAAACAATTATGATTCATGCAATCAAGACTTGGAGACATTATTTAAACGGAGAATAATTTTAGATTAGATCGGATTACAAGTGTTTTGTTTATCTCTTCATTAGAAAGAGTTGAACATGAGGATAAGGAGATGGTTAGGAATACTTGAAGGATTAAGATTGTGACATTCAATGTCACCCGAGCAAGGCTAATGTAGTAGCTAAGGCCTTAAGCAAAAATGGAATTATGAAGTCCGAAGAAGGACCTAGTATAAATGCTGCCTTATGTTTCATAGCAACAAACTCAGATTTGGAGGAAGAGTAACTTATAATAGAAGCTAGTGATGATCCAATTGAGCGAGAATTTATGGAGCAATAATTCGGTTACATTGGGGCATTAAAATCATCTCTAAATTGATGGATGAAGTAAAAGTAGTAATTTGGTTAGATCTGTATATAAGAATAATGGCAGGAGATTTAGAGAAAGAAAAACCTAACCCTGAATTACTTTGGATGCGGAGACGGTACTTAGATACAGAGGTAGATTTTGAATATATGAAGATAAAGACTCGGATATTATGAAGAGGATAATGATAAGAGCCCATTGTACACAATATTCAGTACATCCTGGAGCATCAATATGTATCATGACCTGAAGAGATTGTACTGGTAAAGAGGGATGATAACAAATATGTTTTAGTGCGTGTTCTAGTGTTTGAATTATCAGCAAGTAAAGGCTGAAAGACAAAGACCAACATGGCTTACTACAACCACTATTGGAGCCAGTTTGAAAGTGGAACTGCAGTATTATAATGAACTATGTCACCAAATTGCCACTGACTCCTAGATCGGTTGACGCAGTATGGGTGATTGTTGATTACCTTATGAAGATAGCTCATTCCATTGCAATACGACCTTGGTATGCTTTGGAGCGACTAACTAAGCTATATGTGGATAATATTGCTAGATTGAATGGTATACATGAGAGCTTAGTGTCAGTCAGAAGCTTATGCCTTATCTCGAAGTTGTGGGGGAATATACAGAAAATAATGGGGACAAAGTTGAAGTTTAGTACCGCATTTTACCTCAAACCGACGGACAGTCGGAGCGGACTATACAGATCCTAAGAGCTATTCTCCGAGCTTGTAAAATTGATTTCAAGGAACTTGAGTTGAGAAGTTACCATGAATTGAAGTTGCCACTAAGATACCATGTAAATGTCACCTATAAAGCATGGTACGGTAGAAATGTCAAACCCCTCAGTTTTGGAATGAAGTCGGTGAATGAAGAATTTTAAGACCTAAGTCTATGGAGGAAAACTATCGAGTGGTAGACAAAATCAAAGGAAAAGGGCTAAGACAGCTCAGGATTGTCAGAAGAGACACCAAGACCATGAGTTCACCATAAGTGACAAAGTGTTTTTGAAGATATCATTTATGCGTAGTTCGAAACGATTAGACAAGAAGGTAAAGTCATAATTTATATATGTGTTGGATCTTATAAACTTTGGGGAGATGTAGAAAAGTTACATATCAATTAGCATTACCGCTGTCCATGTCTAGTGTGCATGATGTATTTCGTGTGTCACTATTGAAGAAGTACATTAAAGATCCATATTAAAGGTATTGACCACGGAATCACTGGATTAGATAGAATGTTTAACTATTGAAGTGGTACCAGTCTAGTTCACTAGTGGGAAGGTACAATGTTTCCAAAGCCGGGATAATTATTATGTGAAGGTAACCTGGCAAAAACAATATGTGGAGAAGAGTGCATAGGAGGAAGAAGATGCAATGCAGAAATAGAATTCCCACCTATTGACTCCGAAATAAATTCAAAATTTTGAGGACAAAATTTATTTTAAGGATGGGGGAGTTGTAAGATTCGTTCAAAATTTGTGGACAAAATTCATTTAAGGATGGGGGAGTTGTAAGATCCGTACATTCAAATTTCGAGGACAAAATTTCTTTTATGGGTGGTGGAATTGTAAGACCCGCACGCCACGAACCTGGCCTAACCTTACATTTCATGTCGAGACCCGTCTACATATCATGGTCGAGCCAAGTGGACCAAGTGTGTGAAGAAACCCAAGACCCAATATGAAAATTTACCCAAAAACAGTCAAAATGAGGGTAGGGTCGCAGGTTTTAACAGGCAGGTCCGACCCTCCCATCGACCCTCACCATCGACCCTCAACCATGGGTCGCAGGGTCTATGAGTTGTCCGACCCTCCCATCGACCCTCGGCATTCAGGAAAAACAACACCAACCGGAAATTGAGAAACCTTCCTAATTTCAATTGGAATCTTTCCTAAACTCAATGGGACTTATTTTGGGAGGTTTTATCCTATAAATAGGACGTCCCTAAGCCTCTTTCACTTCTTTTACAACCCTAATTGGATTGAGAGAAAGAGAAGAGAAGGAAGAGAAGAAGAGAAGGAAAACTTGAAGAAAAGGCTAAGGAAGAAGAGGAAATTCAGAGGAACTCTGAATCTCAGCAAGCCTAAGGTATGAATACATTCCCCATGATATATTTAAGACTTTAAAATGGTTTATGAGGAGGATATGACTTAGAAGAAACCCAAATCATCCATCCATGGTTAGGTTTTCATGGAAAAATCATGGAGGAGATCAGTAAAACCATGTAGGTGACTAAAGTATAGTTCTAAACCTTAAAACATGTATAGAATGGATTGTGGAAGTAAGCCATAGGACCCAACCATAAAAGAGAAAATGAAATCTGATATTTTCGACTCAAACCATGGAGGGTCACACCTAGGGTCGATGGTAGATCCGACCCTAGCATCGACCCTCAGTGTTCGGGAAGTTCAGATTAGGGGGAGGGTCGCACCCAGGGTCGATCAAGACTCCGACCCTACCTCCGACCCTCAGTTAACAGAATGGTTTTTAAATTCTAAATAAATTCTAAATAAATTTTATCGGCTTTGTTAGGTCTTCTAGCAATATAATAACATTATAAAGGTGATACTAAAGCTTGGAAGATGATCTATTAACAAGCTAAGGTGAGGAAACAGAACTCTAAACTAATTGGTTAATAACAAACTGTTTTCCTTTTCTTGAGTCCAATGCCATGCTTGATTCTATGCGAATATGTTTGTAATGTGCATACAACATGTCATCCAATATCTCTATTACTTGTTCATGCATATTTACTTTATTATTTATAGCATGATGATGATGATGATGATAGGAATAGGCATGTGATTGTATGTGTATGGTTGGTGTACTTGATGCGAGCGAGTATCAGGGGAGGTGTGATAAGAACGTAAATAAACGTTAACCTTTGGCGGGTCTCAGCACTTTAGCTCTATCTCTAACTCAAGTCTTGTGCATTAGCATCGTCGTATCGCCATTACTTTAGCAGAACTATTATGTCGTAGAGTATCAGGGGAGGTGGTCTCGGTCCATGTAGTCTCTGACTCTACCGGGGGGCCTTAGCTCTATCTCTATGGACATTCTGAGGGATGCTGGAGTGAGGCCTTGGATACATTGTTTGGCATTAGGATTGGTTAGTTGCGAGCCCAATTTGCAAGCCCTCGCTAACAGGGGCTTACGTGTTGGTATGGTATTATATAGCAATAAACATTAACCTTTGTTGTATAATGTCATGATTAGGGTGGATGGGGACGACGATAAATGTTAACCTTCGGGCGGACTTCCACACCCTGTGTATAGAGGCGGGGTCAATAAACGTTAACCTTTGACCACCCAACCTTTTTATTGTGCATTGCAAACTATAAACCAGACCAAAGATATGAATTGACTGCATGCATATGTATTGTTGCATTGTTTTGTTTACTCACTGAGCTCAAGTTGGGGAGCTGACCCTCGTGCGTGCAATTCTTTTTAGTTTCTGATGTTGCAGGTACTATGATTGAAGAGTTTGTCTACACGCCAACATATGAACGGGTGGAGGCTATGAATGAGCAAACTGTGGAGAACGAACATGGTTCGTTAAGCGAGCGTTTCAACGGTGGATACGTTTAGTATTTAGATTTTGTATTTGGATATTGTAATATGTATTAAGTTATGTTTTGGTTACTTGGAAATAAATAGAATATTAATTATTTATCATGTTTAGACCTCAGTTCATTATCTATAAGACTTCCGCTATTTATTTTATTACCTCTGATTAATGTGGAATGTGTTTTGGTTTATCATATGTGGGATAGCCTATTTTGAGATCCTGGTTGAACCGTTGGTTTATTGACGGTTCATCACACCATTCCGAATGGTGCGGAATTGGGGTGTGACATGATCGGCCATGTGTCACACGATGATTCGACCCTAGATGAAGGTCATTCTCGGATAACACCTTCTTGGGAATTTTATGAACCTGCCTATATGTTCATATAACTGGAACTAGATGTTTGAATAGATATGCTCCATAGTTTTGATTTAAAAATAAATGTTTATGCCTTACATGTTTGCAGTTTTGTATGTCTATGCATCTGAAACTCTAGACCGCAAGCATAAGGTATTGATCTATGGTAAAGTAAGAGTAAGCTATTAGGTTATGCTAAAAACAAACAATACACTAATAAACAAATGTTATCATTATTATTGCTATTAAGGTATAGCAAAACTCTAGGAGAAACCATTTTGGAATCCATATTCTCTATTCTATTGCTGCTATCTCAGGTATGAGAATTGAACCTTTGCTTGGTACATTAGTTTCTATTTGTCTTGTTGAATGATGTAATTCGAGTGATAATATGTCTTGTGTTAGATAACATGTCATCCAATAAACTGTATTGTTTGCTCATGTATAAGCATTCTTTGTATATGATCAATGAAACCCATAATGGTTTGGAAACGGGGTGGAATGGGATGCCTCATGACCTCTCCATAAAAGGTAGAGATGGTCTTGGTGTATCTTGATTTTTGGTTAAGTTGGTAAGGAGGAAGGTGAGTGGAATGGGACGCTTACACCACTTCTTACTAATGTTGCTTTGCATTGACCATGTGTAACCTAGCCAAATCACAATATCCTAAGTAGGGACTAGACGGGGTCAGAAACTTGGTGATGTTACGATCCAGTAATTTGGGTAATAGGAGAACTTGGTTAGTTGAACTAAAATCACCCTAGTAACTTGTAAGACTCACACGCCACGAATCCGGTCTAACCTTACTTTCTCGTGTCATGATCGGTCTTCCCATCATAATCTGCTTAAGTGAACCAATTGTAAGAAGAAACCATAAGATGAGGTAAGCAACAAGTCAAATTTAGTTTGTATGGTTAACTATTTAAGTTTATATGGAAGCAACCAATCAAAAACTAAAAACCAGTAAATTTTGGATGTACGATGGCATTATTGAATGATTTGGTCGACCGTATGGTCGATTAAGTTGTGACCGCACAACGTATTGTTACATGTTTTGGTTGTATGGTCGATGGATTATGCGACCGCAGGATCGATCGTACGAACCCATAACCGACTCCGTATTTAGAACACTTTCCTAATTTGAGGAGGACTCTTTCCTAATTGAAAGTGGACTCTATATGGAGGTTTTCCTCTATATAAAGGGCATCCCTTAGCCTCTTTCACTCTTTTAGAACCCGAATTGAAACTTTAAATCTAAGAGAAAAAGAGAGAGAGGAAGAGAAAGAAAAGGAAATTTGGTGAAGAAGACTGAGAGGAAAGTTTTTCCGAAAAGAATTTTATCTCTCTACAACAAGATTAAGGTATGGACTTGACTCTATAGGGTAGATCAAATAGAATAGGTTCTTTTCAAATTGATATATGGAACCTAATACAATAATTCAGTTATAGGTTTTCTGTGGGAAACCATAGAGAGTAGAGTAGGGATAATTGATAAGGATAAACTATGATTAAAGGTCGTAGAAAGATTTTAGGATGAATCCCATTGATGAGCCAAGAGGAAAAACTCGTATGAGAAGTAAAAATTAACCTGACTACATATGGTTGAAGCTATGGTCGACCATAGGATGAGAAGAGAGTCGACCACAACCACTCAGGAAGAATTCAGGAAACGTATGGTCGTAGGTACAGTTGCATAAAATGCAACCATTGGGTATCGATCGTACATTGTATGGTCGCATATAATGAGACCATAGGATCGACCATAGGGTATCGACCATACGATAATAGCAAGTATATTTTGAGTCAAAACAAGGTTTTCAACTACTATAACTTGATATAATCGAACCCAAAGTTAAATACATTAATTGTTTAGGTTCCCAAAAGATTCAAAGTGACTTTCAAAGCTTTAGAGAGGAACAAACATCAATAAAAGGTGAGGAAACAAGACCTAAACTTATTGGATAATAACAAACTATTTTATTTTATTTGTCCAATGCAATGAATGATTCTATGCTTGTATGCTTGTAATGTGCATCTCACATGTCATCAAATATTCCTATTATTACTCCTCATACATATTTATTTTTATCCATTTATAACATGATGATGATGATGACGATGATGCTAAGAATATGCATGTGATTGTGTGCGTGTGGTTAGTGCGTTGAATGCTAGTGGAGCATCAGGAAGATGACATGACATTGTGGTTCATCTTAGTCACCAGACTCTAGCTATATCACTACTCAAGTCTTGCCCACTGACATCATCGTATCGCCATTACCTTACCAGAACTATTAAGTCATAAGGCATCAAGGGAGGTGGTCTCGAACCGTGTGGTCTTTGACTCTGCCAAGTGGCCTTAGCTCTATCTCTATGGACGTATTGATGGATATTGAGACGAGGCCTTGGATAAATTATATGGCATTAGGATTGGTTAGTTGTGAGCCCAGTTTGTAAGCCCTCGCCTATAGGAGCTTACGTGTTGGTATGGGTGGGGCATCAGAAGAGGTGTTGGGAGTGTGTGATCCGGGCACTTTAGCTCTATCTCTATTCCATGGTGGTGCATGTGGGATGGTAATGGTGTTTGATCCATTGGACGGATTCACACACTTGTGTATAGAGGTGCGAGGGCCACCAAACCTTTCTATAGCACATTGTAAACTTAAAAATCAGACCAAAGATATGAATTGAATGCATGCATATGTTTGTTGCATTATTTTTTTCACTCACTGAGCTCATGTTGGAGAGTTGACTCTCGTGTGCATAATTCTTTTTAGTTTCTGATGTTGTAGGTGTTACGATTGAAGATTATATCGATGTGCCAATATATGGATATGTGGCGGCTATGGATGCACAAGCTGTGAAGGACGAATATGACTTTTCAAGTGAGTGTTTCCACTGAGTCATGCTTATTGTTTTAATTCCGTATTTTGATACTTGTAATAGGTATTAATTATATTTTGGTTACCTGGAGATAACAGGATTATTTAATTATTTATCATTGTAGACACTCAGTTCATTATTAATAAGACATTCGCTATTTACTTTATTTACTCTGATTATTATTGTGGAATGTGTATTTGGTTTGGATTGTTGGCATGATCTTACGAGATCCTTGTTTGAATCGTTGGTTCTCATGATGGTTCATCACACCACTGGTCAGTCCAGAATTGGGGTGTGACATAACTGGACCCCTGGCCATTAGGGGGTTATGTAGTGGCATGATTTAAAAAAAAAAGGTGGTATGACCATAGCTGCGATGCTCCCCATACCCGATGTAGTGGGAATGGGCTGGCGAGTCGACTAGTAGGATTACCATCTCCTTAAGTGCCCGATGTGTTGTGGACTTGGGATGAGTTGGGTGCAAGCAACCAGTGTAAAATGGACTTGCATTACAACGACGCACCCATTTTTGGGGATGTTGATGTGCTCCATGTGTGGCACAGTATTCATTCTTTGGGAGTGACCCGTGCAGCCAGAGACTCCATGTGTGGGTTATCTTGAGCTGGCGCATACAGTTATATACCAGACCGTAGTTGTTAATTCATACATCTTGTTTGTGCACGTTTGATTCTCTTTCTAAGCTCAATGGTTGAGCTTACCCTTGTGTACATAAATTCTTTTAGATACAGGTATGATGAATTGCGATGCTATGTACGTTAGTGATGACTACATTCATGATGATATGTGCGAGTGTTACGATTGTGTCTATGGATAAACACTTTGAATAATTGATAAACTTATTTGATTCAATTGGTTTTATTTGAATTTGGGGGCGTATTGCCCATTTGAATAATTTATATTTGTAAGGATTTAATTATTTGTTTACCTATACTTACAATGGTTTAAGGATTTATTATTTTTATTATCATTTGAATATTTCAACAAATAAATGTTTAATTATATGTAAAACTTTTGCTAAACTTTCTTGTTTAAAATCCTTTAAAAATCTGGTGTTGTGATTTATTACTATTTCTTATGTGATGTTACTTTTATTAGTTTATGTCCCATATCCCGTGATCCTATAAGGGGATTTTCAATGCCCTAAGTTAGGTTGTGGAGATCTCGTCCATTCCATTGTACTGATATGTCAAGAACAGGGTCTGATAGAAGTTGGTATCAGAGCACGGATGTGCAACACTTACTATTAAAATATAGCATACATACACTCCACCAACTAATAAAGATGTAATAGGAAGCATAAACTATATCACTACATGGGGGTAAAAACCATGGATAAGCTGCAAGAATAATAATAACAAGCAAAGGTATAGGACATCCATGTATAGAAAATGAAAGACAAATATCTAATGTATCCTAAGTGAATAATGTACTAAAATTGGGTCGGCATCCATAAACTGGATCCTCACCCTTAAATATCAATCAAAACCAATATCAAAATAAAATGTATAAAGTATTCGGTGAGATAACAGAGGTAAAAAAGATTTGACTAGGCATCCGACTGTTGATGACCATGATCGTCTTGGTGATCAGGAATGTCTGCTGAATAAGTAGCCCTAACTCTCACCACTAAGCAATGCATCCATTAACGAGTGCTCTTACATTTAGTTAATGCCATAGTAGCCACATCGCCAGGCATAGGACCAATCAATCCCTTGGTGACCAACGAGTCCACGTGTAAGTGACCTCATGTCTAATACCGTCTAGCATGTCACACCTCAATTCTAGACTAACCAATGGTGTGATGAGCAGTTACTAAAACCAACGGTTTAAATCAGGATCTCGCATAGGCTATGTCAATCATGTTAAACCAAAACACATTCCACAATAATAATCAGAGATATTTGAGTAAATAGCAGAATTATTATTAATAACGAACAAAGGTCTACATGATAAATAATTAAATGATCCAATTATCTCCAACTATCCAAAATGTAATTAATATATATTACAAATATCAAAACATGAAAGTTATACACTAAGCGTAACCACGGTGGAAACACTCACTTGACGAGTCTTGCTCGTCCTCCACAGCTTGCACATACATAGCTGCTACAAGTCTATACGTTGGCTTATTTGTCACACCCCAATTCCTTACTAACCAGAATGGTGAGATAAACCGTCAATAAACAAATGGTTCAACCCGGATCTCGAATAGGATGTGTCCATTTGCTTAAACCATACATATCCACAACCAAAATTAGAATAAATACACGATAGTGGATGTCTTTAATATTAAATGAACTGAGAGTCTAAAGATGATAACATAAATAAATTATTCAATTATTTTAAAAAAAATGAAGACATAAAATAAAATAATTTAATCAATTACATCATTTGTATAATTTAAACAAAATCTATTCGAAGATGCAAGAGTTGCACTCGCATGACGAATCAAGTGACTCCATCATAACTTCTGCATCCATCGCCGTCACATGTCCATACATCAGAGCATTCATATAATCTACTACGGTGGTACCTGCATTATCAACTAAAAATATTCGACGTCGAAAGGGTGAGCACACATCAAGGCTCAGTGAGCAAACAAAATAATGCATGCATTCAATTCATATATTTGGTCTGGTTCACAAGTTTGCAATGTGCAATAGAAAGGTTTGGTGGCCGCCGCACCTCTATACACGGGTGTATAAGCCCACCCAATAGATCAAACACCATTGCCGTCCACATCCACCCCACCATGGAATAGGGATAGAGCTAAATTGCTTAGGACCGCACCGCATCACACTTCCCCTAATGCCCTACCCATACCAATACGTAAGCCTTTATTGGCGAGGGCTTGCAAACTAGGCTCGCAACTTACCAATCCTAATGTTAAACAGTGTATCCAAGGCGTCACCCCAGCATCCTTCAATACGTCCATAGAGATAGAGCTAAGGCCCCATGATAGAGTCAGAGACTACATGGTCCGAGACCACCTTCCCTAATGCCCTACGATGTAATAGTTCTACTAAGGTAATGGCGATACGACGATGTCAGTGGAGAAGACTTGAGTACAGATAGAGCAAATGTGCTTAGGACGACACCGTATCACACTTCTCCAGATGCCCCACTCGCGTCAAGTACACTAACCACACACAAACATTCACATGCCTATTCCTAGCATCATCATCATCAACATGTTATAAATAAACAAAATTAAATATGCATGAACATTAATAGTAGGAATATTGGATGACATGTTAAATGCACATTACACGCATACAAGCATAGAATCATTCATGGCATCGAACTCAATAAACAAAAATAGTTTATTATTAGCCAATTAGTTTGGGTCTTGTTCCCTCACCTTTGATTGCTAGTAGATCCTCGTTTAAGCTTTATATTTCACTTTTAAACCACTGGAAAGACCTAACAAGTTGATAGATTTTAATTAGAATTCATTCCAATATGTTTAGAATAACAGAAGCTAAGGGGTCACAGGTGGGGTAGCACCTAGGGTTTCAGTTTCTGCGACCACATGGGTAGGGTCACAGGGTAGGGTAGCACCTGGGGTCTCAGTTTCTGCGACCCCAGGGTGTAGGGTCGCAGGTGGGGTCCGATATTATTCGACCCTACGTGCGACCATACCCTCCTTTGGACTTCCCTAGGGCATCTGGTCGATCATGTGGTCTCGTAGGGTCGGATATCATTCGACCCTACGTGTGACCACACGTGTTCTTGGTCGACCTTTCACTCTTAAGTCCATTCTTTCATGTTTGGATCCTTTGGCTTATCATCATGGTCCTTCCTATGATCATTCTATGGGTCAAGCTATAATTTTTATACACTATCAATTGTCCACAATGATTTCCTCCATGGATTCCCTTGGAACTTTGTCCATGGATGGATGATTTGGGTTTCTCATAATCCAATGTTCTTCAAAAACTATTCTAGGCTCTCAATTTAGATAGGGATTTAGGTTCATACCTTGGTTTTATTGAGATTCAGAGGTTTCTCTGAACTTCCTCTCTTCCTTGTCCTTCTTCTTCAATTATCCTTCTCTTTCTTCTCTTCTCTTTCTCTCACTTTCAATTAGGGTTCTAAAGGAGTGGATGAGGCTAAGGGACGTCCTATTTATAGAGGAAAACCCTCCATAATAAGCCCCAATGAGTTTAGGAAAGACCCCCTTCGAATTAGGAAGTTTTTCTAATTTCAGTTTCTGACTATTTTCGTAGGGTCGGATGTAGGTTCACAGAATCCGTCGACCCTACGTTTTTTAAGACATGCGACCCCACGACCAAAAAGTCATGGGTTGGAGTCTTTTGTGGTGGGGTCGGACATACCTGTTTAGGCATGCAACCACACACTCATTTTTAACCATTTTTTAGTTAAATTTCATACCTGGTATTGTGGTTTCTCACGCACTTGGTCCACTTGGCTCGACCATGATATGTAGACCTACAACAAAGTGGTAAGACCGGTTAATTTGATATGGGTCTTACAACTCCCCCCTCTTATTAGAAATTTTATCCTCAAAATTTGCACATACCTTCCTAGTCGAAAAGGTAAGGATATTGCTTCCGCATAGCATTCTCTTCTTCCCATGTGATCTCTTCTATATGTCGGCTCCTCCAGGTGACCATAACATAATAGATGTCACGGTTGCATAGACGTTGAACCTTTCGACTAGTGATTATAGTTGGTGCTACTTCAAATGTCAAATCATCAGTTAAATCTAGTGGATCTGCTGTTAAAATGGGTGTTGGATCTCTGACGTACTTCTTGACTAATGAGATATGAAATACATCATGCACACTTGACATAGATGGTGGTAGTGCTAATTGGTAAGCCACTTTTCCACGTTTAGATAGAATCTCATATGGCCCGACATATCTCAAACTTAGCTTCCTTTTCTATCTGAATCGTTTTAAACCTCGCATAGGTGATACTTTCAAGAATACCTTATCACCTATGACAAATTCAAGGTCTCGACATAGAGTATTTGCATACTATTTCTGACGATTCTGAGCTGTTCTAACTCTTTCCTTGATAATGTCAACTACTCGGCAAGTCTCATCAACAAATTCTGGTGCAACGATGCTCTATTCTCCAACTTCATTCCAAAATAAAGGAGTTCGACACTTCCTACCATACAGTGCTTCATAGGGTGACATCTGTATAGTAGCCTAATAGCTGTTGTTATAGGCGAACTCGATCAATGGTAGTTTTTCATCCCATGATCCTTCAAAATCAATTATACAGGCTCAAAGCATGTCTTCTAAAATCTAAATGGTACGCTCTGACTGTCCGTCTGTCTGAGGATGAAATGTAGTACTAAACTTCAACGTTGTACCCATAGCCTTTTGCAGTCCTTCCCAAAACTTTGAAGTAAAGGATGGGTGTCTATCGGACACGATGCTTTCACATATAAGCTGAAATTATTTTCCACATATAGCTTGGCTAACCTCTCCAGGGTATACTGTGGTCATATAGCTATAAAAGTGATCTGTCATAGTCAGACGATCTACAATCACCCAGATCGTGTTAACTACTCGAGGAGTCAATGGTAACCCGGTGACGAAGTCCATAGTGATGCAGTCCCATTTCCATGCTGGTTCTGGCAGTGGCTGCAACAATCCAGCAGGTCTTGGCCATTCAGCCTTTACCCTCTGACAATTTAGGCATTGAGACATGAATTTAGCTACATCTGCTTTCATTCCTCTCCACCAATATAATTTCTTCAAATCATGATACATCTTTATATTTCCAGGATGTACTGAATAAGCAATGGTGTGAGCTCCCTTCATTAGTCTGTGTCTAATATCCAAGATTTCTATTTCAGGAACACATACTGTTCCTTTGTACTTTAGTATCTTTTCATCGTCCAAAGTGAACTCAGGAATATTCTTACCTTTTTTGATGTCTTCTTGTACCTTTCTCAGATAAGGGTCTGATTTAATAGCGGCTTTCACTTCATCAATTATATCAGGTACAATCTTCAATGTGGCAAACATATTTGAAAATCGAAGAATAAACCCTTAGTTGGTCGATTCACCTGGTGCATCTATCACGAACTGCTCATTACCATAATTGAATACTTATCCTGTAACACACATTGCTGGAGTCGTGTTAATCTATCCTTGAGATTTTATCATTGCTTTTCTACTTAGCGCATCAGCAATTATATTAGCCTTTCCTGGATGATACTGGATATCATAATCATAATCCTTTAATAATTCTAGCCATCTTCTTTGTCTCAAGTTCAACTCCTCCTGATTAAAAAGATAAGTGAGACTCTTATGATCAGATTTAATCTGAAATTTCTCTCCATACAAATAATGTCTCTATATCTTGACAGGATGTACTACTGTCGCTAATTCCATGTCATGAGTGGGATAGTTCTTCTCATATGTTTTCAGTTGTCTTGAGGCAAACGCAACTACGTTTTCTCCTTGGATAAGTACATATCCTAAACCTAATCCAGACGCATCAGTGTACAAGGTAAATGGTTGTCCTGGAATAGGAATAGTCAAGATCAGAACAGATATCAATCTAGCCTTCAATTTTTGGAAACATTTCTTACATTTCTCGGTCCAAACAAAAATTTCTCCTTTCTTAGTCAAACTGGTGAGAGGTACGACATTCTGGAATAGTCTTCCATGAATCGTCGATAATACCCAGCTAGACCTAGGAAACTTGTAATTTTTGCAATACTCTTAGGTGCTTCCCACTTCACAATGGCTTCAATCTTGTTAGGATCCACTTTAATTCCCTCAGCGGATACAACACGGCTTAAGAAAGTGACCTCATTTAGCGAAAACTCCCAATTTGTAAATTTGGCGTAAAGCATCTCTTTCCTTAGTCGCTATAGAGCGGCTCTTAGATTCATGACATTAGTTTCCTTGTCCTTGGAATAGACCAATATATCATCAATAAACAAGATGACCGACGTATCCAACATATCATGGAATACCCGATTCATGAGTTCCATAAAAGTTACGGGTGCGTTAGTCAATCCAAAAGACATGACTAAAAATTCATAATGTCCGTTTCTTGTTCTGAATGTTGTCTTTGGAATATCACCTTCCTTAATCATCAACTGATGGTATCCTGACCGAAGATCAATCTTGGAGAACACCTTGGCACTTTGCAACTGATCGAACAAGTCATCGATCTGAAGCAACGGGTACGAATTCTTGATTGTAAGCTTATTCAATTCTCGATAGTCCATACACAATCAAACACTACCGTCCTTCTTCTTTACAAACAATACTGGGGCTCCCCATGGTGATATGCTAGGTCTGATATAACCATTGTCCAGTAAGTCTTATAACTGTACCTTTAATTCCTTCAATTCAGTAGGTGCCATTTGATAGGTGCTTTAGATACTGGTGCAGCTTTGGGTATCAGATCAATAACGAACTCTGTCGCTCGGTCGGGTGGTAGTCCTGGTAATTCCTTAGGAAATACATCTGGAAAATCATGCACAACATCAATATCCTCCATTCGTGGTGCTTCCTTGGTGAGATCAACCATGGATACTAGATACCCAACTCCTCCTTTCTCAAGGCATTATCTAGCCTTTATTGCAGAGAGGATGAGTTTTCATTTATGGGAAAGTTTGGTTTCCGTAAAACTAAACTCTGCTCCTTCCTTGACATTAAATGTCAGCTTCTTTTCTATGCATAATAGGTTTGCAGAATGCTGAGCTAACCAATCCATTCCCAAAATAATGTTAAAGTTTTCCATCTTGAGGTGAATTAGGGTTGCATCCAAAATATTCTCGCCGATAAGAACTGGACATGGTCCATAACCTTTTTCTAGTTCCACTTCTAATACCATAGGCGATCGCATAAGTAATTTGTAGTCTAAAGATCTGAGGGGTAGATTTAGCTTCTTTCCAAATGTCATATATATAAAAGAATGAGTAGCTCGAGAATCAAAGAGTACTCTAGCGTGTATGCCATTGATAGGTACGATACCTGTGATTTGTTTTAATTTAGTCTACATGCTCACACAATGTAACACAAAATGAAAGGTTCAGGTCATACCTGTGACCACATCAGGCGATGCAGCAACCTCCTCAGATATAACTGCATATACCTTTCCTTGCTATCGTTGGTTCCTAGGCTTTGGACACTCCTTGGAATAATGTCCCACTTGATTGCAGTTATAGCGTTTTACTCCTTCATTATTTTGCTTTAGTTATTGTTGGGCTGTTGGAGTAGTCTTAACTGCAGCATTAAATCCTTGAGTATGGAAGGGTTTGAATGTCTTTGTGTTCCTTCCGTTATACAAATTTTCGTTAGGCCTTTTGATACCTCTGTTATGAGAAAAGTAGCTCTCTTTCTGGCTCGACTCTATCACTCGAGCAATTTATACTGCTTCGTTGTAAACATTCTTTTCCAATCCAAGAACATACTCACGAATGCTCCTCCTAAGTCCCATGATGAACCTTCGGGTCTTAGTATTTTCCTCTTGCATGCTGGAAGGTGCAAAGAAAAATAGCTCCTCATAACACTGTTGGTATGCATCCACAGTCATCTGTCCCAGATATAAACTCAGGAACTCTCTCTCCATAGCATCCCTGAAACTTCTGGGAAAGTAGTTTTCAAAGAACGCCTCTTTATATATAGCCCAGGTCAATTGGACATGCTTGGTTAATATATAAGTCCGAGTGGACTTCCACCAGTGGTGTGCATCGCCTTTCAGCATGAATGTTGCACACAGTACCTTCTCCTCCTCATTAACCATCATCATCATGAAATTTCTTTCCATTTCATCGATCCAATGAGCTGGCCACAATGGATCCGCTGGCTTACCATTATATTCTTTAAGCTTCATTTTTAGAAAAAAAAACGATCAGTCGAGAGTTATCTAACTGATACTGAGCATAGGCCACATACATAGGTGGTTGGTACTAGTAACTACCTTGAGCTACTTCAGGATTCTGTACTGGAGCTTGCATAACTGGCATTTGAGGTGCATGGGGTACCGTGTTGCTTCCCCCTGGTACTATGCTAACTTGTCCGACTGGCATAAGTGTTGTATGTGCAGCTAGAAAAACCATTCATATAGCAGCTTGCATATTGGCTTGCACCTGTTGTATTTGCTGTAGCTGTTGTGCCAGGTTCGTTACGGCTATAGCCAAATCTGTAGGTGGGGCTGGAAAGTTTTTAGGGTTTGCCTGGCCATTAGCTACTAGTGGTGCCGCATTCTAGTTCTCTTCTACTTTAGGAATTGCATGGTTGTCCTCCCCCACAGGTGGTGGTGGTGGAATTGGGTTACGACCTCATCTGGTCACTCTTCGCCCAGCCATTTTCTGTTCTGGTAGAGGTAGTGTCTGAAAAACAATCATAGAACATGTGAGGCAATCAATATAAGTCGTTCCCAAGTCAAAATCCAACTAATCAATGTAAATTTCCAATTTTTCAAGTCATTTAGTGAAAATACTGAATTTTCCATCGTAGGGTCGATGGTAGGGTCACACTGTATTCGACCCTAGGGTATGCGACCTTAAGAACATTGTCAGCTCACCGAGAGCCTAGGGTCGGTCGTAGGATTAGTATATGTCCGACCCTAGGTCCGACCACACAATGTCTGCCTAATCATCGAGAGCCTAGGGTCAATGGTAGGGTCGGTCGTAGGGTCGCACATTTTGTCAAATTTTGCGACGCCACGACCCAAAATTATGGATTCATTTCCTGTTCTTTCTCTTTTTCTTCCAACTCAACTCGCTTCCCCTGAGTTGCTACAGTATCGACCCCTAGTGTTTGGTGATAATTTCTTCCATTCGCGACTTCCATTCCTTCCCTTCAGGTATGCTTTCTACTGTTTCCCATTTCAAGCTTTCAAAACTAGGTTTTCATCCATTTACATCATTTTCATTAAATTAAAATTTTTCTAATCCTAAAAATTAAATATTTATTGGGGGATTTTGCTATTGGCTACCCAATGGACGAAAGCCCTAAAAAATATTTGAGTTTCATCGGTTAGTTTTCGAGAAACTTGAAATTTTCCATTTTTGAGATTTTTCCAATTTGTTGAAATTTCTTCGAATTTGATCTTCCGAAATTAAATTTCCAATTGTATGAGCTTTGCAGGATGGTTTGGAACCTATGTAAGTCCTCCTGCCCAATTGTTTGGGTGAAAAGTGAGGCTTTTGGCCAAATCATGCCGTTATAATGCTGAATTTTTGAGTTTTTCACCATATCTAATATCTTCTTTATTTTTCTATGTCCTTGCAAATAGTATGGCTCGTACTAAGGTCCCTAGAGCTCATGATCCCATTCGTTTCCTTTCCAAAGAGGCAGAGGCTCGGTATGCTCGCTATGAGCGTAAGAAAGTAGAAGGGGGTCGTTGTGTAAACTTAGCTAGTCTAGCCTTGTTTAACATAGACCGTGCCTTCGGTGACATGGGTTGGCTTCTCGTCATCACCTATGAGGTTTGTACCTGTCCTGCTTTGGTGAAGCAGTTCCATTCCAACCTCCAAGTAGTGGGGGATCGCAATGATACAAAGAGGGGTAGGGAGCTCAGGATCACCAGCTATGTAAAAGGGGTGGAAGTTTCATTTAACTGCCAGCAGTTGGCTGATCTCCTGGGCATATCAAATGACGGCCCCTTAGTGTACTGTGCTCCTAAAGAACCCCAGTTCCTTTCTTTGTTGATGCGTGCTGAGATTGATAGTCAGCTCCTTAGAGGTGATCGATGGGAGATGAAAGCGATCAACCTATGGCCAAAGCCTCAGGTGTACTGTAAGATCATCCAACACAACCTGATCCCCTAGAGTGGACACTATGATAGGATTTCTCAGTTGACCCAGTATGTCCTGTACTGCATTTGCACTAGGCAGGATGTCTGCCTTCCTTATATTATCATCAGGGCTATGATCCGAGCTACGCTACCTGGTCAGCAAGGCAACCTGCCCTACGGACGTCTGATCACTATCCTGCTCACACGACTGCACGTTGATTTATTGGATAAGAGGATTCATGAGGTTACCTTTTCTTTTGACCTTGACTGGGAGGCCATCTATAGGATGGGTATGCAAGATGCTCAGGTCAGTGATGATGAGAGGAACGCTCTGGTGCGTCCTCGACCTGGGTAGAGATGGCAGATGCTGAGGGGGCAGCAGTAGCAGCAGCAGCAGTAGCAATAGCAGGGGTCCATGGGGGTGATGCTGAGGATGATGATCATATGTTCATGGATGTAGATGCCATACCTCTTCTATCACCACTATATTCTAGTGGAGCTGGCCCATTACGGGTTCATTCACACTTTGCTGGTCCTTCACACCTACCATCTGATGATGTGATGAGGCTACTGCGTGAGATTAGAAAGGCTTAGGGCGTGACTGGTAGGGGAGTAAGAGAGCTTCTAGATGCCCAACGCGTGTCTAATCAGTGGATGGCCGACCAGACGACTAGTGTGCAGGTGACCTAGACTCAGGTAGCCTGGCTGACTAGAGTGTATGCTGAGGATTACGATAGAGATCGCGAGGCACCTCCTCCTCCAGCACCTCCAGCTCCATGATGTATATTTTCTTTTATTTTTCCTTCTACCGCAGAGTAACTGTTCGGATTGTGGATCGTACTCTGATTTGGATATATCTATATACGTTGCTTTTACTCGAGTGTATATGAAACTAGTTTCTCCTTTTATATATGCATTATTCTCTTTCTTAATTTTGTCTCAAACGACACAGTTGCTTATGGTGTGTTATTATTACAACTTTTAATTTTTATCCTAACTTAGTTCACGAACTTTTGTGGAAGTATACTAGTTTAATAGACAGGACCTTATAGCTCTGATACGAAGTTCTTACACCCAATTTTGTACCAACTAGAATGGTGTGATGAACTATCAATAAACCAACGGTTCAACCAGGATCTCGAATAGGTTATGTCTATTTGCTTAAACCTTACACATCCATAACCAAAATCAGAATAAATACACGATAGCGGTAGTCTTTAATTTTAAATGAACTGAGAGTCTAAAGATGATAACATAAATAAATTATCAAATTATTTTAAAAAAACTAAGAAATAAATAAAATAATTTAAACAATTACATCGTCTGTATAATTTAAACAAAATCTAATCGAAAACGCATAAGTTGCACTCGCTTGATGAATCATGTAACTCCATAACTTCTACACCCAACGCCGCAGCATGTCCATACATCGGAGCATTCATATAATATTTTACGGTGGTACCTGCATCATCAACTAAAAATATTTGACATCGAAAGGGTGAGCACACATCACGGCTTAATGAGCAAACAAAAAAATACAACAAACAAATGCATGCATTTAATTCATATCTTTGGTCTGGTTCATAAGTTTACAATGTGCAATAGAAAGGTTTGGTGGCCGTCGCACCTCTATACACGGGTGTGTAAGCTTACCCAATGGATCAAACACCATTGTTGTCCACATCCACCCCACCATGGAATAGGGACAGAGCTAAAGTGCTTAGGACCGCATCGCATCACACTTCCCCTGATGCCCTACCCATTCCAACACGTAAGCCCCTATTGGCGAGGGCTTGCATACTAGGCTCGCAACTAACCAATCCTAATGCGAAATAGTGTATCTAAGGACTCAACCCAACATCCCTCAATATGTCCATAGAGATAGAGCTAAGGCCCCCCGGCAGAGTCAGAGACTACATGGTCCGACACCACCTCCCCTGATACCCAACGACGTAATAGTTCTGCTAAGGTAATGTCGATACGACGATGTCAGTGGACAAGACTTGAGTAGAGATAGAGCTAAAGGGCTTGAGACCGCACTGCATTACACTTCCCCTGATGCCCCACTCGCATCAAGTACACTAAGCACACACACATTCACATGCCTATTCCTAGCATCATCATCAACATGATAAAAATAAACGGAATTAAATATGCATTAACATTAATAGCAAGAATATTGGATGACATGTTAAATGCACATTACACGCATACAAGCATGGAATCATTCATGGCAACAAACTCAATAAACAAAAATAATTTATTATTAGTCAATTAGTTTAGGTCTTGTTCCCTCACCTTTGATTGCTAGTAGATCCTCATTAAAGCTTAATAATTCACTTTTAAACCACTGAAAAGACCTAACAAATCAATAGATTTTAATTAGAATTAATTCCAATATATTTAGAATAATAGAAACTGAAGGGTCGCAGGTGGGGTATGTCACTCCCCAATTCCACACTATCCAGAATGGTGTGATGAACCGCTAGCAAACCAACGGCTCAACCAGGATCTCGTACAGACGGTATCCAGCTGATCTAAACCTCATATATCCACATTCATAATCAGAGTAAATATACAATAGCAGAAGTCTTATAGCAAAATGAACTGAAAATCTACTGTGATATTAATATTTAAATAGCAAATTATTCTGTATCAACTAAGACATAAATTAGTATCAAATACAGTCTTTAATAAATCCAAATAAAGAAAACAAAAAATCTAATCGAATACACATGAGTTGCACTCGCAAGAGGAGTCATGTGTATCCACTTCATCTTCAACTTCCATCGCCGCTACGTGACCATACATTAGAGCATTTACATAATCTTCGACGGCAGTACCTGCATCATCAACTAAAAATATTCGACGTCGAGGGGGTGAGCACACATCATGGCTCAGTGAGCAAACAAAACAATGCAACAATACATATGCATGCAGTCAATTCATATCTTTGATCTAGTTTAAAGTTTGCAATGCACAATAGAAATGTTGGATGGTCAAAGGTTAACGTTTATTGACCCCGCCTCTATACACAGGGTGTGGAAGTCCGCCCAAAGGTTAACGTTTATTGTCATCCCCATCCACCCTACCATAACATTGTACAACAAAGGTTAACGTTTATTACTGTACAGTGCCATACAAACATGTAAGCCCCGGCTGGCGAGGGCTTGCAAACTGGGCATGCAACTAATCAATCCTAATGCCAAACAGTGTATCCAAGGCCTCACCCCAGCATCCCTCAGAACGTCCATAGAGATAGAGCTAAGGCCCCCTGGTAGAGTCAGAGACTACAAGGACTGAGGCCACCTCCCCTGATACTCTACGACGTAATAGTTCTACTAAAGTAATGGCGATACGACGATGCTAATGCACAAGACTTGAGTTAGAGATAGAGCTAAAGTGCTGAAACCCGCCAAAGGTTAACGTTTATTGACGTTCCCATCGCACCTCCCCTGATACTCACTTGCATCAAGTACACCAACCATACACATACATTCACATGCCTATTCTTATCATCATCATCATCATCATGTTATAAACAATAAAATAAATATGCATGAACAAATAATAGAAATATTGGATGACATGTTGTATGCCCATTACAAACATATTCGCATAGGATCAAGCATGACATTGGACTCAAGAAAAGAGAAAATAATTTGTTATTAACCAATTAGTTTAGAGTTCTGTTTCCTCACCTTAGCTTGCTAATAGATCTTATTACAAGCTTTAAGATCACCTTTATATTGTTATTATATTGCTAGAAGACCTAACAAAGTTGATAGAATTTAATTAGAATTAATTTTGATTTTTAAAACCATTCTGTTAACTGGGGTCGGAGGTAGGGTCGGAGTAATGATCGACCTTGGGTGCGACCACCCCTATTCTAGATTTCCCAAACACTGGGGGTCGATGCTCAGGGTCTGGTAGGGTCGATTGGCCATCGACCCCCCATGCGACCCCTTGTGGGTTTTGGTCGATTTTCTTCATTCAGTCCATTATTCGTGTTTGGGGTCCTATGGCTTGCTCCTATAATCCATTCTACACATGGTCTATGGTCTAGAACCATGATTCTACCACCTATATGGCTTTCAAGATTTCCCCCATGGTTTTCCATGAAAACCTAACCATGGGTTGATGGTTTGTGTTTCTCCGAGATCATACTCTCTGCATTATCTATCCTAAGGTCTTTAGCAATTCATGGAATTAGTATCCATACCTGAGAAGAATACTCCTTCTCTGTAACTCTTCTCCCTTGGCCTTCTTCTCTTCTTTCCTTCCCTTTTCCTTCTCTTCCTTCTCTTCTCTTTCTCTAAATTCAATTCGGGTTGTAAAAGGAGTAAAAGAGACTTAGGGACGTCCTATTTATAGAGTAGAAACTCCTAAAATAAGTCCCATTGAGATTTGGAACGAATCCCATTGAAATTAGGAAACTTTCCTAATTTTCAGATTTACTGAGTACCGGGGGTCGATAGGGGGGTCGGAGATCCCGTCGACCCCTGGTTCCTAAAGTGTCCAACCCCCCATGTAAAACTAGGGGTCTGACATCTGTCTTGGGGTGGTCCGACCATCCCTTGCTGGGTATGCGACCCTCCCCTTAATTTAAGTGTTTTTGGGTCAGTTTAATACCTGGGATCGTGATCTCCTTCACGCACTTGGTCCATTTGGTTCATCCATGATGGGTAGACCTTGTTCAAGGTGGTAAGACCAGGTTAGTTTGATACGGGTCTTACAACTCCCCCCTACTTATAAAAATTTCATTCCCGAAATTGTTCATACCTTCTGGGTCGAATAAATGAGGGTATTGCTTTCGCATAGCATTCTCTTCTTCCCATGTAATTTCTTCCATGTCTCTACTTTTCCAAGTGACCTTGACATAATAGATATCTCGGTTGCGTAGTCATTGAACCTTTCGGCTGGTGATTTCAGTTGGTGTTACATCAAAAGTCAAATCTTCAGTTAAATCAGGTAGATCTACTATCAGAACGTGCGTTGGATCTTTGACATACTTCTTCAATAAGGAAAAATGAAATACGTCATGCACACTCGACATAGATGGTGGTAGTGCTAACTGGTAAGCCACTTTCCCACGCTTAGCTAAAATCTCATATGGCCAGACATATCTTGGACTTAGTTTCCCTTTCTGTTCGAACCGTTTTAGACCTCACATAGGCGATACCTTCAATAATACTTTATCACCCACGACGAACTCAAGGTCTTTGTGTCGAGTATCTGCATATTGCTTTTGACGATTCTAGGCAGTTCTCACTCTTTCCTTGATAATGTCGACCACTCGATAAGTCTCTTTAACAATTTCTAATCCAACGAGACTACGTTCCCCAACTTCATTCCAAAATAAAGGAGTTCGACACTTCATGCCATACAGTGCTTCATAGGGTGATATCTGTATGGTAGCCTGATAGCTATTGTTATAAGCGAACTCGATCAGTGGTAGCTTTTCATCCCACGATCCTTTAAAATCAATTACACATGCTCGTAGCATATCTTCTAGAATCTGAATTGTACGCTCTGACTGTCCATCTGTCTGTGGATGGAATGCAGTACTAAACTTCAATGTTGTACACATAGCCTTTTGCAATCCTTCCCAGAACTTGGAAGTAAATCATGGATCTCTATCGGACACAATGCTCTCTGGGACACCGTGTAATCGAACAATATTATTCTCATACAGCTTTGCTAACCTCTCTAGTGTATACTGAGGTCGTATCGGTATAAACCGAGCTGTTTTTGTCAAGCGGTCTACAATCACCCAAACTGCTTCAACTACTCGAGGACTCAATGGTAACCCTGTGACGAAGTCCATGGTGATGCAGTCCCATTTCCATGCTGGTTCCGGTAACGGCTGTACCAGTCCTGCAGGTCTTTGTCATTCAGCCTCTACTTTCTGACAATATAGGCATTGAGACACAAACTTAGCTACATCTGCTTTCATTCCTCTCCACCAATATAGTTTCTTTAAATCGTGATACATTTTTGTACTTCCAGGATGTATCGAATAGATGGTGGTATGGGCTTCTTTCATCAGTCGGTGTCTAATGTCCACACTTTCTGTTTCGGGTACACATATTCTTCCCTTGTACTTCAATATCTTTTCTTCGTCCAAGGTGAACTCAGGGTTAGTTCTATGTTTTTTGTGGTCTTCTTGTATCGTTCTCAGATAAGGGTCTATTTGATAGCTGTCTTCACTTCATCAATTATATCCGGTATAATCTTCAATACAGCGAACATATTTGAAAACCGATGAATAAACCCTTGGTTGGCTGATCCATCCGGTGTATCTATCACATACTGCTCATTGCCGTAATTGAATACCATTCCAGTAGTACACATTGCTGCAGTTGTGCTAACCTCTCCTTGAGATTTTATCATTGCCTTTCTGCTCAACGCATCCGCTACTACATTAGCTTTCCCCGGATGATACTGGATATCACAATCATAGTCCTTCAATAGTTCCAGCCATCTTCTTTGTCTCATATTAAACTCCTTTTGAATAAATAAATAAGTAAGACTTTTATGGTCCGATTTAATCTGGAGCTTCTCTCCGTATAGGTAATGTCTCCATATCTTGACAGCATGTACTACTGCCGCCAACTCCAAATCATGAGTGGGATAATTTTTCTCATGTTTCTTTAACTGTCTTGAGGAACAAGCAACTACTTGTTCTCCTTGCATAAGCACACATCCTAATCTCAATCCTGACGCATCAGTGTACAGGGTAAATGGCTGCCCGGGAAAGGGAATAGTCAAAATCGGAGTGGATATCAATCTGGTTTTCAATGTTTGGAAGCTCTTCTCACATCTATCCGTCGACACAAACTTTTCACCTTTCTTAGTCAGACTGGTGAGAGGTACGGCAATCTAGGAATAGTCTTCCATAAATCTTCGATAATAACCAGCGAGACCCATAAAACTTCTAATTTCTGCAACGCTATTTGGTGCTTCCCACTTTACAATATCCTCAATCTTGCTGGGGTCCACATTGATTCCTTCATCGGATACTACATGGCCTAGAAAGGCGACTTCACTTAGCCAAAACTCACACTTGGTAAATTTGGCATATAGCTTCTCTTTCCTTAAACGCTGTAGGGTGGCGTTTAGATTCTTAATATGGGTTTCCTTATCCTTGGAATATACTAATATATCATCAATAAATACAATAACCGACGTATCCAATATATCGTGGAAAACTCGGTTCATAAGTTCCATGAAAGTTGCTGGTGCGTTTGTTAATCCAAAAGACATGACCAAGAACTCATAATATCCATATCTGGTCCTGAAAGCTGTCTTAGGAATATCGCCCTCTTTAATCTTCAACTGATGGTAGCCTGACCGAAGATAGATCTTAGAAAATACTTTTTCTCCTTGTAACTGATCGAACAAGTCATCGAGTCATCGATCCGAGGTAGTGGATATCAATTCTTGATTGTCAATTTATTCAACTCCCGATAGTCGATACATAATCGAACGTTATCGTCCTTCTTCTTTACGAACAATACTGACGCTCCCCATGGTGATATACTGGGTCGAATATAACCCTTGTCTAGTAGTTCTTGTAGTTGTATTTTTAATTCCTTTAGTTCCGTAGGAGCCATTTGGTAGGGTGCTTTTGATACTGGTGCGGCTCCAGGTATAAGATCTATCACAAACTCTGTGGCTCGGTCGGTTGGTAACCCTGGTAGTTCCTTAGGAAATACGTCGGGGTAGTCCCGTACGACATCAATAACTTCCATCCGTGGTGCTTCCTTGGTGAGGTCTACCACTGATACTAGATACCCAACTGCCCCCTTCTCAAAGCACTTCCTAGCCTTTAGTGCTGAGAGTATGAGCTTGCGTTTACAAGCAAGTTTGGTTCCCGTAAAACTGAATTTTGTTCCTTCTTTGTCTTGAAATGTTAGCTTCTTTTCGGCGTATAGTAGGTTCGCAGAATGCCGAGCTAACCAGTCCATTCCCAAGATGACGTCAAAGTTGGCCATCCCAAGTTGGATCAAGGTTGCATTTAAGGTTTTCTCGCCAATGAGAACTGGAAATGGCCCATAGCCTTTCTCTAACTCCACTTCTAACCCCATCGGTGACCGTACAAGTATTTTGTAGTCTAATATTTTGATGGGTAAATTCAGCTTCTTTCCAAATGACACAGATATAAAAGAATGAGTAGCTCCTGAGTCGAAGAGTACTCTGGCGGGTATGCCATTTATAAGTACGATACCTGTGATTTACTTTTCTTAGTGTACATGCTCATACAATGTAATACAACTTAAAAAAAAGTTTCAGTCATACCTGTGACCACATCGGGTGATGCGACAGCATCCTCGGATGTAACAACATATACTCATCCTTGATGTAACTGCTTCTTGGGCTTAGGGCACTCCCTTGCCATATGTCCCACTTGGTTGCAGTTATAACATTTCGAACCTTCAGAATTTGGCTTTGGTTGCTGTTGAGTTACTGGGGTAGTCTTGGGTGTAGTAGCAAAGCCTTGTGAACGGAAGGGTTTAAATATCCTGTTATTCCCTCCGTTATAAGAATTTCTAGCTGTCCTTTTCATACTTCTGTTCTGTGTAAGGTAACTCTCCTTCTGGCTCGATTATATAACTCGAGCAATTTGCACAGCTTCGTTGTATATTTTCTTCTTCAAACCCATAACATGCTCTCTAATGCTTCCTCTAAGTCCCGTGACAAACCTACGGGTCTTAGTGTCTTCTTCTTGCATACTGAGTGGTGCAAAGAAAAACAGCTCCTCATAACGCCGTTGATATGCATCTACGGACAACTGGCCCTGATATAAACTCAGGAACTCCTTCTCCATAGAATCTTTGAAGCTTCGGGGAAAATAATTCTCAAAGAAAGCTTCTTTATAAATAGACCTGGTCAATAAGGCGTGCTTTGTTAATAGATAGGTCCTGGTCGTTTTCCACCAATGATGTGCATCGCCTTTTAGCATGAAGGTGGCACATAATACCTTTTCTTCTTTTGTAATAGTCATCATAAGAAAATTTCTCTCCATCTCGTCGATCCAATGTGCTGGCCATAAAGGATTAGACGGTTTACCGTTAAATTCCTTGGGCTTCATCTTCAAGAATCTCTCAACCAATCGAGAGTGATCCATCTAATTTTGGGGGTATGCCCCAAACATAGGTTGTGGATACTGATAATTAACCTGAGCTGCTTCCAGACCTGGTACTGGAATCTGTGCAGCTGGTGGTTGAGGTGTTTGAGGTGTTGGGTGGTTATCCACCGGTGCTGTACTGGTTTGTCTAGTCGGCATTGGTGTAGCATGTGCTGCTTGGAACATGATCCCCATTGCTGCTTGCATTTGAGCCTGTGCGTATTGCATTTGTTGCAGCTGTTGCGCTAAGTTCATTTCCACGGTTGCTAACTCCGGTGGTGGAGGTGGCAAGTTTGTAGGATTTGCTTGAACCGGATTTACTGGTGGTGCAACCTACGGATTACCCTGTGCGTATATATTTTCTTGGCTGGTTTCCTCCATGGGTGGTGGTGGTGGAACTAAGTTTTGGCTCTACATGGTTACTCTACGTCCAGCCATCTTCCTCTGATATTGGTGATGCCTGAAAATCATTAACAAACGTGAGGCAATCATTTATACTTCATGTAGGCACGCTAATAGATGTTATTTTCAAAATTTTCAGATCATTCTGTAAAAATACTGTCTTTTCTATCCAGGGTCGATGGTATGTCCGACCCTCAGTATCCGACCCTGGGACTGTACCTATTCTTCCCGAGAGCCGGGGGTCAATGCGGGGGTCGATGGGTGTCCGACCCCTCAGGTGCGACCCCTGGTTTCCTGTCAGATTCCCAAGAGCTGTGGGTCGGTCGATGGATGTCCGACCCCCATGTAAGACCTGTATCAAACTAACCTGGTCTTACCACCTTAAACCAGGTTTACCCATCATGGTCGAGTCAAATGGACCAAGGACGTGAAGGAAATCGTGATCCCAGGTACCAAATCGACCCAAAAACACTTAAATTAAGGGAGGGGGTCGCATACCCAGAAAGGGAAGGTCGGACCCCCCAAGACAGAAAGTCAGACCCCCTGTTTTACAGAGGGGGTCGGACACTTTAGGAACCAGGGGTCGACGGGATCATCGACCCCCTCATCGACCCCCAGTTGCCGCCAGAAACTGAAATTATGAAAGTTTCCAAATTTCGATTGGATTCCTTCCAAATCTCAATGGGACTTATTTTAGGAGTTTCTACTCTATAAATAGGATGTCCCTAATCCTCTTTCACTCCTTTTACAACCCTAATTGAATTGAGAGAAAGAGAAGAGAAGGAAGAGAAGAAGAAGAGAAGCAAAGAAGAGAAGAAAGCAAAATGGAGAAGAGTTGCAGAGAAGGAGTATTCTTCTCAGGTATGGATACTAATTTCATGAGTTTCTACAGACCTTAGGTTAGATAATGAAGAGAGTGTGATCTCGGAGAAACCCAAACCATCAACCCATGGTTAGGTTTTCATAGAAAACCATGGGAAAGTCTCAAAATCCATATAGATGAATGATTCATGGTTTTAAACCATATAATGTATGTAGAATGGACTGTAGGAGCAAGCCATAGGACCCCAAACATGAGGAATGGACTGAATGGAAGAAAATAGACCAAAAACCCACAGGAGGTCGCATAGGGGGTCGATGGCCAATCGACCCTACCAGAACCTGAGCATCAACCCCCAGGATTCTGGAAGTCCAGAATAGGGGGGTCGCACCAGGGGTCGGTCATTACTCAGACCCTACCTCCGACCCCCAGTTAACAAAATGGTTTTTAAATCAAGAACAAATTCTGATTAAATGCTATCAACTTTGTTAGGTCTTCTAGCAATATAGTAACATTATAAAGATGATTCTAAAGCTTGGAAGAGTAGCTATTAACAAGCTAAGGTGAGGAAACAGGACTCTAAACTAATTCGTTAATAACAAACTGTTTTTTCTTTTCTTGAGTCCAATGCCATGCTTGATTCTATGTGAATATGTTTTTAATATGCATACAACATGTCATCCAATATTTCTATTATTTGTTCATGCATATTTATTTTATTGTTTATAACATGATGATGATGATGATGATAGGAATAGGCATGTGAATGTATGTGTGTGGTTGGTGTACTTGATGCGAGCGAGTATCAGGGGAGGTGTGATGGGAACGTCAATAAACGTTAACCTTTGGCGGGTCTCAGCACTTTAGCTCTATCTCTAACTCAAGTCTTGTGCATTAGCATCGTTGTATCGCCATTACTTTAGCAGAACTATTATGTCGTAGAGCATCAGGGTAGGTGGTCTCGGTCCTTGTAGTCTCTGACTCTACTAGGAGGCCTTAGCTCTATCTCTATGGACATTCTAAGGGATGCTAGGGTGAGGCATTGGATACTTTTTTTGGCATTAGGATTGGTTATTTGCGTGTCCATTTTGTAGTCCTCGCCAACAGGGGCTTATGTGTTGGTATGGCACTGTACAGCAATAAACGTTAACCTTTGTTGTACAATGTCCATGAATTGGGTGCTTGTGAGTCGACGATAAACGTTACCTTCGGGTGGCGTCACACACTTGTGTATAGAGGTGGGGTCAATAAACGTTAACCTTTGACTACCTAAACCTTTCTATTGCATATTGCAAACTATAAACAGACCAAAGATATGAATTGATTGCATGCATATGTACTGTTGCATTGTTTTGTTTGCTCACTGAGCTGTGATGTGTGCTCACCCCTCGACGTCGAATATTTTTAGTTGATGATGCAGGTATTACCGTTGAAGATTATGTAAATACTCCAGCGTATGGGAACGTAGCAGCGATGGAAGTTGAAGCTGAAGTCGATACACATGATTCCTCTTGCGAGTGCAACTCATCTGTATTCGATTAGATATTTTTCTAGTTTTCTTTATTTGGATTTATTAAGGACATGTATTTGATATTTATTTATATCTCAGTTGATACAGAATAATTTGCTATTTAATATTAATATCACAGTAGATTCTCAGTTCATTTTACTTTAAGACTTCCGCTATTGTATATTTATTTTGATTATGAATGTGGATGTATGAGGTTTAGATAAAACGGATATTGCCTATTCGAGATCCTGGTTGAACCGTTGGTTTCTTAGCGGTTCATCACACCTTTCTGAATAGTGCGTAATTGGGGTGTGACACCCCAGGTGCAACCCCTGGTTTTCTATCAGGTTCTTGAGAGTTGGGGATCGATATGGGGGTCGATGTGGGGGTCGATTATCCTGGTCGAATTCTCCGACCCCCAGACCAAAATTTAGATTTTTAAGGTCCGATTATGGGTTCATTTCCCATTATTCCTTCCCCGTTTCGACTCATCTCCCACCTCTGAGTTGCTACAGTGCCACTCCGCTATCTTGGTCATTCCGGTTCCGTGTTTCGACGTCCACATCATTCCTACAGGTATGTCTTCTGATTTTTACCTGTTTTTAGGTTTTCATTTCTAGGTTTTTGCCCATTTATCTTGTATTTTTCAAATTAAACTTTTCCAACCGTAAAAATTTGATTTTTATTGGGGGCTTTTGTTATTGGTGACTCGAGGAACGAAAGCCCTGAAAATTATTTGGGTTTCATCGGTTGGTTATCGAGAAACTCGAATTTTACTCTTTTTGCCCTAATTTGTCGAAATTTTTTATTTTTCACAATTTCTTCATATTGGATTCCATTACTTAGAATTTTCTACTGTGTGAGTGTTGTATGATCCGTTAGAACCTACATAAGTCCTCCTACCCACGTGTATGGGTGACAAGTGAGGATTTTGGCCAACTTACGTCGTTATAATGTCCCAATTTTTGGTTTTTACTCTCTACTAACCCATTATTGGTTTCTCTTTCTTATTTGTAGATACTATGGCTCGTACCAAAGTGCCCAGAGTTCATGATCCTCTTCGTTTTCTTTCCAACGAAGCCAAGGCACAGTATGCCCACTACGCTCCCAAGAAAGTAGAGGGAGGTCGTAAGGTGAACATGGCTGAGTTAGCCCTGTTCGATGTGGAGAGAGTATTTGGTAATATGGGATGGCTCCCTGTCATTACTTACGATGCGTGCACCTGCCCCGACTTGGTACGCCAGTTCTATTGTAACCTCCAGGTGGTGGGAGATTACAATGATGTTGAGAGGGGTCATGAGTTGTGCATCACGAGTTACGTTAAAGGGGTGAACATCTCGTTTGACTATCGGCAGCTAGCCGACCTACTGGGCATCTCCTATGATGGCCCCATGGTTTTCTGTGCTCCTGGAGAGCCCCAATTGTTCTCTCTACAGATGAGGGCCGAGATCGATAACCCACTCCTTCGTCTTGATCGCTGGCAGATGTGGGCATGTTATATGTGTCTAGCTCCACGGGTATATTGCAAGATCATTCAGCATAACCTGATCCCGCAGAGTGGTCATTACGAGAGGGTTTCCCAACTGACCCAATATATTCTATACAGTATTTGCACTAGGCAGCCCGTCTGCCTTCCGTACATCATCATGCATACCATGATCATGGCTACGTTGCCCAGTCACACTGGCAACCTTCCTTACGGACGTATGATAACTATCTTTCTTACCCCCCTGGGTGTTGATTTAGTGGATGAAAAGATTCAGGAGAAGTCCTTCTCATCGCCTCTAGATTGGGTGCCTATTTGCAAGATGGGCATGAAGGATGCTCAGGTCAGTGATGAGGAGAGAAATGCAATGGTGTGCCCTCGCACTCGCATAGAGATAGCTGACGCTGAGGCAGCTGCCACCGCCGTTGGAGTTCATACAGAGCCTGCTGGTGATGATGACCCTATGTACATGGATGTAGACTCTATACCACCTCCTTCACCTACACATGCGGCTGGTCCTTTACATGCGGCTAGTCCTTCTCACCCACCTCCTGATGTGATGGAGATATTGCATGAGATCAGAGAGGCTCAGCGCAGATCTGATCTGAGGATGGAGGAGTTAATAGATGCTCAGCGGGTGAGAGTGGATGAGCTACTAGACACCCAGCATACATCAGACATGAGGATGGTAGAGCTCATAGAGGCTCAGCGCCGGTAAGATATGCGGAAGAAGGAGCTTTTGGGTGCTCAACGCAGGACTGATCAGCGGGTAGCTGATCTTACAGCTAGTCTTCAGATGACCCAGACTCGGATAGCCTGGTTGACTAGAGTCTACGCTGAGGATTATGACAGAGTTCGTGAGGCACCGCCTCCTCCTTCACCTCCAGCTTCATGATTGTATCTATTTTCTTTCATTGTACTACAGAGTAACTGTCCGGGTTGTGGACTGTACTCTACTTTAGCTATGAATATACATTTGTTTCCCTTTAATTATATGTAAAATTGTTTCCCCTTTAATAGATGTATTATTTTCTTTTCAGATTGGGTCTCAAACATCACTCGTGCTTATAGTGTGTTAATATTACAGTTTTTACTTTTATCCTATCTCAGATCACAATTTATCGTGAATGTATGACAGTTTAGCGGACACGGCCTGAGATGCTCTGGTACCAAATTGTCACACCCCAATTCCGCACTATCAAGAATGGTGTCATGAACCACTAGCAAACCAACGGCTCAACCAGGATCTCGTACAGATGGTATCCGACTGATCTAAACCTCATATATCCACATTCATAATCAGAGTAAATACACAATAGCAGAAGTCTTATAGTAAAATAAACTGAGAATCTACTGTGATATTAATATTTAAATAGGAAATTATTCTGTATCAACTAAGACATAAATAAGTATCAAATACATGTCTTTAATAAATCCAAAAAAAAGAAAACGAAAAATCTAATCGAATACACATGAGTTGCACTCGCAAGAGGAGTCATGTGTATCCACTTCATCTTCAACTTTCATCGCCGCTACGTGACCACACACTGGAGCATTTACGTAATCTTTGATGATAGTACCTGCATCATCAACTAAAAATATTCGATGTCGAAGGGGCGAGCACAAATCATGGCTCAGTGAGCAAACAAAACAATGCAATAATACATAAGCATGCAGTCAATTCATATCTTTGGCTGGTTTAAAGTTTGCAATGCATAATAGAAAGGTTGGGCGGTCAAAGGTTAACGTTTACTGACCCCGCCTCTATATACAGGGTGTGGAAGTCCGCCCAAAGGTTAACGTATATTGTCGTCCCCGTCCACCCTACCATAACATTGTACAACAAAGGTTAACGTTTATTGTTGTACGGTTCCATACCAACACGTAAGCCCTTGCTGGCGAGGGCTTGCAAACTGGGCTCGCAACTAACCAATCCTAATGCCAAACTGTGTATCCATGGCCTCACCCCAGCATCCCTTAGAACGTCCAAAGAGATAGAGCTAAGGCCCCCCGGTAGAGTCAGAGACTATAAGGACCGAGACCACCTCCCTTGATACTCTACGATGTAATAGTTCTGCTAAAGTAATGGCGATACGACGATGCTAATGAACAAGACTTGAGTTAAAGATAGAGCTAAAGTGCTGAGACCCGCCAAAGGTTAACGTTTATTCATGTTCCCATCACACCTCCCCTGATACTCGCTCGCATCAAGTACACCAACCACACACATACATTAACATGCCTATTCCTATCATCATCATCATCATCATGTTATAAATAATAAAGTAAATATGCATGAACAAATAATAGAAATATTAGATCACATGTTGTATGCACATTACAAACATATTCACATAGGATTAAGCATGTCATTGGACTCAAGAAAAGAGAAAAGAATTTGTTATTAACCAATTAGTTTGGAGTTCTGTTTCCTCACCTTAGCTTGCTAATACATCTTCTTACAAGCTTTAAGATCACCTTTATATTGTTATTATATTGCTAGAAGACCTAACAAAGTTGATAGAATTTAATTAGAATTAATTCTGATTTTTAAAACTATTCTGTTAACTGGGGGTCGGAGGTAGGGTCGGTGTAATGATCGACCCTGGGTGTGACCACCCCTATTCTGGATTTCTCGAACACTGAGGGTCGATACTCAGGGTCTGGTAGGGTTGATTGGCCATCGACCCCCATGCGACCCCCTGTGGGTTTTGGTCGATTTTCTTCCTTCAGTCCATTCTTCGTGTTTGAGGTCCTATGGCTTGCTCCTATAATCCATTCTACACATGTTCGATGGTCTAGAACCATGATTCTACCACCTATATGGTTTTCATGATTTTCCCCCATGGTTTTTCATGAAAACCTAACCATGGGTTGATGGTTGGGGTTTCTTCGAGATCATACTCTCTGCATTATCTATCCTAAGGTCCTTTAGCAATTCTTGGAATTAGTATCCATACCTGAGAAGAATACTCCTTCTTTGCAACTCTTCACCCTTGGCCTTCTTCTCTTCTTTCCTTCTCTTTTCCTTCTTTTCCTTCTCTTCTCTTTCTCTCAATTCAATTAGGGTTGTAGAAGGAGTAAAAGAGGCTTAGGGACGTCCTAATTATAGAGTAAAAACTCTTAAAATAAGTTCCATTGATATTTGGAAGGAATCCCATCAAAATTAGGAAACATTCCTAATTTTTAGATTTACCGAGTACCGGGGGTCGATAAGGGGGGTCGGAGATCCCGTCGACCCCTGGTTCCTAAAGTGTCCGACCCACCATGTAAAACTGGGGGTCTGACTTCTGTCTTGGGGGGGTCTGACCCTCCCTTGCTGGGTATGCGACCCTCCCCTTAATTTAAGTGTTTTTGGGTCAGTTTAATACTTGGGATCGTGATCTCGTTTACGTACTTGGTCCATTTGGCTCATCCATGATGGGTAGACCTGGTTTAAGGTGGTATTACTGGGTTAGTTTGATACGGGTCTTTCGGGGTAGCACCTGGGATCTTAGTTTCTGCAACCACAGGGGTAGGGTCGCAGGGTAAGATAGCACTTGGGGTCTTAGTTTCTGCGACCCCAGGGTGTAGGGTCACAGGTGGGGTCGGATATTATTCGACCCTATGTGCGACCACACCCTCCTTGGGACTTCCCGAGGGCATGTGGTCGATCATGTGGTCTCATGGGGTCGGATATCATTCAACCCTATGTGCAACCACACGTGTTCTTGGTCGAACTTTCACTCTTAAGTCCATTCTTTCATGTTTGGATCCTTTGGCTTATCATCATGGTCTTTCCTATGATCGTTCTATGGCTCAAACTACAATTTTTATCCATTGCCCACAATGATTTCCTCCTTGGATTCCCTTGGAACTTTGTCCATGGATGGATGATTTGGGTATCTCCTAATCCTATGTTCTTCATAAACTATTCTAGGCTCTCAATTCAGGTAGGGATTTAGGTTCATACCTTGGTTTCACTGAGATTTAGAGGCTTATCTCAACTTCCTCTCTTCCTTGGCCTTCTTCTTCAATTCTCCTTCTCTTCTTTCTCTTCTCTTTCTCTCACTTTCAATTAGGGTTCTAAAGGAGTGGAAGAGGCTAAGGGACATCCTGTTTATAGAGGAAAACCCTCCATAATATGCCTCAATGAGTTTAGGAAAGACCCCCTTTGAATTAGGAAGGTTTCCTAATTTTTAGTTTCTGACTGTTTTTGTAGGGTCGGATGTGGGGTCACAGAACCCGTCAACCCTACGTTTTTTAAGACATGTGACCCCATCACCAAAAAATCATGGGTTGGACTCTTTTGGGGTGGGGTCGAACTTACCTGTTTAGGCATGCGATCACACACTCATTTTTAACTATTTTTGAGTTAAATTTCATACCTGATTTTGTGATTTCTTCACCCACTTGGACCACTTGGCTCGACCATGATAGGTAGACCTGGTACAAGGTGGTAAGACCAGTTAGCTCGATACAGGTCTTATAGTATCCATGTAGTCTTCAACAGTAACACCTGTAACATCAGAAACTAAAAAGAATTACACGCGCGAGGGCCAGCTTTCCAACTTGAGCTTAGTGAGAAAACAAAAGAATGCAACAAACATAGGCATGCTTTCAATTCATATCTTTGGTTTGGTTTTAAAGTCTATAATATGCTATAGAAAGGATTGGCGGCCACCGCATCTCTACAAACACCATTGCCATTCCACATGCACCCATAATGGAATAGAGATAGAGCTAAAGTGTCCAGATCAATCACCGTCAATACTTCCCCTAATGCCCTACGCATACCAACACGTAAGCCCCTATTCATGCGTGCTTACAAACTGGGCAAGAAATTAACCAATCCTAAATGTCATCCAGTGTATCCAAGGCCTCACCCCAGCATCCCTCAATACGTCCATAGAGAGTCAAAGACTATACTGTCCGAGACCACTTCCCCTGATGCCCTACGACATAATAATTCTGCTAAGGTAATGGCGATACAATGATGTCAGTGAACAAGAATTGATTAGAGATAGAGCTTAAGTTTGGTGACCAGGATGAACCATAATGTCGTGTCCTCCCCCTGATGCTTTACTCGCATCCAACATACTAACTACACACACACACACACACACACAATCACATGCCTATTCCTGGCATCATCATCATCATGATATAAATAACATAATATAAATATGCATGAGCAGTAATAACTGGAATATTGGATGACATGTGAGATGCACTTTACCAACATACAAGCATAAAATCAATCATGGCATTGGACTCAATAAATAAAATAGCTTGTTATTAGCCAATTAGTTTAGGTCTTGTTTCCTCACCTTTGATTGATGTTTGTTCCTCTCCCAAGCTTTAGAAGTCACTTTGAATCTATTAGGAACCTAAAAAATTAATGGATATAAGTTATGGTTCAATTTTACCAAGTTACAGTAGTCAAAAACCTTGTTTGGTCTTAAAATATGCTTGTTGTTATCGTGTAGTCGCACGTGTGGTTGGACCTGTGGTCGCAATATATGAGACCACACACTGTGTGTTCGAACCTTGTGGTCGCATGTTATGTGACCACACCCTACAACCACACCTTTCCTGGGAACTTCTCGAATAGCTTTGGTCGATCCTCTGGTCACTCTGTGGTTGACCAAAGCTGTGACCATACGAAGTTTTGGTTGATTTTACTTCTCATATGAGTTTTTCCTCATGGATCATCAATGGGATTCATCCTAAGATCAATTTATGGCCTCTAATCATAGTTTTTACCTCATCCATTATCCCTAACCTATTCTCTATGGTTTCCAATGTAAAACCTATAACCGAATCATTATATTAGGTTCCTCACATCAACTTGAAAATAACCTATTCTATCTAATTTACCCTACAGAGTCAAATCCATACCTTAAGCTTGCTGTAGAGGTGGAATTATTCTCTTTAAAACCTTCCTCAAGCTTTCCTCTGCTTCTCTTCTTCATCTTCTTCTTTTCTTCTTCTCTCTTTTTCTCTCTCTTAGGTTTAGGGTTTCAATTTGGGTTCTAAAAGAGCGAGAAAGGCTAAGGAACATTCCTTATATAGAGGGAAAACCTCAATATAGAGTCCCACTTCAATTAGGAAAGAGTCTCCCTCAAATTAGGAAAGTTTCCTAAGCACGGAGTTGGTTCAGCATCGTGTGGTCGCACGTGTGGTCTCAAAATCAGTGAGACCAGACGTCATGTGGTCTCATGTGTGTGGTCTTATGTTGTGTAGTCTCATGTGTGACCACACGTATCGACCACACCCCTCAAAACTGCCATCACACGTCCAAAATTTATTGGTTTTTAGTTTTTGACTAGTTTCTTCCACACAACTTAACCAGTCAACCACACCAACTAAATTTAACTTGTTGCTTATCTTATCTTGGGTTTCTTCATACAATTGTTTCACTTGAGCCGGTTATGATGGCAAGGCTAGTCACGACATGAGAACGTAAGGTTAGACAGGGTTCTTGGTGTCCGGGTCTTACATAGCATATCCTAGAACTGGATGAAACCTCGCTCAAGCCCAGACACTCGTTGCTCCATACTGGTGAGTTTTTGAGGCATACGTCGCTTATGCACAGTTAAAATGGTCTTATGTGCCTATCATTGGTCATCCAAAGTGGTCACCAAGGAGCAAACCCCTCGTAACTCTTCCATCTCGACAACTATAGCCTGAGGAGCTGTCATTATTGAAACCTAATCACCACCTACAACATGTAATGAACTCTCCTTCTCGTCATCAACGGACTTATCCTCACCCTCTGTAATCGGCATGGATGGAGCCTCCTTACTAGTGTCCACATGCATGGGAGAAGCATCTCCACTGCTGCTAGGTACTACTAGCTCATCATCAGAGGAAGATGAAGGGATGACAACCCTACGTTGAGCCTTCCTGGCATGGTGACGTCTACAAATGGGATAGGATGGTGGACATTGCTTAGCTCCTTATCATTGAAAACAATATCCTGAAGCCCGAGCTCATGCAGCATATCCTAACCAAAATCAGTATGAACCCCAGTCTCAGTGTCAAGCTCCAAAGTGAGATTAAACCCCATGTTGGTGAACAACTGGGTGAGTAGTCGACCATAGGGGAGACTACTGGTCCATGTGTATAAAGAAAAATGGACCATGGTTCTCATTATCAGATAAGGAAGGCAAATCTAATAGCGAACAGTGATGTTGTAAGCCAGGAACTCACAAAAGTGCACTATCGCATCCCTGTGTCTACTTCTAGGCATTAAGTTGTGCTGTAATGCAACTGCATATCCTAGGAATCGGATGTTACACCCCAATTTTGGACTAACCAATGGTGTGATGAACCATCATGAAAACCAACGGTTCAAACCAGGATCTCTTATAGGCATGCCAACCATGCTAAAGCAAAACACATTCCATATTAATAATCAGAGTAAATAAATAAATAGCGAAAGTCTTATTAATAATGAACTGAGAGTCTATAGTGATAATTAAATATTTAACAAGTTATCTTCAAGTAACCAAAACATAATTCATACTGAATACAAGTATCACAATACGAAAGTTAACCACTAAGTGTAAACATAGTTGAAACACTAGCTTAACGAGTCATATCCGTCCTCTACAGCTTGTACATCCATAGCCGATGCATGTCCACATGTTGGTATATTCATATAATCTTCAATCGAAACACCTGCAACATCAAAAACTAAAAAGAACTATGCACGCGAGGGTTAACTCTTCAACTTGAGCTAAGTGAGTGAACAAAACAATGCAACCAACATATGCATGCATTCAATTCATATCTTTGGTCTGGTTTTTAAGTTTGCAATGTGCTATAGAAAGGTCTGGTGGCCTCTGCACCTCTATACATGAGTGTGTGAATTTGCCAAATGAATCAAACACCAATGCCATCCCACATGCACCCACCATGGAATAGAGATAGAGCTAAACCACCATGGAATAGAGATAGAGCTAAAGTGTCCGGATCAAACACCAATAATACTTCCCCTGATGCCCTACCCATACCATCACGTAAGCCCCTATTGGTAAAGGCTTGCGAACTGGGCTTGCGATTAACCAATTCTAATGCCAAACAGTGTATCCAAGCCTCACCCCAGCATCCCTCAATACCTCCATAGAGATAGAGCTAAGGCCCCCCGGTAAAGTCAGAGACCACACAGTCCAAGACTACCTCAGTTGATGCCCTACGACGTAAATAGTTTATTATTATCCAATTAGTTTAGGTCTTGTTCCCTCACCTTTGATTGATGTTTCTTCCTCTCCCAAGCTTTGAAAGTCACTTTGAATCTATTAGGAACCTAAACAATTAATGTATTTAAGTTAGGGTTAAGGTTTACCAAGTTACAGTAGTCAAAAACCATGTTTGGTCTCAAAATATGCTTGTTGTTATCTTGTGGTCGCAAGTGTGGTCGAACCCTGTAGTCGCAATATATAAGACCACACACTGTGTGGTCGAAATGCGACCACACCATGTGACCACACCTTTCCTGGGAACTTCCCGAATAGCTGTGGTCGACACTCTAGTCACCCTATAGTCGACCGCAGGCTGTGACCACATGATGTTTGGTAAATTTCCCATCTCTATCCAAATTCTTTCTGAGTCGATTCCTCGGCTCATCACATAGGTTCATCCATTGGTTGTCCTATTGCCATTATGTATAGTTTCTCATTATTAATTATTCCTATCCTATTTTCTCATGGTGTTTCTTAAAAATTCTATAACCGAAATCAATATATTAGATTTAACATATCAATCTTGAAAATAACCTATTCTATCTTATCTACTCCATAGAGTCAAGTCCATATCTTAAGCTTGTTTTAGAGAGATAGAACTTTTCTCTACAAAACCTTTCTCTCCAAGCTTCTTCTCCAAATCTCCATCTTTCGCTTTTCTTTCTCTTTCTCTCTTAGGTTTAGGGTTTCAATTTGAGTTCTAAGGGTGAGAGTGGTTAAGGGACGTCCTTTATATTGAGGGAAAACCTCTATATAGAGCCCCACTTTAATTAGGATAGAGTCCCCCTCAAATTAGGAAAGTTTCCTAAACACGGAATCTGTTCAGCATCATGTGGTCGCACGTGGGGTCGTAGAATCCATCGACCACATGTCCAAAATATGCGACCACACGTTGTGTAGTCTCATATGTGTGGTCTCATGTGTGTGGTCTCATGTGCGACCACACGTATCAACCACACCCCTTAAAAATGCCACCACAGGTCCAAAATTTACTGGTTTTTAGTTTTTGACTGGTTTCTTCCATACAAACTTAACCAGTCAACCACGCCAATAAAATTTGACTTGTTGCTTACTTATCTTGTGGTTCTTCATACAATTGGTTCACTTAAGCCGATTATGATGGAAAGACTGATCGCGACACGAGAAAGTAAGGTTAGACCGGGTTTGTGGCATGCGGGTTTTACAACTTCACCACCCTTAATAGATATTTCATCCTCGAAATTTAAATGTACTTCGAAGTCGAATAGGTGGGAATACTGCTTCAGCATTGCATCTTCTTCTTCCCATGTAACCTCCTTCCCATCTTAGCTTTGCTAGGTTACTTTTACATAATAAATATCCAAACTTTGGAGATGTTATACCTTCCAACTGGTGATCTAGGTACCACTTCAAAAGTTAAATCTTCAATCTATTTCGGTGGATCCACGATCAATGCCCGTGATGGATCTCCAACGTACTTCTTCAATAGAGACATGTGACATACAATGTGCACACTAGACATGGATGATGGTAATGTGAATTAATATGCTACTTTTCTACATCTCTATAAAATTTTATAAGGTTCAAATATATATAGGACATAACTTTCCCGTCTTACTGAACCACTTCAAACCACATATAAGTGACATCATCAAGAACACTTTGTCACTTACGACAAACTCGAGGTCTTGGTGTCTCTTATGACAACTTTGAGCTGTCTTGGCGCTTTTCTTTGATCTTGTATGCCACTCAATAGGTTTTTTCAACAAACTCAGGTCTTACAATTCTTCGTTCACCATCTTTATTCCAAAACAGAGGAATTCGACATTCCTACCGTATCATGCTTCATAGGTGACATCTATATGGTAGCTTTGTAGCAAAATTAATCAGTGGTAACTTCTCAACTCAAGCTCTTTTGAAAATAATTTCATAGACTTGGAAAATAGTTCCTAGGATTTATATAGTCTGCTTCGACTGTTTGTCAGTTGGAGGGTAAAATACGGTACTAAACTTCAACTTTGGTCCCATCTCTTTCTATACTCTCTCCCAAAACTTTGGGGCAAAGCGTGAGCCTATGTCAGATACTATGCTCTCAGGCATACCATTAAATCTGGTACTATTATCCACATATAGCTTAGCCAGCTGCTCCAAAGCACACCAAGGTAGTATAGAAACGAAACGAGCCATCTTTAAAAGACAATCAACAATCACCCAAACTGTGTCAACCGATTTGGGAGTCAGTGGTAAATCGGTGATATAGTCCATTGTAATGTAGTTCCACTTCCAAACTAGCTCTAATAGTGGCTATAGTAAGCCTACTGGTCTTTGTCTTTCAGCTTTTACTTGCTGATAATTTAGTCACTGAAACATGCATTTAGCCACAACTACTTCCATTCCCTTCCATCAAAATAATCTCTTCATGTTTTGGTTTATTTTGTACTTCTAGGATGTACCCAATACGGAATATAATGGGCTTTTAGCATTATCCTGTATCTATGATCAGAGTTTTTTACTTTCAGATATGCATAATGATCCTCTGTATCTCATGACCTTTTTCACATCCGAAGTTATTCAGGATTAGGTTTTTCTTTCTCTAAATCTTCTTGCACTGCTCTCAGATATGGATCTAACAAAATTGCTACTTTTACTTTGTCCATTAAATTAGAGATGATCTTTATGTTGTGAACGCAAGCGTGGAACTATTGCTTCTTAAGTTCATCTATAAGTTCTTGCTCAATTTCATCATCACGAGTTTCTATCAATTGTTGCTCTTCTTCTAATCTGAATTTGTTGTTGTGAAATATAAGGCAGCATTTCTACTGGGTCCTTCCTTGGACAATCTATTCCCATTTTTGCTCAAGGCCTCAACTACCACATTAGCCTTGCTCTGGTGACATTAAATATCACAGTCTTAACACTTCAGGAGTTCCAACCATTTTCTCTACCTCTTCTTTAAGTCTTTCTGAGTAAAGAGATAAATAAACTCTTGTAAATTGATTTAATCTGAAATTCTTCTCCGCATAGATAATGTCTCCAAGTCTTGATTGCATAAGTCATTGTCGGTAACTTTAAGTCATGAGTCGGGTGATTCTCTTTATGTCCCTTCGGTTATCTTGAAGCATATACAATCACTTGTTCTTCTTGCATCAACCCGCATCCTAGACCCAATCCGAAAGCATCAGTGTGTAGGGTAAAAAGTTTCCCTGGTGCCAAAACGATCCAGATGGGAGCTAATATCAACCTTGCTTTTAGAGTCTGTAAACATTATTCACACTTAACAGTCTAAGTAAACTTCTCTCCTTTCCTGGTTAACTTCGTAAGAGTTACAATGATCTTAGAGTAATCCTCCATAAATCGTTTGTAATAACTAGCTAAACTTAAGAAACTTCTGTTCTTCGCAATGTTCTTTAGGTGCTTCTCACCATACGATTGCCTCTATCTTAATAGAGTCCACCTTTATTCCTTTTGATGATACTATGTGACCCAAGAAGGTCACTTTGTTTAATCAAGTCTCATACTTCCTGGACATAAGCTTCTCCCTTCTTAGCTGTGGTAAGGCTGCTCAAATATCCGTTATAAGACTTCCTTTGTCTTTGGAATAGACTAATATATCATCTACGAAAACTATGACTAACGTGTCTACACGTCATGGAACACTCGATTCGTAAGCTCCATAAAATTTGTTGCGACATTGGCCCATCCATAAGACATGATCAGGAAATCATAATGCCCATTCTCGATTATAAAAACTATCTTCGAAATATCGCTGTCCAATTTCTTCAGCTGATGATATCTTGACAGAAGATCAATCTTCGAAAATAACTTTGCTCTTGGCAAATATTTAAACAAGTCATCGATTTGAGATAGTGGATATCTGTTCTTGATCATTAGCTTGTTCAATTCTTAATAATCTATACATAACCGAACACTAACATCCTTTTTCTTCATGAATAGCATTGGCACTCTTTGTGATGAAATACTTGACTGATTAGAACCTTTGTCTAATTACTTTTGTAATTGAGTCAACAATTCCTTCAACTCTGTAGGAGCTATTTTATAGGGTGCCTTTGACATAGGTGTCATCCTTGGTAACAAGTTAATAACAAACTCGGTCGTACAATCAGGTGGTAACCCAGGTAAGTCTCTTGGAAACACATCAGGGAATTTATGCATCACATCAATATCTTCCATCTACGGTGCTTCTTTGGTAACGTCCACCACAGATACCAAATATCCAACTCCTTTCTTTTCAAAGCATCTCTTTGCCTTTAGTGCAGAGAGGATAAGCATCTACTTCCTAGGCAATTATGTGCCGTCTTTGTTCTTAAATGACAACCTCTTCTATGCACAGAATAGCTTTGTAGAGTATTGAGACAACTAGTCTATCCCCAAGATGACATCAAAGTCTACCATCATAAGTAGAACTAGGTTGCATCTCAATTCTGTCCATCCATACGATTCGAACATTGTTTATAATACTCACCTATGCAACATTTAGTCCAAAAGGGCTTTAACTAGCAAAATCTGGTTTAAAGTTCTTAAGAGCTTGTCTAGTTCCTTCATCTCTTATCATTTTTCAAAGACTAACGCCAATAATCTCATATCCCAAAAAGTTCATTAGCTTACACCTCTTTTATCATTGTTATTCTACCCTGATCTCTCTATCATATACCTCGAAAAGTATCTTGTGATTGTTACTGATTTCATATCCCATGTTTACCTATAAGCATTAGTGTATATGCTTATAATTTCATCAAACTTTCACAGTCTTTACTTAATCATTTCATTTAACATTGGGCATAACTCAGTATTACTTGTACTAATCCAATATTATCAATGCCACCTTTTTTGATTTTATACTTGCATCCACTCTTAGATCTGCCCTTACAAAAAATCTTTAGCCTTATCAAAATTCATACGGATATAGCCATATTTAACTTTACTTAAGCACTATCAATTCTGTACTGGCTACTCTTGGTAGTTATCACTTCTTGCTTATGCACTCTTTTATAGATATGACTCATATCCATCCAACAATCTCAGAACAGCTTCTCCATTACTTTATTTGAGGTTTCTTGGCTATAGAGATTTATCTGAATCCAATTGTCTCCCATAATTCTCCTTACTAATCAAGTATCTTAACAATGGAGGTCAGGAAAGGTAAATCAGAATGTTTATCCAAAAGTATTTCATTTTCTTCTTTTGAATTCAGTATGATGACAAACACTTGCTTTATCTAGTGAACCTAGATTCAAAGGATCAGGAGTAAACCTATGGTAATCTAACCGGGATCCAAAGGTCATTAGGTTGCACCATGGTCATAATACATGGAAGTAGAGGTTCTACAACTCTTAACCTCATGGATTATAGGTTTTATTAGGTATATAATGCCATTGGTCAAGGTACTACAACAGTAAATCTAGAGAATTTTTGGGACATCAATAAATCAGGTATTAATCGGAAAGATGTACATTCAAAATGATTAAACCTTTAAGTATTCATTTAGTTGATATCTCTATTCATGTTATCTATCATGAGAGTAACTTATATTAGTATAACCATGACTAATACTAAAGAAACAATATCTGTAACTCCAATTGACAAGTTGAATTGATAAGGTATCCTGTCAAGGCACGAGAATTTAAAATCAGGTATGTGCATCCGCTATAATTATAAAGATAAGTCAATGATTCATCGCATCCTATATACACCTGTCTAGATATATGGTCACAATAGATTTGTTCCTTTACTGAGAATGTTTGAGGCTTCATCTTCAGAAAATATTCTTCAAACCTTGTTGGATCATTCTGCCATGGGGTAGCTATCTCTTACCTTGGTGGATGATAAGGGTGACCACGTTGATACACTACTTATTGTGCACCAAGTTTCTACATTGTGTTGTGCGTATGGGTCTTACTGTATGGTAGGTACTGTGTTATAGCTAACAGGTGCTAGAAATAGTGTTGCTACCAACCAGTACCGCACTTGGTCTGACCTGGACGTGTTGGTGTAGCATTGGCAACTTGGATAGTGATTTTCATGGAAACTTGCATAGTCGGTCTCATTTGTTGTTACTCTTGCATTTTGTCAGGCCAAGTTTATTACAACCGTAGCCAAGGCACTTGGTAGTCCAGGTAGATTGGCTGGAGTGGCCTGGTTATTCACCTCATTTGATTTTCTCTAATTTGATTATCATTATTTAGCATCTGCTTAGATGAGTTTTCACTACCCATTCTTGACCTAGATAGTGGTGGGGTCAAGTTACAACCTCTTCTTAATGCTCAGTACGAAATGGATCAGCTTGTGGTGGATCTCACTCTAAGTCTCTACGTCACCCAGGAGTATAGCTTTATCTTCTTTTATAGCTACTCTCATTTTAGGTGTATGGCCATTGTTCTCCTATCTCTGTTGGATTTAGCCCAAGATCTTTCCCTTTACCTCTACTGGGATTTGGGCAGTACTATCCATTTTTCTTCTTTCTCTATTATACATCGAGTTTCACATCTTGTGAGTACCAACTCGATATTCTAATTTTCTGCTTTACAGATGCTTCCTTCTTGTTACTGTACAATATCCTTTGTATACTCAAGCAACAATCCGGCTTATAGACTGTACCATATGTTATTTATTTATCAAGATACATTTAGATTCTCTTTTTCTTCTGTCCATATATACATATGGTTCCACTTTTAATATCTACATTATTGTTTTATTTAAGTTCTGTTTCAACCAGCATAGGTGCTTATGATGTATTTGTATTAAAGATTTTGATTTATCCAAACTCTGTTCATGAACTTTAGTAAAAGTACTCAAGTTTGATGGGCAAGGCCTGAGAGCTCTAATATTAAGTTGTTACACCCCAATTTTGGACTAACCAATGGTGTGATGAACCGTTATAAAAACCAACGGTTCAAACCAGGATCTTGTATAGGCTAAGCCAACCATGTTAAACCAAAACACATTCCATAGTAATAAACAGAGTAAATAAATAAATAGCGAAAGCCTTATTAATAATGAACTAAGAGCCTACAGTGATAATTAAATATTTAACAAGTTATCTTCAAGTAACCTAAACATAATTAATACTGATTACAAGTATCACAATACGAAGTTAACCACTAAGCGTAAACATAGTTGAAACTCTAGCTTAACGAGTCGTATTCGTCCTCTAGAGCTTGTACATCCATAGCCGCTGCATGTCCACACGTTGGCGTATTCATATAATCATCAATCGAAACACCTGCAACATCAGAAACTAAAAAGAATTATGCACGCGAGGGTCAACTCTCCAACTTGACCTCAGTGAGTGAACAAAATAATGCAACAAATAAATGCATGCATTCAATTCATATCTTTGGTCTGGTTTTTAAGTTTGCAATGTGCTATAGAATGGTTTGGTGGCCCCTGCACCTCTATACATGAGTGTGTGAATCTGTCAAATAGATCAAACACCAATGCCTTCCCACATGCACCCACCATGGAATAGAGATAGAGCGAAACTGTCCGGATCAAACACCGATAATACTTCCACTGATGCCCTACCCATACCAACACGTAAGCCCCTATTAGTAAAGGCTTGCACACTGGACTTGCAACTAACCAATTCTAATGCTAAACAGTGTATCCAAGGCCTCACCCCAACATCCCTCAATACCTCCATAGTGATAGAGCTAAGGCCCCCCAGCAGAGTTAGAGACCACACGGTCCAAGACCACTTCCCCTGATGCCCTACGACGTAATATTTTTCTAAGGTAATGGCGATACGATGTTGTTAGTAGGCAAGACTTGAGTAGAGATAAAGCTAGAATCTAGTGAAGAGTTCAAAAACTACAATGCCATGTCCTCTCCTTGATGCTCCACTCGCTTTCGACACACCAACCACACACATAAATTCACATGCTTATTCCTAGCATCATCATCACCATCACGTTATAAATAAATAAAATTAAACATGCATAAACAGTAATAGCAGGAATATTGGATGACATGTGCGATGTATATTACAAGCATACAAGCATAGAATCAATCATGGCATTGCACTCAATAAAGTAAACAATTTATTATTATCCAATTAATTTAGGTCTTATTCCAGCACCTTTGGTTGATGATTGTTCCTCTCCCAAGCTTTGGAAGTCACTTTGAATCTATTAGGAACCTAAACAATTAATGTATTTAAGTTAGGGTACAATTTTGCCAAGTTATAGTAGTCAAAGACCTTGTTTGGTTTCAAAATATGTTTGTTGTTATCATGTGGTCACACCTGTGGTCGAACCCTGTGGTCGCAATATATAAGACCACACACTATGTGGTCGAACCCTATGGTCGCATTTTATGCGACCACACCATGTGACCACACCTTTCCTGAGAACTTCCCAAATAGCTATGGTCGACCCTCTGGTCACCCTGTGGTCGACCACAGGCTGCGACCACATGTTGTTTGGTCAATTTTTCATCTCAATCTGAATTCTTCCTGAGTCAATTCCTTGGCTCATCACTCTAGTTCATCCTTTGGTAATCCTATGGCCATTATGTACAGTTTCTCATTATCAATTATTCTTAACCTATTTTCTCATGGATTTTCTTTGAAATTCCATAACCAAAATCATTACATTAAATTTAACACATCAATCTTAAAAAGAACCTATTCCATCCGATCTACCCCATAGAGTCAAGTTCATACCTTAAGCATGCTGTAGAGAGATAGAACTTTTCTCTACAAAACCTTCCTCTCCAAGCTTCTTCTCCAAATCTCCTTCTTCACCTTCTCTTCCTTTCTCTTCCTCTCTTAGGTTTAGGGTTTCAATTTGAGTTCTAAGAGAGTGAGAGAAGCTAAGGGACGTCCTTTATATAGAGGGGAAAACTCTATATAAAGTCCCATTTTAATTAGGAAAGAGTCCCCTTTAAATTAGGTAAGTTTCCTAAACACGTAGTCTGTTCAGCATCGTGTGGTAATACGTGGGGCTGTAGGATCCATCGACCACATGTAAAAAATATGCGACCACACGTTGTGTCGTCTCATATGTGTGGTCTCATGTGTGTGGTCTCATGTCCGACCACACGTATCGACCACACCCCTACAAAATGCCACCACAGGTCCAAAATTTACTAGTTTTTAGTTTTTGACTAGTTTCTTCTACACAAACTTAACCAGTCAACCACGCTAACTAAATTTGACTCGTTGCACCATATCTTGTGGTTCTTCATACAATTGATTCACTTGAGCCGATTATGAAGGAAAGACCGATCGTGACACGAAAACGTAAGGTTAAACCGGGTTCGTGGCGTGTGGGTTTTACACCAGATGTCAGTTGCCCTTGCATAAATCCTAAACCAACATCATATACTCTCAAATCTTTGCCAACTCCCACTCATCAACCATGGGAATTTTGGGCTCTACATAGACCCTCTCTCCCTCAGTAGATATACCCAGACTCTCTACTAGGTTGGCAATGGTAATAACAACAAGTCTACCCTTGACCCAACTGCAGATTTACAAGGTGTAACCATTTGCACTGTCCTCCATACCTCTATTCACCTATAAATTGCAGTAGAAATGTCGAACCATATCCACCCAAGTAGGCAAGTAAAACTGATGGCCAACAACCAACCCATATCACTGAAGGCCTGATGAACATCGAATCTGTTTAGTTCATCTACAAAGATGAACCAACCTGGCTTTACTAATCGTCGTTCAAAAGAAGGCGAAGCTGCTACAACCCCCTCTGACCTAAAGTGTAATGGATCATAGGTCGATGGTACCTGACAATGTAATCTCTCTATCCCTACAGCAGAATACTCAGCACCAAAAGGACCAGGAATATTGTAAGACCCGCACTCTATGAACCCGATCTAAACCTTTAATTCATATCGTAACAAGTCTTCCAATCATCACCGGGCCAGACGGGACGAGAGGATGACCAGCAGGTACGATAACGGACCTAAAAGTATGATATTTTTTCATACCGGTCTATGGTACCGATTGATGGTACCAGTCGACCGGTAGGTTTGCGCAGGCAAACTGGTTAGATCCAAAAATGGATCTCTACGGGTCCCACTTTCCAAATCTCTAGCCTGAGGACTTTCTTAACATAAGGAAACTTCCTAAATGCTATCCTAGTATATTTAAGGACCCTTAAACATCCTTAGAACTCTTTCATTGATCCTCACAAACCCTAGAGAGGAGAAAGAGATCGAAGAAGGAGAAAGAGCTAAGGAAGGAGGGAGAGGAGCTGTCGTTTGCCATTGGACGATGAACACCATACTTGCGAACCAACGGTAATTTCTTGAACCTCCTATAAGTTAAGCATTATAGATGGTTAGTCATGAATTGATCAATACAATGCAAGGCAAGGTATTGATCTAAAACCCTTAAATTTCGAATTCTAGGTTAAGGATCATCGAAACTAAAACTTGAATGGAAGATGAAACAACTCTAACTCATTGCTCAGGCCCTAGAATGTATAGAAAAAACCCTAAAACCAATAGGGGTGACCGACAGAAGACGAACGCCGAGTTGATGGTCTTCCAGAGGCATACCGGTCTACCATACCGGTCACACCATATGCGACAGGTACCTCTCGGAAACTGGTCTGTGGATGACCGATCGACCATACCGGTTGTACCTTTCCCCATAGTACAGCGACCGGTGCTTGCGACCGGTACTTGAGACCGGTAAGCACTATGAGGGGTATATTTTGATCCAGTTGGTTTTTCGACCAACATAAACCCTAAGAAACTAATTCTAATTCAACCCTAACATCACATAGAACCTTGTGATAGCATGTTTGGATTCTATGATGCGGAGCAAGCTAGCAATCAAGCATCAGGTAAGGGAATCAAACCTAAATCCTAATAACTTAATAACAGTAAAACATTGTTAATAATTATGATTCTGTGGAATGGTGTTTGTGCATACTCGAATGTCATCTTTACTTTCAGTTATTATATTGTTCATGCATACTCGCTATGCTAGGATGTGACTGTTAGGCATGTGATTGTTTTCATTGGTGTATGGAATGGGAAGGGCCTGGGGTTTGGGATCATTCCTCACACTAGCACCTTTTTGTATCGCTTCTGTCTTAGCATGCTTGGTGAGGGTAGGGTATCAGGGGAGCAACTGGCACTGTGGTCTCTGGCCTGATCACTAGACTCGAGCCCTATCTCTATGCCGTAGATAGCTGTGCTGGGATAGGGCCTACTGTGATGACATATAGGATTGGTTAGTTGTGAGCCCAGTTTGCAAGCCCTCACCAATAGGGGCTGACGTGTTGGTATGGGTAAGGCATCAGGGGAAGTGTTGGCGGTGTTTGATCCGGACACTTTAGCTCTATTTCTATTCCAGGTTGGTGCATGTGGGAGGACAGTGGTGTTTGATCTATTGGGTGGATTCACATACTTGTGTATAGAGGTGCGGTGGCCACCAATCCTTTCTATAGCACATTGCAAACTTAAAAACAGACCATAATATGAATGTTACTCATGCATGATGTGTATTGCATTGTCGGATTTTCTTAGTGGGCTAAGTTGTGAGTTCACCCTTGTGTACATACTATTTTTAGATGTTGATGCAGGTTACACTGTGGTGGACTACGTGGATGCTCCAATATATGGAAGAGTTGCTGCCCTAGAAGTACAAGCAGGGGAGGACGAGCTGACGCTTCATATGAGTGCCCTTTCTGCGTGTACCTCTAGGATATTAGATTTGTTTATTTTATTTATTTTCAGTTGGATATATAAGTGATGTAAGGATAATTATTTACGTTCTGGTGTTTTGAATAATTGGATATTTTATTTAAATTATCAATAGAGAACTCAGTTCATTTAATTTAAGACTTCTACTGTATTTGATTATATTCTGATTATGGTTATGTGCAATGGTTTGTATGAGCTTATTGAGATCCTGGTGTGAACCGTTGGTTCAGTAACGGTTCACTCACACTTTTGGTTCAGTCGAAATTAGGGTGTAACAACTAGGTATAAGAGCTCTTAGGTGTCCAACAGACCATATTTGCACCTAACAGAGTCAATAAACTGAGATAGGAAGAATTTAAAAGCCTTAATAAAACACACCTTAAACACCTGTTTGATGCCTGAGACCAAATAAGAAAGAGCATAACATACCAAACTGAAATAAGAACTTAATGAACAGTCGTGCTCTAGATAGAAAACCATGTTAAACAGGTAAAAAATAATCATTAACATCCAAAAAGTGAAGAGTTAATTGTACTACAAGGTACAGTCCGCAAGCCAGATAGTTATCATGTTATAATAAAACTATACTGATAGTAGAGAGAGAAAAATGAAGTGATCTATCATGGTGTAAGAATCCCATTTTTGCCACCCTCAGCATAAATGAACCAATATGGCAGGTTTTCGGCCTTTAACTCAATGGTTGGTGATTCTCGAATGAAGCCCACAGTAGGGTCATAGGCTATTACCTACTTGGATGTATAGGTTGTGAAATTATTTTTGAAATGAGACCGGAATCTTCAAATTCTGACTTCAAACAAGGAAGATATCGCAGTTTGAAAGTGAAAGGGCATTTACATAATTATCGTATGATGCATGCATTATGGTCATCTGATATCGGAATCAGATGATTCAAAGGCCAATATATCTTATTTTCAGTCCTCTTCAAAGTGGACGTGAAAAATCCCAGATAAAGGTCAATAGTGGGCCCCATGTAAGCTTTCATGCAAAATTACCGTTAGAACTTCAAAGCTTCATATCTTTTTCGTTCAACGTCGGATTCAGATGAATCCAAGGTCATTATTCTTCATTAGTGATGTTCTACAAAGTGGACGTAAAAAATCTCGGGTAGATGTCTTCGAAGGCTCCCATGCAAAATTACCCATGGGAATGGTCATTTAATCTTCAAAAATTCATATTTTGTTCACCTCATCTAAATCAGGTAATTTCAGTTTCATTATGTTTCATTTTTAGTACTCTACAAAGTGGACATAAAGGATTTTCGGTAGAAGTCTCCGAAGGATCCCATGCAGAATGGTCAGCCAAATTATCGATAATTGGCCTACTTAAACTTCAAAAATTCATAAGTTGGCCATTTTATTTCCAAATGAGGTGATTCAAGTTCCAATATTCCTCATTTTTAATGTTCTACAAAGTGAACGCAGAAAATTTAAAATAGATGCTATCGAAAAATTCCATATGGAATGGTGACAGAAATAGACTATGAAATGTCAACCTTGGTCCAAACCAGCTTAATCCAACTTAGTCTAACTTAGCCCCGGCCTAGCTTAGACCAATCTAGACCAAGTTATGTCAGTCCATATGCTTGCATTTCTTTTATATGTGTATAATGTATAATATATTATTGTATATAATATATATATATATATATATATATATATATATATATATATATATATGTGTATTATAGGAAAGAGAGAGGAAAGTGAAGCCGTGGAAAGAGAGAAGAAAGAGAGGCCATGGGAAAGAGAATGGGAGAAAGAAAAAAAGAATGAGAGAGAGAAAAAAAGAAAAAAAAGATCTCTTTTATCTCTTTCATGTTTTTTATAAAGAAAACGTGAAAGAGAGAGGAGAAAGAAAAAAAAAGGAAGGAATGAGGAAGGAAAGAAAAAAAAATAAGAAGAAAAAGAAAAAAAGAAAAAAGGAAACATTTTCTAGAAAGAAAACATGAAAATGGAGGGAAAAAGAAAAAAAAAAAAGGAAAGGAAGGAAGAAGAAAAAGAATGAAGAAAGAAAGGAAAGAGAGAAGGAATTTTCTATAAGAAGGAAAGAGAAAAAGAAAAGAGAGAAGGGATTTTCTAGAAGAAGAAGGAGATAAAGGAAAGAAAGGAAGAAGAAAAAACGTGGGAAGGAAGAGAAGAAAGGAAAGAAGAAAAAAATGGAAAAAAAGGATTTTCTGGAAGAAAAAGAAGAAAAGGAAGGAAGAGAGAAGAAAGAAAGAAGAGGGGAGGATTTTCTAGAAGAGGGAAAAGAAGAAAACGTGTGGAAGAAAGAGGGAGAAGAGAAAAGGGAAGGAAGAGAAGAAAGGAAAGAAGAAAAAAGGAAAAAAAAGATTTTCTAGAAAAAGAAGAAAAGGAAAGAAGGATCATCTAGAAGAGGGGAGAAAAAGCATAAGAGAAGAAAGTGGATGCTTCTTTTTCCAGACCAGAAGGAGAGGAGGACGTGAGTGAGAAAGAGAAATGTGAGAGAGGGTGAAAGAAAGAGAGAAGAAGAAGAGAAAAGAAAAAATAGAGAAGAAGAAAAGAGAGAAAGAGAAGAGAGAGAGAAGCAGAAGAGGGGAGAAGGAGGGTTCGCATTAAAAGAGGTTGATACAACCTCCAATCATCCGACATCGATGGTTTTACTCTATTCGAGCATAAGGTTAGTACTCAAAATAAATTTAGAGGTCGTTAGAATGCTCGAATGCCAATTTTGCTTGAAAAAGGTTAATTTCCATGAAATCTCAATCAGGAATACTCTATTACATGCTTGTTAATGCGAGGATGCCTATGTCTAGTATTTTTCATGAATGATAATTTTTCTAAGCTATTCCAAGATAAAGTTTTGAATGATATATGATGATGTTTGATGTTTTTTGCAAATTTCATAAAGTGGTTTTCTAATCTAAAATTTCAAGATTTAGGATTCAAACTTTGGACGTACATCACATATATTTTTCCTTGAATTTTAAAGTCCAAATTTTTACGGGAGTCTCTCTGATATGTTAAATGACTACCCTATAAATTTCCTTCCTTTTGAAATTGGAGAAATATATCAAAAAATTTGTCTTTGACATTGCTATTTTACTCGAATGTAATGCAATCCTCCATCAGAAAGTCTCTAGAAAAGGGTCTTATGGCCATAATCAGAACATCCACTTTACATGAAATTTTCAAACATTAAATTCTTCTAAACAATAGCACTAGTTTCATATTTTTTTCAATTTTTATTGAATTAATATCAATTTTTAAAGGCATAGTGCTTTGATTTTGAATCTGTCATGATGTACTGATTTACATGATTGAAAAGAATCATTTTTCACAAAGAAAATATACTATTTTAAATTATTTTTCTTGATGAAATTTTAAGTTAGACAGTTATCTACATATACATATGTCTGTATTTAATTTTCATTAAGTATAGGATTTTATTTGGAATTTATGGTGCAACTGGTCAAAAATCTGGAACAGATTTGACCAGTGCACATGTCTGGTCTTAGGGCATATCATTGACCTATTTTTTCTCTCTTATGGGATTCAACTCCTTCATATGAAATATAATATATTAAATCATCTTCCTATGAAAAAACTTTAAGCTTGATTTTAGTTTCGGAAGACCTACTTATGTGTGTAATGTGACAAAATCTGAATACAGTTCATAGTTTTGTCCATTATCTGAAACCTTGTGTCACATTTTTTGGCAGTTTTGAGTCATTAATCTTCCAAATATCTTCATAAAAATTACAATTTTTCAAAGAATATTAAACTGTTTTTTTTAATAATTTTGCACTTTTCAAAAAAAGGTTTCATTGATGTCTCATTCATTGTAACATGCAAATTGTTTGTTTTAATAAATTATGCCATATTTGAATAAATGGCTATATTTGGAGCTTTCATATGCTTGTTTGGATTGTGCATACCATATTTACCATATTCCTTGTGTTGCTATATTTGGTAAAATAAATAGATTTTTTTACCATATTTAGTAGAATCTTAATTTCTTAACATTTTTAAGTCTTACTATATAAGACCCGTATTGAACTAACCGGTCATACGACCTTGTACCAGGTCTACCTATCATCGTCAATCCAAGTGAACCAAGTGTGTAAAGAAACCCTAAGACCAGGTATGATGTCTAACCTAAAAATAGCAAATGTGAGGGTAGGGTCACATGCCTAAACAAGTGTGGTCGACCCCACCTCAAAAGAGTCCAACCCATGACTTTTTAGTCGTGGGGTCGCATGACTAAAAAAACGTAGGGTCGACAGATTCTGCGACCCTACGTGCGACCCTACGATAGCAGACAGAATCCAAAAATTAGGAAACTTTCCTAATTCAAAAGGGGGTCTTTCCTAAACTCCTTGGGGCTTATTATGGAGAGTTTTTCTTTATTAAAAGGACGTCCCTTAGCCTCTTTCACTCCTTTAGAACCCTAATTGAAAGTGAGAGAAAGAGAAAGAGAAGGAAGAAAAGAAGAGAAGGAAAGTTGAAGAAGAAGACTAAGAAAGAGGAGGAAGTTCAGAGAATCCTCTAAATAAATGTATGAACCTAATTCTCTAACTAAATAAGAGATGCTAGAATAATTATGAAGAACATAGGATTAGGAGAAACCCAAATCAACCATCCATATCCATGGACAAGTTCCAAGAGATTCCATGGAGAAAATCATTATGGACAGTGGATAGTATGTAAAATTATAGTTTTGAGTCATAGAACAATCATTGAATGGACCATGATAGTAAGACAAAGGATCCAAACATGAATGGATGAACTTTAGAATGAAAGGTCGACTCAAAATACGAGTGGTTGCACGTAGGGTCGATTGATATCCGACCCTACAAGACAATAGGATCGACCACATGCCCTCTGGAAGTTCCAGGGAGGTTGTGGTTGCACGTAGGGTCGAATGGTATCCGACCCCCCCTGCGACCCTACACCCTAAGGTCAAAGAAACTGCTACCCTAGGTGCTACCCAACCTACAACCCCACAGGTTCTGTTAGTTTAAACATGTTGGAATTAATTCTAATTAAAATCTATCAACTTGTTAGGTCTTTCTAGTGATTTAAAAGTGATTCATAAAGCTTGAACGAGGATCTATGCTCAATCAAAGGTGGGGGAACAAAACCTAAACTAATTGGCTAATAATAAACTATTTTTGTTTATTGAGTCCAATACTATGAATGATTCTATGCTTGTATGATTGTAATGTACATATCACATGTCATCCAGTATTCCTGTTATTACTGTTCATGCATATTTAATTTCGTTTACTATAACATGATGATGATGATGATTCTAGGAATATGCATGTGAATGTATGTGTGTGGTTAGTGCACTTGATGCGAGTGGAGCATCAGGGGGAGGACGTGACACTGTGGTTCATCCTGGTCACCAAACTCTAGCTCTATCTCTACTCAAGTCTTGTCCACTAACATCGTTGTATCGCCATTACCTTAGCAGAACTATTACGTCGTAGGGGATCAAGGGAGGTGGTCTCGGACCGTGTAGTCTCTGACTCTGCCGGGGGGCCTTAGCTCTATCTTTATGGACATATTGAGGGATGCTGGGGTGAGGCCTTGGATACAATATTTGACATTAGGATTTGTTAGTTGCTATCCCAGTTTGCAAGCCCTCGTAAATAGGGGCTTACGTGTTGGTATGGGTAGAGCATCAGGGGAAGTGTGATGTGGTGCGGTCCTAAGCACTTTAGCTCTATCTCTATTCCATGGTGGGTGCATGTGGGGGCGGCAATGGTGTTTGATCCATTGGGCGGTTCCATACATTCATGTATAGAGGTGCGGCGGCCACCTATCCTTTCTATTACACATTGCAAACTTATGAACTAGACCAAAGATATGAATTGAATGCATGCATATGTTTGTTGCATTATTTTGTTTGCTCACTGAGCCGTGATGTGTGCTCACCCTTTTCGAATTCGAATATGTTTAGTTGATGATGCAGGTACAACGGTGGAAGATTATATGAATGCTCCAACATACAGGTATGTGGCGGCAATTGAGGCAGAAGTGATGATGTAGTCGCACGGTTCGTCATGCGAGTGCAACTCCTATGTTTTTTATTAGATTTTGTTTACGTTATACAGACAATGTAATTGATTTAATTATTTTAATTTATGTCTTAGTCTTTTTGGAGATAATTGGATAATTTAATTACTTATCACTGTTAGACTCTCAGTTTATTTAATATATAAGACGTCCGCTATTATTTATTTACTCTGATTATGGTTGTAGATGTGTATGGTTTAACGAAACGGGCACAGCCTATTCGAGATCCTGGTTAAACTGTTGGTTTATAAGTGGTTCATCTCACCATTCTGAATAGTATGGAATTGGCGTGTGACAACTTGGTATTAGAGCTCTCAGGCCCTATCTATTAAACAGATATACTTCCACAAAAGTTCGTGAACTGAGTTAGGATAAAAATTCAAAACCTGTAATAATAACACACCATAAGCACCTGTGTTGTTTGAGGACAAAATTAAGAAAGAGAATAATGCATATATAAAAGGGGAAACAAGTTTCATATACAGTCGACTAAAAGCAACGTATATATACATATCCAAATCAGAGTACGGTCCACAATCCAGACCGTTACTCTGTAGTACAATGAAGGACAAAAAGAAAATATACATCGTGGAGCTGGAGGTGCTGGAGGAGGAGGTGCCTCACGATCTTGATCATAGTCCTCCACATACACTCTAGTCAACCAGGCTACCTGAGTCTCAGTCACCTGGAGACTAGCTGTCAGCTCGGCCATCTGCTGATCCGACACTCGCTAGGACTCTCTAATTTCACGCAGTAGCCCCATTATATCATCAGAGGGTGGGAGTGAAGGACTAGCAGTGTGTGAAGGAGCCCGAGATGGACCAACTCCAGTAGAATGTACAGGTGATGGAGGAGGTATGGTTTCTACATCCATGAACATACGATCATCATCCTTAGCATCACCCCTATGGACCCCTGCTCCTACTGCTGCTGCTGCCGCCTCAGCGTCTTCTACCTCTACTCGAGTACGAGGATGCAATAGAGTGTTCCTCTCATCATCACTGACCTGAGCCTCCCGCATACCCATCATACAAATGTCCTCCCAATCAAGGTCCAATGAGAAGGTCTTCTCCTGAATCCTCTCATCCAATAAATCAACGTGTAGGCGGGTGAGCAGTGTAGTGATCAGACGCCCGTAGGGTAGGTTACCTAATTGACCAGGCAGTGTAGCACAGATCATCGTCCGGATGATAATATAAGGAAGGCAAACAGGCTACCTGGTGCAAATGCAATAGAGGACATACTGAGTCAATTGAGAAATCCTATCATAGTGTCGACTCTGGGGGATCAGGTTGTGCTAGATGATCTTGCAGTACACCTGAGGCTCTGGCCGTAGGTTGCTCGCTTTCATCTCCCAGTGATCATCTCTAAGAAGCTGACTATCAATCTCAGCACGCATCGCCAAGGATAGGAATTGGGGTTCCTTAGGAGCACAATACACCAAAGGGCCGTCATTTGATATGCCCAAAAGATCAGCCTACTGCTGGCAGTTAAATGAAAACTCCACCCCTTTGACGTAGCTAGTGATCCTGAGCTCCCTACCTCTCTTTGTGTCATTGTGATCCCCCACTACCTGGAGATTGCAATAAAACTGCTTCACCAAAGCAGGACGAGTACAAGCCTCATAGGTGATCATAGGAAGCCAGCCCATGTCACCAAATGCCCCCTCCACATTGAACAAGGCTAGACTAACCAAGTTCACACAGCGACCCCCTTCTACTTTCTTACGCTCGTAGCTAGCATACCGAGCTTCGGCCTCTTTGGAGCGGAAACGAACTTGGTCATGAGCCCTACGGACCTTGGTACGAGCCATACTATCTGTCAAGATACAGAATAACAAACAAGATATTAGTAATGGTGAAAAACGTAAAAATTTCGGTATTATAGTGGCATGATTTGGCCAAAAGCCTCACTTTTCACCCAAACATCTGCGCAGGAGGACTTACATAGGTTTCAAACCATCCTGCAAAGCTCATAGAGTTGGAAATTTAATCTAGAAAGATCGAATTTGAAGAAATTTCAATAAATTCAAAAAATCTCAAAAATTATGTCAAAAATGGAAAAAATTCAAGTTTCTGAGGTAGGTGGGGCTGACAGCAAATACAACAGGTGCAAGCCAATATGCAAGCTACTATAGGAATGGCTTTTTCATTGCCTGCCCATTTTACGACTTTACCTACTGCCGGGGGAAGGCGAAAGGCGGTAGGCCAGCACCGTGGAGGAGGCCATGAAAATCCGAGGGGAAGCAACACGATACCCCATGTGCCTTAAACACCAGTTATGCAGGCCCAAGTGTAGAATCCTGAGGTAGCTTAAGGAAGTCACCAGTACCAACCACATATGTATGGGGCCTATGCTCAGTATCAGGTGGACCACTCCAGATTGATTTAGTGTTTTCTAAAGATGAAGCCCAAAGAATATAATGGTAAGCCAGCAGATGCTTTGTGGCCAGCACACTAGATCGATGAAATGGAAAGAAATTTTATGATGATGACAGTGAATAAGGAGGTGAAAGTGCTGTGTGCAACCTTCATGCTGAAAGGCAATGCACACCACTGGTGGAAGTGCACACGGACTTATCTATTAACAAAGCACGCCCAATTGACCTGGGCTATATATAAAGTGGCATTCTTTGAGAAGTACTTCCCCAGAACTTTCAAAGATTCTATGGAGAGAGTATTCATGAGTCTATATCAGGGCCAGATGACTGTGGATGCATACCAACAACGTTATGAGGAGGTGTTTTTCTTTGCACCCACCAGCATGTAGGAGGAAAACACAAAGACCTAAAGGTTTGTCATGGGACTCAGGGAAAGCATTCGTGAGCATGTTTTGGGTCTGGAGAAGAAAGTCTACAATGAAGCAGTACAGATTGCTTGAGTAATAGAGTCGAGCCATAAAAAGAGCTATTTTTCTCATAATAGAGGTATCAAGAGGCCAAATAGGAATTCAAACAACGGAGGGAATACAAGGACCTTCAAACCCTTCTGTACTCAAGGCTTCAATTATGTAGCCAAGACTACTCCAGTAGCTTAACCACAACAAAAGCAAAACAACGAAGGAATAAAATGATTTAACTGCAACCAAGTAGGACATTATTCAAGGGAATGTCCTAAATGCAAAAAGCAGCTATAGCAAGGAAAGGTTTATGCTATTACATCTGAGGATGCTGCCGCATCTCCTGATGTGGTCACAGGTATGACCTGAACCTTTTATTTTGTGCTATATTGTGTGAGCATGTAAACTAAATTAAAACAAATCACAAGTATCGTACCTAGTAATGGCATACCCGCTAAAGTACTCTTTGATTCTGGAGCTACTTATTCTTTTATATTTGTGTCATTTGGAAAGAAGCTAAATCTATACCTCAGATCTTTAGACTACAAATTGCTTGTACGATCACCTATGGGATTAGAAGTGGAACTAGAAAATGGTTATGGATGTCTAGTTCTTATTGGCGAAAATATTTTGCATGCAACCTTGATTCAACTCGAGATGGAAGACTTTGATGTTATCTTGGGAATGGACTGGTTAGCTTGGCATTCTGCAAACCTATTATGTGCAGAATAGAAGTTGACATTTAAAGACAAGGAAGGAGCAGAGTTTAGTTTTGTTGGAACCAAATTTCCCCATAAACGAAAACTCATCCTCTCTGCATTAAAGGCTAGAAAATGCTTCGAGAAAGGAGGAGCAGGGTATCTAGTATCAGTGGTCGACCTCACCAAGGAAGCGCCACAAATGGAGAATATTGATCTTGTGCGTGACTTTCCAGATGTATTTCCTGAGAAACTACCCGAACTACCACCCGATCGAGCTACAGAGTTCGTTATAGATTTGATACCCGGAGCCACACCAGTATCTAAAGCACCCTATCGAATGGGTCCTACTGAATTGAAGGAATTAAAAGTACAGTTATAGGAATTATTGGACAAAGGTTATATCAGACCTAGCATATCACCATGGGGAGCGCCAGTATTGTTTGTAAAGAAGAAGGAAGGTAGTATTCGACTGTGTATAGAATACCGAGAATTGAATAAGCTTACAATCAAGAATCGGTACCTATTACCTCGGATCGATGACTTGTTCGATCAGTTGCAAGGTGCCAAGGTGTTCTCCAAGATATATCTGTGGTCAAGATACCATTAGTTGAAGATTAAGGACGGTGATATTCCTGATATGTACATTATGAATTTTTAGTCATGTCTTTTGGATTGACTAACACACCCGCAACTTTTATGGAACTCATGAATCGGGTATTCCATGATATGTTGGATAAGTCGATCATTATGTTTATTTATGATATATTGGTCTACTCCAAGGACAAGGAAACTCATGTCATGAATCTAAGAGCCGTTCTACAGTGATTAAGGAAAGAAAAGCTTTACGCCAAATTTATAAAGTGTGAGTTTTTGTTAAATGAGGTCGCTTTCTTACGCCATGTTTAATCCCCTGAGGGAATTAAAGTGGATCCCATCAAATTGAAGCCATTGTGAAGTGAGAAGCACCAAAGAGCGTTGCAGAAATTAGAAGTTTCCTAGGTTTAGCTCGGTATTATCGACGATTCATGGAAGACTATTCCGGAATTGCCGTACCTCTCACCAATTTGACTAAGAAAGGAGAAAAGTTTGTTTGGACTGATAAATGTGAGAAAAGGTTCCAAACATTGAAGGCTAGATTGATATCTGCTCCCATCTTGACTATTCCTATTCCAGGACAACCATTTATCTTGTACACTGATGCGTCTGGATTGGGTTTAGGATGTGTACTTATGCAAGGAGAACAAGTAATTGCGTATGCCTCAAGACAACTGAAGACACATGAGAAGAACTATCCCACCCATAACTTAGAATTAGTGGCAGTAGTACATGCTGTCAAGATATGGAGACATTATTTGTATGGAGAGAAATTTCAGATTAAATCAGATCATAAGAGTTTCACTTATCTTTTTAATCAGAAGAAGTTGAACATGGGACAAAGAAGATGGTTGGAATTATTGAAGGATTATGATTGCGATATCCTGTATCATCTTGGAAAGGCTAATGTAGTTGCTGATGTGCTAAGCAGAAAAATAATGATAAAATCTCAAGGAGTAGTTAACACGACTGCAGCAATGTGTGCTACATGGAAAGTATTCAATTATGGTAATGAGAAGTTCGTGATAGATGCACTGGGTGGATCAACCAACCAATGGTTTATTCATCGGTTTTCAAATATGTTTGCAACGTTGAAGATTGTACCTAATATAATTGATGAAGTGAAAGCAGCTATTAAATCAGACCCTTATCTGAGAACGGTACAAGAAGACATCAAAAAAGGAAGGACGACTCCTGAGTTCACCTTGGACGATGAAAAGGTACTGAAGTACAAAGGAAAAGTATGTGTTCCTGAAACAAAAAATTTGGACAATAGATACTGACTAATGAAGGAAGCTCACACCACCGCCTTTTCGGTACGTCCTGGAAGTACAAAGATGTATCATGATTTGAAGAAATTATATTGGTGGAGAGGAATGAAAGCAGATGTAGCTAAATTTGTGTCTCAATGCCTAAATTGTCAAAGGGTGAAGGCTGAACGGCGAAGACCTACCGGACTGTTGCAGCCGCTGCCAGAACCAGCATGGAAATGGGTCTACATCACTATGGACTTCGTTACCGGGTTACCATTGACTCCTCGAGTAGTTGACGTGGTTTGGGTGATTGTAGATCGTCTTACTAAGACAGCCCGGTTTATAGCTATACGACCACAGTATACCCTGGAGAGTTTAGCCAAGCTATATGTGGATAACATTGTCAGATTACATGATATACCTGAAAGCATTGTGTCTGATAGAGACTCACGTTTTACTTCAAATTTTTGAGAAGGATTGCAAAAGGCTATGGGTACAATGTTAAAGTTCAGTACTACAATACATCCTCAGACAGACGGACAGTCGGAGCATACCATTCAAATTTTAGAAGACATGCTTCAAGTCTATGTAATTGATTTTAAAGGATCATCGGATGAGAAACTACCCTTTATCGAGTTCGCCTATAACAATAGCTATCAGGCTACTATATAGATGTCACCCTATGAAGCACTGTATGGTAGAAAATGTTGAACTCCTCTGTTTTGAAATAAAGTTGGAGAACGTAGCATCGTTGGACCAGAATTTATTGAAGAGACTTGTCGAGTAGTCGACATTATCAAAGAAAAAGTTAGAACGGCTCAGAATCGTCAGAAACAGTATGCAGATACTCAATGCCGAGACCTTGAATTTGTCATAGGTGATAAGGTATTCTTGAAAGTATCACCTATGCGAGGTTTAAAATGATTCGGACAGATAGGGAAGCTAAGTCCAAGATATGTTGGGCCATATGAGATTCTAGCTAAATGTGGAAAAGTGGCTTATAAGTTAGCACTACCACCATCTAGGTCATGTGTGCATGATGTATTTCATATCTCATTATTAAAGAAGTACGTCAGAGATCCAACGCATGTTTTAACAGCAGACCCACCAGATCTAACTGATGATTTGACATTCAAAATAGCACCAAGTGAAATCACTAACCGAAAGGTTCAACGTCTACGCAACCGTGACATATACTACGTTAAGGTCACTTGGAGGAGCCGTGATATAGAAGAGATCACATGGGAAGAAGAGAATGCTATAGGGAAGCAATATCCTCACCTTTTGGACTCGAAAGGTATGTGCAAATTTTGAGAACAAAATTTCTAATAAGAGGGGGCGAGTTGTAAGGCCCGTATCGAACTAACCGGTCTTACCACCTTGTACCAGGTCTACCTATCATGGTCGAGCCAAGTGGATCAAGTGCGTGAAGAAACCCGAAGACCAGGTATGCAGTCTAACCCAAAAATAGCAAATGTGAGGGTAGGGTTGCATGCCTAAACTGGTGTGGTCGACCCCACCTCAAAAGAGTCCAACCCATGACTTTTTAATCGTGGGATTGCATGACTAGAAAAACGTAGGGTCGATGGATTCTGCGACCCTACATGCGACCCTACGATAGCAGACAAAATCTAAAATTTAGGAAACTTTCCTAATTCAAAAGGGGGTCTTTCCTAAACTCATTGGGGCATATTATGGAGGGTTTTCTTCTATAAATAGAACGTCCCTTAGCCTTCTTCACTCCTTTAGATCCCTAATTAAAAGTGAAAGAAAGAGAAAGAGAAGGAAGAGAAGAAGGGAAGGAAACTTGAAGAAGAAGCCTAAGGAAGAGGAGGAAGTTTAGAGAAACCTCGGAATAAAGGTATGAACCTAATTCTCTACCTAAATAAGAGATCCTAGAATAGTTATGAAGAACATAGGATTAGAAGAAACCCAAATCATCCATCAATGGACAAGTTCCAAGAGATTCCATGGAGGAAATCATTATGGACAATGGATAGTATGTCAAATTATAGTTTTGAACCGTAGAACAATCATATAATTGACCATGATAGTAAGCCAAAGGATCCAAACATGAAGGGATGGACTTTAGAATGAATGGTTGACTCAGAATACGTATGGTCGCACATAGGGTCGAATGATATCTGACCCTACAAGACCACAGGATCAACCACATGCCCTTGCGAAGTTCCAGGGAGGGTGTAGTCGCACGTAGGGTCGAATGGTATCCGACCCCACCTGCGACCCTACACCTTAGGGTAGCAGAAACTGCTACCCTAGGTGCTACCATACCTGGGACCCTACAGGTTCTGTTAGTTTAAATATGTTGGAACTAATTCTAATTAAAATCTATCAACTTGTTAGGTCTTTCTAGTGATTTAAACGTGATTCATAAAGCTTGAACGAGGATCTATGCTCATTCGAAGGTGAGGGAACAAGACCTAAATTAATTGGCTAATAATAAACTATTTTCATTTATTGAGTCCAATACTATGAATGATTCTATGCTTGTACGATTGTAATGTGCATATCACATGACATCCACTATTCCTGTTATTACTGTTCATGCATATTTAATTTCGTTTATTATAACATGTTGATGATGATGATGCTAGGAATAGGCATGTGAATGTATGTGTGTGGTTAGTGTACTTGCTGCGAGTGGAGCATCAGGGGGAGAACGTGACACTGTGGTTCATCCTGGTCACCAGACTATAGCTCTACTCAAGTCTTATCTACTAACATCGTCGTCTTGTCATTACCTTAGCAGTACTATTACGTCGTAGGGCATTAAGGGAAGTGGTCTCGGACTATGTACTCTCTGACTCTGTTGGGGGGCCTTTGCTCTATCTCTATGGACGTATTGAGGGATGCTGGGGTGAGGCCTTGGATTCACTATTTGACATTGGGATTGGTTAGTTGCGAGCCCAATTTGCTAGCCCTCACCAACATGGGCTTACGTGTTGGTATGGGTAGAGCATCAGGGGAAGTGTGATGCGGTGCGGTCCTAAGCACTTTAGCTCTATCACTATTCCATGGTGGGTGCATGTGGGGGCGACAATGGTGTTTGATCCATTGAGCGATTCCACACATTCATGTATAGAGGTGCGACGGCCACCTTTCCTTTCTATTGCACATTGCAAACTTTTGAACCAGACCAAAGATATGAATTGAATGCATGCATATGTTTGTTGCATTGTTTTGTTTTCTCACAGAGCCGTGATGTTTGCTCACCCTTTTCAAATTTGAATATTTTTAGTTGATGATGCAGGTACAACGGTGGGAGATTATATGAATGCTCCAACATACGGGCATGTGGCGGCAATGGAGGCAGAAGTGATGATGGAGTTGCATGATTCATCATGCGAGTGCAACTCCTGTGTTTTTTTTAGATTTCATTTAAGTTATACAGACAATGTAATTGATTTAATTATTTTAATTTATGTCTTAGTCCTTTTGGAGATAATTGGATAATTTAATTACTTTATCACAGTTAGACTCTTAGTTCATTTAATATATAAGACTTTTGTTATAGTTTATTTACTTTGATTATGGTTGTGGATGTGTATGGTTTAAGCAAACGGACACAGCCTATTCGAGATCCTGGTTGAACCATTGGTTTTTTAGCGGTTCATCACACCATTCTGAATAGTGCGGAATTGGGGTGTAACATACTATGCTTAAAAAATAGCATATAAGATCTTCTATTTTTTTGTAAAAATTCATGTCAGATATGCATTCTATGATTGGTACTTGCATTATTGATATATAGATGCATATTAGATATTGTCATATTAGGTCTTGCCATGCTTAAATTAACCTATTAGATCTTGCCATATTAGGTTTTTGCCTTATTTGCAATGCATGCCATTTTAGGGAGATTTTCATAATCTTACTATATTTTGTGATATTTATTATAAATATCATACATGCCATGCTTAAAATATTTTATTTATGATAATAACTTAATTTATGCTGCATCATAGTCGAACTACCATATCTGTACACCTAGCAAACATATTAGGTGTGGGGACGTGCATTTAGGCACCTACATTCTTGGGAAGGGCATAATGGGAATAATAAAAATTTTAATAAAGAAAGAAAATGCTTTGACAAACTTTCCAAAATTAGAACTTACGATGAAAAGGGTAATTCATGATGATTTCCACCTCTCAGTAAACACTAAACCTAGAATAGGTTCTAAACCCTAAACCTAGAACAGGTTCTCACATTCTAACCTAGAACAAGTTATCCCATCACTCCCGAACTACGCGTATTCTAATTTCTAGGGCAAACCCTAGGATACGTAGGATATTTGGGAGAAACTGAAATTCAGATCCACACCTTAGTCTACTTGGACTATATATAGATCCACTAGGATATCCATCCACATTTTGACCCAAATAGGGTTATCCACATTCCAACCCAAAAAAGAGTTATCCATATTTTGACCCAGAAAGGGTTATCCATATTTTGACCCAAATAGGGTTATCCATAGATCCATGAGGATTATCTATCAGTCCACATGGACTATCCAGATACTAAGCCATAGGGTTTCTCATCATTTTAAGCATAAACTTCAACTTGAACAATGAACTTAATCATGCACAAGCATAAATTACAATTATAAACTTTAATTACACTTGAACTACGATGGTGAACCTGATTTTCAGAATAATTCCGTGATACGTAGGCAATATGATGGACACAAATTCAGTTCAATGATATCAAACCACTGGTGCCTAACCCCTTCCCATAACCGTAACCTGACGCTTACCCAATCTCTGATGGACCAGAAATCCAATCTATGATTCATGAGTCAATCGAAGTCTTAGCATGGGGTGAGATTTCACATTTCTAAGGTCCTAGACCTTAATCATGGTGGAAATTTCCAAGATTTACGATCTTTGTCCTCATAGTGGCGACTCTGTTGGGGATATAAACGTCAGACTCCTAATCGAAAACATTTCTTGTGTAAATTGGATGCTAGCTCTTAGGATACTATATTTATGCTTGTATAATATTGTTTTGGGGGGAATGGGTTCAGTTACACATTCGTGAGAGTAGCTGAACCGGGTCCCATGCAGATGGGGCAGCCCGCTAGGTGAAACACACAACCTTGGCCTGTACTTTGTGAGATCATGACCGGTGAGCAGCCTATAACGAGCGTTTCTTGGGTCCTCTTGGGAATGTGTTATGCTACTCTACGTCGCTTGATTCTTGCAACATAGTATATAAAGGGATTGGGGGCCCATTATTCATTGTGAATTCAGTGATAGGTTACCCCATCCATGTTAAGGTGGCCTTTAATGTCCTAAGCCAGATTATAGCCCAATGATTGTTATTTTTGGTTCATCCCTGAATCGACCCAGTAAAATCTGCTTAACCATGACATCCATGCTTGAAACGTCGAAGTTCTGCCCGTTTTTGTCCTCGATTGGTCAACATGTCAAAATCTACATGATAAGCATTTTCAACTCTCACCCATTGGAAGTACGAGGTATGTATACACCTGTTCTACATCATAGTAGACGGTCACTATACACCCTCCATTAAGTAAGCTCGATGTGTCAAATCTCTCATTGTTAACACATCGATTTCAAAAAACGAACAGAAGATCCCTGTAAAGACATAGATACCATGGTCAGGAAGAAATTTACTAGTTTGTTCATCTATGAACTACTTTTTCTAACCATCCCTAATAAGGACGACGGATTAATATATCGATTTCAATTTCATCAAATTCGATAATCCAATTGGCCAGACCTTGTACCACTAATTATTCATTTTGGAATCACGAGGTCCCAAGACTGAAAACATGGCTTAATCAAATTTAATTAAATTGACTTGGATAATGTTTACCCGATCACCTTTATGAAGGAGCTAACTCTTGTTTGGTTGAGTCATCCTTGATTGTGTATGTAACTTCTTTCCACTCCTATCATCTTAGAGTCCTAATATTTATCGCTTTTGGGTTCTTTTCCGGTACAAGCCAAGGAATCAGCCCAAACCACAACCACTTCTACCTTTTGGATAAAGGATCCCATTACTGGGAGGTTATCTAGGGTATACACACCAGAGCCAGTTAGTCCCATCTCAACCACATCAACTGAATCAATGGTTGAAGGATCAAACCAAGCCCCGAGCACTATGGATGCCAGGATGGAAAAGATGGAGGATACCATGGGAATGATAGCTGCCGCAGTAAGGGATATACAATTACAATTGCAGGCTCAAGGGTCAACCTCTGAAAGGGTAAATATGGCACCGCCACAAGGACCAGGTACCCCTAACCCAACTATTTCAAAAAAATTCATAAACCCAACATTCGAAGATATGGAAGGTGCCATACCCTAGAAACAGTCCATCGTTCAGGCTACCTTGGTGACCAAGAAATCGAAGGAAGAAGATGGCCCATACAGTGATAGACTAAGTCAAGTGGAAAAAATACTAAGGGACATGAAAGGAGTAGAAAGTCAAATCATTGATGCCGATGGATTATGCTTCTTTCCAGAAACTAAGCTGCCTCCCATATTTAAATGGACCAGTGAGAAATTTGATGGGACAGGAGACCCCAGGACCCATTTAAGATCATTCACGGGCCTATTAAAGCAAGGTGAAGGGTTTACTGATGAGCAGTTAGGACAAGCATTCGAATTCTCACTCACGGGCAGGGCTCATCGATGGTTGATGAATCTGAATCCATCACAGAAACATTCATGGTCAGATATCACCAAAGCATTTATCAGTTTCTATTCCTACAAACACAGAGATAGAAACCCACCGTAGGCAATTGGAAACCATGGTCCAAGTACAAGGAGAGACATTCAAGGCCTATTTAACTTGGTTCAGAAGTGTTGCAGCAAAGCTTTGGGATCGACCCTCTGAAAGAGATCAAGTGCAGATAATGATGAGAGGTTTAAGTGGGTCATATAAAACATTCATTTTCGGCCAGGCCATCCTATGATTGGAAGGGCTCGTGGTAGCATGACAACAAGTAGAGGACGCCATAACTCGGGGAGATATTTTACCGGGAAAGTCAGAAAGGTCAGAAGGGGCGTCGAATAGAATAGCATACCCATCAAGAAATCCAGGGAATCAATCTGTAAAGCAAATAGCTAATAATAATTCTGAACCATTGATCTTGTAAAGTTCAAGTTACACCCCACCACAGCTAGCAAGACCAAGAAGGCAGTTTACCGATTTGGGGATGACCCGATCCAAGGCTCTGGACAAGTTGATACAAGCCAAGAAGTTTACAGTGCTTGACCCTCGTCCACCTCCAAGTCCTCTTCCATCAAATTTTCGTATGGACCTGTTCTGTAAGTACCACAATCAACATGGGCATGACACGAACAACTGCTACACATTAAGGCATGCCATACAGGATCTATTGGATTCTGATAAATTTATGTTCCAGCCCCGACAAGTGTCAGTGGCGAATAATCCCCTCCCTCACCATAGCATCAATTTCATAAAATGGGGAGATGTGCCCTCGGACCTTATGCCAGTCATAGAAGAAGTAAGCAATATGGTTGTCACATTTGGTGACGAAGTAAACATGTTGGGTAACCACAACAAGAAGAAGAAGAATATGATTTCTATTTCCTGGAAGATTCATCACACCTTATAGCACAAGCACAAGAAGAAGAAGAAGAAGAACCATTCATCATCTACCTCTCAGATGAAGAGATAGAAGTAAATCAAGTTGACAATCGTTTCCTTGAGATGGAGTTCATATTCCTGGATGATGAGCAAAATGTAGCAGAAACCAGAACAAGGAAGAACTACAAACCATCTCACCTAATGGTAAATGATCCATCCCAAGCTATAAGAGAGAAAGGTAAAGGACCTACAAACCAATCAAAACCTCCAAATCCGGTATTGAAACAATTACAAAAGACCCAAGCCAACGTGTCCATTTGGGATCTTCTGATGGCTTCCAAGGTCCACAGGGATGCAGTACTGAAATCCCTAGCAAGCATTCAGGTCCCAGTTTCAATGGAGGGAGAAGAACTAGCCATGCTAGCAGGGGGCAGATACGCTGTTAATGCAATTGTCTTTCGAGATGCAGATCTTCCTCAAGGAAGTAAGGATCATATACAGGCTTTGCATATTACCATCGGATGCCAGGGCAAGAACATTTTTTAAGTTTTGGTTGATAATGGGTCAGCATTAAATGTATTCCCTTTTCATACCTTCAAGCATCTAGGCTTCAGCGAGTCAGAGTTGAAACCTTCGGATATGACCATCAAGTTGTGTGACAATACCAGAAGTGCTATATTGGGTGTCTTCACAGTACCAATTCAAGTAGAACCGGCTGAGATTGAAATAGAGTTCCAAGTCATTGATATTTCTGCCTTATTCAGCATGCTTCTGGGTAGGCCTTGGATCCATTAGGCCAATGCAGTGGCATTTACTTTGTATCAGAAGATTAAATTCATCCATAAGCTATTTTCTTTCCATTTTTAGGGTTTTCTACCCTAATTATTTCTTTTCCATTTTTAGGTTTTTATAATTTTATTCTATTTTTAGGTTTTCTACTAATTGTTATTTTCTTCCATTTTAGGTTTTTACTAATTGCTATTTTCTTCCATCTTAGGGTTTTCTACCTAAATATTACTTCTTTCCATTTTAGGGTTTATACCTAATTATTATTTTATTTCTATTTTTAGGTTTCTACCAATGTTAATTCTTTCCATTTAAGGTTTTATACCTAATTATTATTTTATTTCTATTTAGGGTTTTACCCTATTGTTACATCTTATGTTTTTTAATTAATTATTTTTTTTTTTTTTATTTTAAAATTTTTTTTAAATATGGCAATAACATGTGTCATTTCAAGCATGCGATGATATTAATATGGCAATCCAATTATGGCAGTGTATGCATACGGAGCATCCGAACATAGCATAGCATCAAATAATGGCATGAGAAAAAACCAAAGCATAAGAGAATCAATCAAAACATGATGGAACGCAGAGGATGACAGCTTTGTCGGCTGGACCAAATGGGCACATAGGGCACTGTACTTACTCAAAAAATTCTTAAAATATATCCCTGGAAAAAGACTCAAGAGGCCAACATTGTCTCAAGAAGATATTCTAAAAGAGACCATAGGCAGGTCGAACATCCCCAAGAACAGGCAAATACACCGGTCAGGTCTGTTCCGTTTTGCCGTTGCACCTAAATTCAATAAATCCTATTCTTAATGAAAATTAAATACAGCAGTACTACTACTATGAACAATACATGCAGACTCTCGCAGCCAACCGTTGATGAAGGGTGATTGGGGATTGTAATCAATCCCTTGAATGTGACCTCCTTTTCCTCTCTTCCCTTCTTTCTCTCTTCTCTTCTCTCTCTTTTCTTCTTCTCTTTTCTTTCTTTTTCTTTTTCTCTCTTTCTTTCTTCCCTCTCACGTTTTTCCCACTCCACCTTTCTCTCTCCCACGTTTCCCTCCTCCTCTGCTCTGGAAAAAGGATCCTCCTTGCCTATTTATAATTTTTCACTCATTTTCTAAAAGATCCTTTTTTAAAAAATATTTTTCCTTTTTTCTTTCCTTCCTTTTTCTTTCTTTCTTTCCTTCCTCTCTCTTTCACGTTTTCTTTCTAGAAAAACGTGAAGGAATCTTTTCCCCCCTTTTTTCTTTTTTTTCTTTTATTCCTCCTAAAAGTGGCTCCAAAAATAATTTTTCTCTTTCTTCTTTTTAAATGGAATGAATACATTGGCCACTGGATAGAATAATGAAGAGTCACAAGGGGATACAAGGTTGGATTTCTCTCTTGGAGGGTTCTAGGTTGACAACATCTTAGCCACAACTGAGCCAGATCCTATAGGTACACATCTGCCCTTTTCATTTCATCAATTACTTAACATGTTCTACTTTCTAGGTATGGGCCTTGCTTCCCACCAACATGGTGATGTCACTTTCTTATCTCTATTGATCAATGAGTATAGATTTCGACTAGGGTATACCCCTACCGAAGGAGATCTAAAGGTAATCAAGCAAAAGTAGAGGAGAGCTGACGAAGGATTTCGGAAGCTCCAGAGGATGAAATCAAGTGTAGTAATCAGTATGGTAGCAGCAAAATAAAAGCATCAGACAGAGCTAGTGGAGATTGGTGACCTCAAAGGATGGATGAAGCAGTCTATCAAGCAATATCTGAGGTGTTGTACAATGTGCAGGATATCCAGTTTTCAAAGACCCTCAATGGGTATTTTGTCAAAGGAGGAGGGGACAACATCTATTGTGGATATTCAGAACCTTGGTTTAGTAGCCACCTTCAAAAGCAAGTACCCGTGTCACACCCCAATTCTGAACCAACCAGAATGGTGTGATGAACCGTCTAAATCAATCGTTCAACAAGGATCTCATATAGGCAATGCCAACCATGTTAAACCAAAACACGTTCCACATTAATCAGAGATAATGAAGTAAATAGCCGAAGTCTTATTAATAATGAACTGAGGTCTAATCATGATAAATAATTAATATTTCAGTTATCCCCAAGTAACCAAAACATAACCTAATACATATTACAAATATCCAAATACGAAAGTTAAAAATAAGCTCATCCATAGTTGAAACACTAGCTTAACAATCATAATAGTCCCCCAAAGCTTGCTCATCCATAGCCGCCACCTGTTCATATGTTCGCATGTAGACATAATCTTCAATCGTAATACCTGCAACATCAGAAACTAAAAAGAATTACACGCATGAGGGTCAGCTCTCCAACTTGAGCTCAGTGAGTAAACAAAATAATGCAACAAACATATGTATGCATTCAATTCATATCTTTGGCCTGGTTCATAAGTTTGCAATGTGCAATAGAAAGGATTGGTGGCCACCGCACCTCTATACACGAATGTGTGAAGCCGCCCAAAGGATCAAACACCAATGCTGTCCCACATGCACCCATCATGAAATAGAGATAGAGCTAAAGGGCCCAAATCAAACACCGCATGACCCTTCCCCTGATGCCCTACCCATACCAACATGTAAGCTCCTATTGGCGAGGGCTTCCAAACTGGGCTCACCCTAGCATCCCTCAATACGTCCATAGAGATAGAGCTAAGGCCCCCCGGCAGAGTCAGCAACTACACAGTCCGGGACCACCTCCCCAGATGCCCTACGACGTAATAGTTTTGCTAAGGAAATGGCAATACGACGATGGTAGTAGACAAGACTTGAGTTGAGATAGAGCTAGAGTCTAGTGACTAGGATGAACCACAGTGTCACGTCCTCCCCCTGATGCTCCACTCGCATCAAGTACACTAACCACACACATACATTCACATACCTATTCCTAGCATCATCATCATCATCATGTTATAAAAATTGAATTAAATATGCATGAGCAGTAATAACAAGAATATTGGATGACATGTGATATGCACATTACAATCATATAAGCATATAATCATTCATGGTATTGGACTCAATAAATAAAAATAATTTATTATTAGCCAATTAATATATAGGTTTTGTTTCCTCACCTTTGATCGATGTTTGTTCCTCTCCCAAGCTTTGGAAGTCACTTTGAATCTATTAGGAACCTAAAAAATTAATGTATTTAAGTTAGGGTTCATGTTTACCAAGTTACAGTAGTCAAAAACCTTGTTTGCTTACAAAATATGCTTGTTGTTAACATGTGGTCAGACCTGTGGTTGCAATATTTGAGACCACACACTGTGTGGTCGGACCCTGTGGTCGCAAATTATGCAACCACACCATGCGACCACATGATGTTTGGTCACTTTTTCACCTTCAATCTGAATTCTTCCTGAGTCGATTCCTCAGCTAATCACTTGGGTTTATCCTATAATTATTCTATGGCCATTATTTACAATTTCTTATTGACCATTATCCCTAATCTCTTTTCTCATGGATTTTCTTAAAAATTCCATAACCAAAATTGTTGCATTAGATTCAACACAACAACTTGATAAAAGGAACCTATCCAATCTGATCTAGCCTACAGAGTCAAATCTATACCTTAAGCTTGCTGTAAGGAGATAGAACTTTTCTCTTCAAATCCTTCTTCTCCAAGCTTCTTCTCCAAATCTCCTTCTTCCCCTTTTCTTCCTTTCTCTTTCTCTCTTAGGTTTAGGGTTTCAATTTGAGTTCTAAAAGTGTTAGAGAGGCTAAGAAATGTACTTTATATAGAGGGAAAAACTCCATATAAAGTCCCACTTTGATTAGGAAAGAACCTCCCCTTAAATTAGGAAAGTTTCCTAAACACGGAGTTAACTCAGAATCGTGTGGTCGCACGTGTGGTCACAGAACCCGTCGACCACACACCTCAAAACGTGCAACCACACGTTGTGTGGTCTGATGTGCGGTCTCATGGTGTGGTCTCATGTGTGGTCTCATGTATCGACCACACATACCGACCACACATATCGACCACACCTGCTACTACACGACCAAAATTTTCTGGTTTTTAGTTTTTGACTGGTTCCTTCCTTAAGATCTTAAATGATCAACCACACCAATTAAATTTGACTCGTTGCTTACCTTATCTTGTGATTTCTTCATACAATTGGTTCACTTGAGTCGATTATGATGGAAAGACCAGTAACGGCACAAGAATGTAAGGTTAGACCAGGTTCGTGGCATGCGGGTCTTACAACTCCACCACCTTTAAAAGAAATTTCGTCCTCAAAATATGAATGTACGGATCTTACAACTCTCCCATCCTTAAAATAAATTTTGTCGTCAAAATTTCATTTTACTTCGGTGTCAATAGGTGGAAACACTGTTTTCGCATTGCATCTTCTTATTCCCATGCAATCCTCTTCCCATCATGGCTTCGCCAAGTTACCTTTATATAATAATTATCCCAACTTTGGAGATGTTGTGCCTTCCAACTAGTGAACTAGGCTGGTACCACTTTAATAGTTGAATCCTCTATCTATTCCAGTGGATCAGTGGTCAATATCTTTGATATGGATCTCCAACGTACTTCTTCAATAGAGACATGCAAAATACGTCATGCGTACTAGACATGGACAACGGTAACGGTAATTGATATGCAACTTTTCTACATCTCTCCAAAATTTATAAGGTCCAACACATATATAGGACCCTACTTTCCCTTCTTGCTGAACTGCTTCAAACTACGCATAAGTGATATCTTCAAGAACACTTTGTCATTTATGGCGAACTCAAGGTCTTGGCATCTCTTTTAACAATACTGAGCTGTCTTGGTCTTTTTTTCTTTGATCTTGTTTGCCACTGGACAGGTTTCTGAATGGACTCCGGTCTTAAATTTCTTCGTTCACCAACATTATTCCAAAATAGAGTAGTTTGACATTTCTACTGTACCATGCTTTATAGGTGATATTTACATGGTAGCTTGGTAGCAACTTCAATTCATGGTAACTTCTCAACTCAAGCTCCTTAAAATCAATTTCACAAGCTCGGGGCATATCTCTTAGGATCTGTATAGTCCGCTCCGACTGTTCGTCAGTTTAAGGTAAAATACGGTACTAAACTTCAACTTTGTCCCCATTATTTTCTGTAAATCCTCCCAAAATTTTGAGATAAAGCATGAGCCTCTGACTGACACTATGCTCTCAGGCATACCATTCAATCTGGTAATATTATTCACATATAGCTTAGTTAGCCACTCCAAAGCATACCGAGGTCCTATAGCAATGGAATGAGCTATCTTCATAATGTGATCAACAATCATCCAAACTATGTCAACCGATCTAGGAGTCAGTGGAAAATCGGTGACATACTTCATTGTAATGTAGTTTCATTACCAGACTGGCTTCGATAGTGGTTGTAGTAAGCCATGTTGGTCTTCGTCTTTTAGCCTTTACTTGCTAATAGTTCAGTTACTGAAACATGCATCAAGCCACAACTACTTCCATTCCCTTCCTAGTTAGCTTGGTAAGAGGTTTTACGATCTTAGAGTGGTCCTCCACAAATCGCCTGTAATAACCAGCTAAACCCAAGAAACTTTTGATCTTCGCAATACTCTTTAGGTGTTTCTCACCATATGATTACTTCTATCTTAATAGGGTCCATTTTAATCCTTTTTTATGATGCTACATGGTCTAAGAAGATCACTTTGTTTAATCAGGTCTCATATTTCTTGGACTTGGCATAAAGCTTATCCCTTCTCAACTGTTGTGAAGCTAATCTAAAATTCGTTGTATGAATTGCTTCATTCTTAGAATAAACCAAAATATAGTCTATGAAAACTATGATCGATGTGTCCAACATGTCATGAAACACCCAGTTCATAAATTCTATAAAAGATATAAGGGCATTGGTTAATCCAATAACATAATCAGGAACTCATAATGCTCAATCCCCGTTTTAAAAACTATCTTCGGAATATAATTATCCAAATTCTTCAGCTGATGATATCTTGACCGAAGATCAATCTTAGAAAATACCTTTGCTCCTTGCAACTATTTAAACAAGTCATCGATCTGAGGTAGTAGATATCGATTCTTGATCGTGAGTTTGTTTAGTTATTGGTAGTATATACATAATCTGACACTACCGTCCCTTCTTCTTCACTAATTGCATTGGCGCTCCCCGTGATGCAATACTTAATCGATTAGAACCCTTGTCTAATAACTCCCGTAGTTGAGTCTTAATCGCTTTAACTCCATAGGAGCTACTCTATAGGTGCCTTTGACACAAGTATCATCCTTGGTAACAAGTCGATGATGAACTCGGTCGCACGATTAGATGGTAACCCAGGTAAGTCTCCTGGAAACACATCAGAAAATTTACGCATCACATCAATATCTTCAATCTGTGGTACTTCTTTGGTAACGTATATCACAGATAACATATATCCATCTCCTTTATCTTCAAAGCATCTCTTCGCCTTTAGCATAGAGAGGATCAGCTTTCACATCCTAGGCAACATGCTTCCAATAAAACTAAATTATATGCAGTCTTTATTCTTGAATGATAACCTCTTTTATGCACATAACAACTTTGTAGAGTGTTGAGACAACTAGTCTATCCCCAAGATGATGTCAAAGTTTGTCATCTCAATTCGAATTAGGTTACATCCAACTTCTGTCCATCCATACAATTCGGGCATTGCTCATAACACTCATCTAATGCAATATTTAGTCCAAAAGGGCTTAAACTGGTATAAAGGTCTTAAGAGCTTGTCTAGTTCCTTCATCTCTTAGTTTTTCAAAGACTATCACTAATAATCTCATATATTGAAAACATCATTGGCTTATATTTCTTTTATCCTTCCTGTTCTACCATGATCTCTCTTTGATATACCTCGAAAAATATCTTGTGATTGTTACTTCATATCCCAAGTCTACCTCTAGGCATTAGGGTATATGCTTATAAATTCATTAATTCAGCCAGACTCTTTTGGTCTTTTCTTAATCATTTCACTCGACATTGGGCATAACTCAATAATCATTATACTAATCTGAATACTATCAATACCATAATTTTTTACTTTATCCTTGTATCTCCTCTTAGATTTGCCTTTAAAAACCTTCTACCTTGTCAAAATTCATACTGATATAGCCATCTATAACTCTACTTGAGTGCTATCTGTTTCTTTACTGGCTACTCTTGATAGTTCTCACTTTTTACTCATACACACTTTTATAGACATGACTCATATCCATCCATTCGGCAATCTAGAAACAGATCCTCTATTACTTCATCTGAGGTTCCTTAGCTATAGAATCTAATATGAATTTAATCATTTTACTTCCCATACTAAACATCTTATCAATGGATGTCGAGAAATGTAAGAATCAGAATGTTTATCCAAAAGCAATTCATTTTCTTCTTTCGAATTCAGGGTAATGATGAACACTTGCTTTATCTAATGAACTTAGGTTTAAAGGATCAGGAGTAAATCTATGGTAATCCAACCGGCATCAAAAAGGTCGTTAAGTTGCACGGTGGTCCAAATACATGGAAATAAAGGTTTTAAAGTTCTTAACCTCATGGTTACAGGTTCTATCGAGTATATAATGACATTGGTCGAGGCACTGCAGGAGTAAATCTGGGGAAAGTTTTGATACATCAATAAATCAAGTATAAATCAAAAGATGTACGCTCAACATGATTAAACATTTAACTGTTCATTCATTTCATATCTTTGTTCATGTTGTCGATCATGAAAGTGGCTCAGATTGGTTTAATCAGGACTAATACTAAAAAAACAATATCTATAACTCCAATTGATAGGTTGAATCGATAAGGTATCATGTCAAGACGCGAGAATTTAAAATCAAGTATGTGCATCCTCTATAATCATAAGAGTAAGTTAATAATGCATCGCATCCTATATAAACCTATCTAGTTATATGGCCATAATATATTTGATCCTTTACTGAAAACGTTTGAGGCTTCATCTTCAGAAAATATTCCTCAACCCTTGTTGGATCATTCTGCCATGATGCAGCCATCCCATATATTGGTGGCTGATAATGGTAACCACCTTGTTATACTGTTTGTTGTGCACCAAGCTTCTACATTGGGGTGTGCATTACTGGGACTTACTGTATGATAGGCACTGTGTCATAACTAATAGGTGCTGGGGGTACAGTATTGCTACCAATCGATACCGTACATGGTTTGACCCAGAGGTATTGATGTAGCATTGGCAACTTAGATAGTGATTCACATAACAACTTGCATAGTCGGTCTCATCTATTGTTGCTCTTGTATTTTATAAGGCCAAGATTATTACAACCGTAGCCAAGGCATTTGGTAGTCCAGGTAGATTGGCTGGAGTGGCCTGGTTATTTTCGTCCTTTGATTTATTCTAATCTGATTATCATTATTTTGCATCAACTCAGATGCGTTTTCACTACCCGTTCTCGACCCCGATAGTGGTGTGGTCAAGTTACAACATCTTCTTAATGCTCAGTGGGTAATGGTTCAGCGTGTGATGGATCTCACTCTGAGTCTCCACGTCACCCAGGAGTATAGCTTTATTTTCTTTTATAGTTACTCTCAATTTTTGGTGTATAGCTATTGTTCTCCTATCTCTGTTGCATTCAGACTGAGATCTTTCCCTATACCATTGCAGGGATTTAGGCATTACTAGCCATTTTCTTATTTCTCAATCATACATCGAGTTTTACATCTTATAAGTACCAACTCGGTATTCTAATTTTTCTGCTTTACAGATGCTTCATTATTGTTACTGTACTATATCCTTTGTATACTCAGGCAACTATCCTACTTGTAGACCGTACCACATGTTATTTATTTATCGGGATACATTTTGATTTTCTTTTTCTTCAGTCTATATATACATATGGTTCCACCACTTATATGTTCATTATTGTCTTGTTTAAGTTCTGTCTCAACCAACACAGGTGTTTATGGTGTGTTTGTATTAAAACTTTTAATTTATCCTAACTCAGTTCATGGACTCTAGTGGAATGATTCAAGTTTGATGGGCAAGGCCTGAGGGCTCTGATACCAAGTTGTCACACCCCAATTCTGAACCAACCAGAATTATGTGATGAACCGTCCATGAATCAACGGTTCAACCAGGATCTCGTATAGGCTATGCCAACCATGTTAAACCAAAACACATTCCACATTAATCAGAGATAATAAAGTAAATAGCGGAAGTCTTATTAATAATGAATTGAGGTCTAATCATGATAAATAATTAATATTTCAGTTATCTCTAAGTAACCAAAACATAACTTAATACATATTACAAATCTCCAAATACAAAAGTTAAAATTAAGCACATCCATAATTGAAATGCTCGCTTAACAATCATAATAGTCCTCCAAAGCTTGCTCATCCATAGCCGCCACCTGTTTATATGTTAGCATGTCGATATAATTTTCAATCATAATACCTGCAACATCAGAAACTAAAAAGAATTGAACGCGCGAGGGTTAGCTCTCCAACTTGGGCTTAGTGAGTAAACAAAACAATGCAACAAACATATACATGCATTCAATTCATATCTTTGTTCTGGTTCATAAATTTGCAATGTGCAGTAGAAAGGATTGGCAGCCACCACACCTCTATACATGAGTGTGTGAAGCAGCCCAATGGATCAAACACCAATGCCGTCCCTCATGCACCCATAATGGAATAGAGATAGAGCTAAAGTGCCCGAATCAAACACCGCATGACACTTCCCCTAAATCCCTACCCGTATCAATACGTAAGCCCCTATTGGCATGGGCTTACAAACTGGGCTTGCAACTAACCAATCCTAATGTTAAACAATGTATCCAAGGCCTCACCCCGAGCATCCCTTAATACGTCCATAGAGATAGAGCTAAGGCCCCCTTGTAGAGTCAGAGACAACACGGTCTGAGACCACCTCCCCTGATGCCCTACGACGTAATAGTTCTGCTAAGGTAATGATGTTAGTGGACAAGACTTGTGTAGGGATAGAGCTAGAGTCTAGTGACCAGGATGAACCATAGTGTCACGTCCTCCCCCTGATGCTTCACTCGCATCAAGTACACTAACCCCACACATACATTCACATGCCTATTCCTAGCATCATCATCATCATCATGATATAAATAAACTGAATTAAATATGCATGAGCAGTAATAACAGAAATATTGGATGACATGTGATATGTACATTATAATTATACAGGCATAAAATCATTCACGGTATTGGACTCAATAAATAAAAACAATTTATTATTAGCCAATTAATTTAGGTCCTGTTCCCTCACATTTGATCGATGTTTGTTCCTCTCCCAAGCTTTGGAAGTCACTTTGAATCTACTAGGAACCTAAACAATTAATGTATTTAAGTTAGGGTTCATATTTACCAAGTTTCAGTAGTCAAAAACCTTGTTTGCTTACAAAATATGCTTGCTGTTAACGTGTGGTCGGATGTGTGGTTAGACCTGTGGTCGCAATATATGAGACTACACACTATGTGGTCGGACCCTGTAGTTGGAGATTATGTGACCACACCGTTCTTGGGAACTTTCCAAATAGCTGTGGTCGACCCTCTGGTCACCCTATAATGCGACCACACCATGCGACCACATGAAGTTTGGTCCCTTTTTCATCTTCAATCCGAATTCTTCCTATGTTGATTCCTCGGCTCATCACTTGGGTTCATCCTATGATTATTCTATGGCCATTATTTACAGTTTCTCATTAACCATTATCCCTAATCTCTTTTCACATGTTTCTTTTCTTAGAAATTCCATAACCGAAATCGTTGCATTAGATTCGACACAACAACTTGATAAAAGGAACCTATCCTATCCAATCTAGCCTACAGAATCAAGTCCATACCTTAAGCTTGCTGTAAGGAGATAGAACTTTTCTCATCAAAACCTTCTTCTCCAAATCTCCTTCTTCCCCTTCCCTTCCTTTCTCTTTCTCTCTTAGGTTTAGGGTTTCAGTTTGAGTTCTATAAGTGTGAGAGAGGCTAAGAAATGTCCCTTATATAGAAAGAAAAATCCATATAAAGTCCCACTTTGATTAGGAAAGAACCCCCCCTTAAATTAGGAAAGTTTCCTAAACACGGAGTCAACTCAGCATCGTGTGGTCGCACGTGTGGTCACAGAACCCGTCGACCACACACCTCAAAACGTGCGACCACACGTAGTGTGGTCTGATGTGTGGTCTCATTGTGTGGTCTCATGTATGGTCTCATGTATTGACCACACGTACTGACCACATGTATCGACCACACCTACTACCACATGACCAAAATTTTCTGGTTTTTAGTTTTTGACTGGTTGCTTCCACAAGATCTTAAACGGTCAACCACACAACTAAATTTGACTCGTTGCTTACCTTATCTTATGGTTTCTTCATACAATTGGTTCACTTGAGCCGATTATGATGGAAAGATGGAAAGACTGGTCACGAAACAAGAATATAAGGTTAGATCGGGTTCGTGGCGTGTGGGTCTTACAACCCGGGTTTGAAATATTCCATGATTGTACTTTTGACTAGGAAGAGCTCGAGTAAGTCAAGATCCAAGGGCAGAGAAATGAGCAGAAATCCGAGACAGAATTGATCAACATCAGCAAACTGTTTGACGACGATCAAGTGATGACGCTCACCGGTGAAGACCAAGGTAGAAATCTCGATGTACAACAATTCACCCTACCCATCAACGGAATAATCTCCAATTGGAGTTGTCATGATAATTTTGTTTACCCAAAGGGGTTGCCATGTAATCCACATATAATGACTATGCCTGAGCCTAGGTCTTTAGATAAGATTCAATCCTTTTCAAATTTTGAGTTCGTTCTACTTGGAACCACTTCCTCTGTACCTCTGCACCTCTGCTTTTGAATATGAATAAAGATAATATTTTGAATTACTCTGTGTCTACTTCTTTCTTTCCTTCTCCTTCTAACTCTAACTTTGAAAATGATGAGAATGATGAACCATTTTCTGAAATATTACAATCCATCTAAGCCTCGAAGTAGAAGAAGGCTCAACCTATCGGTGAAGACTTCAAAATAATTAACCTCGGTTCAGCAGAGCAACCTCGAGAAAAAAAGATCGGTGCTACCTTGACAGAAGAAGAAACCAAACAAATGACGGAATTACTGATGGAGTTACAAGAAGTGTTTGCCTGGTCCTATGAAGATATGCCTAGCATAGACCCGGAAGTTGTACAACATAAGATATCATTGGTCTTAGATGCAAGGCCATGTAAACAGAAGCTGAGGTGGTTAAGGCCTGAATGAACCCTTATGGTTAAAGAAGGTATCATGAAGCAGTTTGACGCAGGATTCCTGGAGGTTACAAAGTAACCAGAGTGGTTAGAAAATGTGGTCATCGTACCTAAAAAGGAAGAAAGACTAAGGGTGTGCATTGATTACCGAAACCTGAATAAGGCTAGCCCCAAAGATGACTTTTCATTACCAAAGATAGACATCCTAGTGGATAACACTGCAAATCATGCTCTTTTGTCCTTCATGGATGGATTATCAGGGTACAATCAGATAAAGATGGCACCTAAAGACAAGGAGAAAACTGCTTTCATAACAGACTGGGGCACTTACTGTTACACTGTGATGCCATTTGGGCAGAAGAATGCTAGGGCAACTTATCAAAGAATGGCTACTACAATCTTGCACGACCTAATCCATAAGGAGGTAGAGGTGTATGTACATGATATGATCGTAAAATTGTTCACCAGAGAAGGTCACATCCTGGCATTAAGGAAGTTCTTTGAGAGGATCAAGCAATACAAACTAAGGCTTAACCCCCAAAAATGTACATTCGGGGTAATAGTGGGCAAAATGCTAGGTTATATGGTCAGCCAAAGAGGAATCGAAATTGATCCGGTAAAGATAAAAGCCATCTCTGAAATGCCATCTCCTCAGACAGAAAAGGAAATAAGAGGTTTCCTGGGAAGACTTCAGTACATCAATCGGTTTATTACACACATCACCGCAACATGCGAACCAATTTTCAAGCTACTCCGGAAAGACCAGCCAAAGGATTGGAACCCTCAATGTCAGATAGCTTTTGACAAAATCAAGACATATCTGTTGAACCCACCAGTCTTAGCCCCACCAATACCAGGAAGACCACTACTCCTCTACTTGTTAGTCCTAGAGGATTCTGTGGGATCAATGATAGCCCAGCATGATACAGATGGAAAAACAGAAAAGGTAGTATACTACTTGAGTAAGAAATTCACAGGATATGAAGCCAATTATACACAACTGGAGAAGATATGCACAGCCCTAGTCTGTATAACAAAGAGATTGAGACATTATATGTTATCCTACAAGGTCATACTTATTTCCAGAATGGATCCCCTGAAATATCTATTTGAGAAACCAGCTTTGATAGGAAGATTGGCTAGGTGGCTATTGTTGTTGTCCAAATTCGACATCACATACACTACTGAAAAGTCTATCAAAGGGAGCGTAATCGCAGAACATCTATCAGCTCTACCGGTTGAAGATAACCTCAGACATTTGGAAGATGTATTCCTAGATGAAGAAGTCCACACAACCCAAGAAGAGGGGAAGAATGACACATGGATAATGTTCTTCGTTGGAGCCGCAAATCATATGGGATACGAGGCCGACGTCTTATTCATAGATCCAGAAGGGACATTTGTGTCATTTTCATTCAGATTAGACTTTGACTGCACAAACAACAATGCAGAGTACAAAGCATGTATCATGGGACTGAAAGCAGCTTTGGCCATAGGGGTCTGCAGATTAAAGGTCTATGGTGACTCATCAATTATTATCTACCAAGTTAGAGGGGATTGGAAAACCAAAGAGGAGAAGCTGGTACCTTATCAACAATGTGCAATAACCTTGGCTCGGAAGTTCATGCAAATTGATTTTGACTACTCCCTAAGAGATACCAATAAGTATGTTGATGCATTGGCCACCTTGGCTTCAATGATTGAAAATGATCCTTTGGGACGTATCAGACCCCTAATCATAGAGAAAACCATACGATCAGTCCACTTGGAAATAGTAAATGCATTGACAGTCGATGGCCAACCATGGTTTGCTCCTATCATAGATTTCATCAAGGAGGGAAAGTATCCAATGGAAGCCACAACAGGTGAGAAGAAAACTCTTAGGCGATATGCCTCCCAGTTCAGACTATGCAAAGATATCCTATACAAAAGATCCCATGATGGAGTGTAGTTAGTTTGTGTCGACGATGAACAGGCGCAAAATGTCATCGAGCAAGTCCATGAAGGAATATGCGGACCTCACATGAATGCTAGAATGCTTGCAAAGAAGATTCTCATAATGGGATACTACTGGAACACAATGGAAGCAGACTGTGCAGAGTTCGTAAGGAAATGTCACAAGTTCCAAATCCATGCTAATTTGATACATGTGCCTCCAGCAGAGTTGCATACTCTTAGCTCTCCATGGCCTTTCTCAACTTGGGGCAGAGATGTGATCGGAAAGGTTCACCCTAAAGCTTCAAATGGGCTTGAATTCATCTTGGTTGCCATCGATTACTTCACAAAATGGGTAGAGGCACGATCATATGCCAAGCTCACAGCAAACAAAGTGGCTAAATTTCTACAAGAGTATATCATATGCCGGCATGGAATGCCTCATTCTATAATCAAGGACAACACTTCAGAGGGAGTGTCACACCCCAATTCCACACTATTCAGAATGGTGTGGTGAACCGCTAATAAACCAATGGTTCAACCAGGATCTCGAATGGGTTGTGTCCATTTGCTTAAACCATACACATCTACAACCAACAATCAGAATAAATACACGATAGCGGATGTCTTTAATATTAAATGAAATGAGAGTCTAACTGTGATAAGGTAAATAAATTATCCAATTATCTCCCAAAAGGACTAAAACATAAATTAAAATAATTAAATCAATTACATTATCTGTATAACTTAAATAAAATCTAATAAAAAATACCGGAGTTGCACTTGCATGATGAATCATGTGACTCCATCATCATTTCTGCCTCTATTGCCGCCGCATGCCCGTATGTTGGAGCATTCATATAATCTTCCACTGTCGTACCTGCATCATCAACTAATAATATTCAAATTCGAAAAGGATGAGCACACATCACGGCTTAGTGAGCAAACTAAACAATGCAACAAACATATGCATGCATTCAATTCATATCTTTGGTCTGGTTCATAAGTTTGTAATGTGCAGTAGAAAGGATAGGTGGGCACCGCACCTCTATACATGAATGTGTGGAACCGTCCAATGGATCAAACACCATTGCCGCCCCCACTTGCACCCACGATGGAATAGAGATAAAGCTAAAGTGCTTAGGACAGCACCACATCACACTTCCCCTAATGCTCTACCCATACCAACACGTAAGCCCCTATTGGCAAGGGCTTGCAAACTGGGATCGCAACTAACCAATCCTAATGTCAAACAGTGTATCCAAGGCCTCACCCTAGCATCCCTCAATATGTCCATAGAGATAGAGCTAAGGGCCCCGGGCAGAGTCAGAGACTACACGATCCGAGACCACCTCCCCTGATGCCCTACGACGTAATAGTTATGCTAAGGTAATGGCGATACAATGATGCTAGTGGACAAGACTTGAGTAGAGATAGAGCTAGAGTCTAGTGACCAGGTTGAACCACGGTGTCATGTCCTCCCCCTGATGCTCCACTCGCATCAAGTACATTAACCACACACATAAATTCACATGCCTATTCCTAGCATCATCATCATCATCATGTTATAATAAACGAAATTAAATATTCATGAACAGTAATAACAGGAATAGTGGATGACATGTGGTATACACATTACAATCATACAAGCATAGAATCATTCATGGTATTGGACTCAATAAACGAAAATAGTTTATTAATAGCCAATTAATTTAGGGAATTAGGTTCATACCTTGATTCAGAGGTTTCTCTGAACTTCCTCCTCTTCCTTAGTCTTCTGCTTCAAGTTTCCTTCTCTTCTTCTCTTCCTTTTCTTTCTTTTTCTCTCACTTTCAATTAGGGTTCAAAAGGAGTGAAAGAGGCTAGGGGACATCCTATTTATATAGAAAAACCCTCCATAATAAGTCCCAATGAATTTAGGAAAGACCCCCTTTGAATTAGGAATGTAAGACCCGTATCGAACTAACCGATCTTACCACCTTGTACTAGGTCTTCCTATCATGGTCAAGCCAAGTGGACCAAGTGCGTGAAGAAACCCGAAGACCATGTATAATGTCTAACCCAAAAATATTCAAATATGAGGGTAGGTTTGCATGCCTAAATAGGTATGATCGACCCCACCTCAAAAGAGTCCAACCCATGACTTTTTAGTCATGGGGTCGCATGACTAGAAAAACGTAGGGTCGCCGGATTCTGTGACCCTACATGCGACCCTACGATAACAGATATAATCCAAAAATTAGGAAACCTTCCTAATTCAAAGGGGGTCTTTCCTAAACTCATTGGACTTATTATGGAGGGTTTTCCTCTATAAATAGGACGTCCCTTAGCCTCTTTCACTCCTTTAGATCCCTAATCGAAAGTGAGAGAAAGAGAAAGAGAAGGAAGAGCAGAAGAGAAGGAAAATTGAAGAAGAAGACTAAGGAAGAGGAGGAAGTTCAGAGAAACCTCTGAATTAAGGTATGAACCTAATTCCCTACCTGAATAAGAGAGCCTAGAAAAGTTTATGAAGAACAAAGGATTAGGAGAAACACAAATCATCCATCCATGGATAGATTCCAAGAGATTCCATAGAGAAAATCATTATGGAGAATGAATGGTGTATAAATTGTAGTTTTGAGCCATAGAACAATCATAGAATGGACCATGATAGCAAGCCAAAGGATCCAAACATGAAGGAATGGACTGTAGAGTGAAAGGTTGACTCAGAAAATGTGTGGTCGCACATAGGGTCGAATGATATCCGACCCTACAAGACCATATGATCGACCACATGCCCTCGGAAAGTCCCAGGGAGGTTGTGGTCGCACGTAGGGTCGAATGGTATCCGACCCCACCTGCGACTCTACACCCTGGGGTCGCAGAAACTAGTACCCTAGGTGCTACCGTATCTACGACCCTATAATTTCTGTTAGTTTAAATATATTGGAATTAATTCTAATTAAAATCTATCGGTTAGGTCTTTCTAGTGATTTAAAAGTGAATTATAAAGCTTGAACGAGGATCTAATACCAATCAATGGTGAGGGAACAAGACCTAAACTAATTGGCTAATAATAAACTATTTTTGTTTATTGAGTCCAATACCATAAATGATTATATGTTTGTATGATTGTAATGCGCATATCACATGTCATCCATTATTCCTGTTATTACTATTCATGCAAATTTAATTCCATTTATTTTTAACATGATGATGATGATGATGTGAGGATTAGACATGTGAATGTATGTGTGTCGTTAGTGTACTTGATGCGAGTGGAGCATTAGGGGGAGGACGTGACACTGTGGTTCATCATGGTCACCAGACTCTAGCTCTATCTCTACTCAAGTCTTGTCCACTAACATCGTCGTATCGCCATTACTTTAGCAAAACTATTTCGTCGTAGGGCATCAGGGGAGGTGGTCTCGGACCGTGTTGTCTCTGACTCTGCCGGGGGGCCTTAGCTCTATCTCTATGGACGTATTGAGGGATGCTGGGGTGAGGCCTTGGATACATTATTTGCCATTAGGATTGGTTAGTTGCGAGCCTAATTTTCAAGCCCTCGCCAGCAGGGGCTTACATGTTGGTATGGGTAGGGCATCAGGGGAAGTGTGATGCGATGTGGTCCTAAGCACTTTAGCTCTATCCCTATTCCATGGTGGGTGCATGTGGGGGCGGGAATGATGTTTGATCCTGTTGGGGAAATCTGCCACGCAGTCAATAGAACCACGACATGTAGGACTCGACCAATAAGTCTCGTAGGTGTTCCTAATTGGATATAAGAAAGCTTCTTCACAAACTCAAACAGAGAAGCAAAAGGCAAAAGCAGTATTAAAGGAAAATGCACTATTTATTATAAATAGGGCAAATCCCGATATTTCAGGTACTACAACATTTATTACTCATTTACTCATCCTTAGGATTCTCGCTCTGACACCTGGGATGGAGAATCTCTTACCTACCCCACTTACAGTAAAATATTGTTGTTGGCTCGACACCGAGCCCATCAACTGTTCACAGAGCCCTAACTTTGGCATCGGAGTGGACACGGGGCCACAGGCCCACCTCCTCCCATTGTCTTTGCTTGTCTTGCAGGTCTAGTCAGCTTGGTGGGCCTACAAGACAGATCAGGGTCGAAGGCGCCCACCGTGGAGCTATTTGAGATTTGACATTGACAGATAACAGCCAGAGAGGAATCTTGAGTTTTGAGTCCGAGAAGGACCCGAAGCCAGATGGTCAATTCCATCCCCCCTCCGATTGACCAGCGGATGAACCCTGAAGATGAAGATTGGACGGAACTGAGACCTAGCAGAGATAGAGGAAAGCGAGCGGCTGAGCCAGCACCCTTATGTGAGGCGTTCGTCACCTATGAGAAATTTGAAACTGTGGCATAGCAACTCGCGGTGCTGACCAGATTTGTGCAAGGGTTACAGACCCCGATCGCTGAGGCCACATCCTATCCCCCCATAGGCGTTGTCCCTTCGACTGATCCACATCAGGAGGCTGACCTCCCTAGCGATCCACCTCGAGATTCTCCAGGGGGAGGCGGAGTTCGACCAACCAGACCTAGAACTAGCACTCACCCCGTTCCAGAATTAAGTGGGACGGGATCAACGTCACAGCATGGGAGGATCCCTGCTCGAGAAAGGCTCGGCCCTCAGTCGAGAGTAGCACCCAGACGAGATGAGGATGTCGTGGGAAGTTTTGGTTTCGCGACACATAGCGCTACCAGAGGTCGTCATGGGCACGGACAAACAAAGTGCTCCCACGGACCCGGAGGTAGCCGCGAAAATAGCGGACCAGTTAGCAGTCTTGCACCGAAAGGTCAAGATGATGGAAAAGGCAGGGGTGACCCTGGATGACGACAAGGATTATTCTACGGACAACCTTCTGACCGTTATCATCATGAGGGTCCCCTTGCCCAAGCGGTTCAGTATGCTACCAGTGGATTCCTACGATGGGTCCACTGATCCAGTCGACCACCTGAATAACTTCGTGGGGGCAATGGTCCTCCACACGAACCCTGATGCAATCATGTGTAGGGCCTTCCCCCTTACTTTAAAAGGCACAGCCCGGAAGTGGTTTAACAACCTCCCATCGCGGTCCATTGACTCTTTTAAGACTATGGGACGGCTATTCAGAATGCACTTCCAAGGAAGCAGGGTGCAGTGGAAAACTAGGGCGCACCTTAAGAATATGAGACAGAGGTCCAATGAGACCTTGCGGGCTTTCTTGGCCAGATTTAACTTGGAGGTACTAAAAGTAAAGGATATCGACGAGGCGGTTCATTTCACTATGTTGAGAGCAGCGGTCATTGACCCAATGCTCAACTTTCCATTTCCAAAAAGGAACTGGCAGACTTGCAATAGCTCTTGGCTCGGTGTGAAAAGTTTTCTACAGCTAATGAGATTTACGAAGCCAGCAAGGGCTTAGTGGAAGTTCCCAGCAAACGAACAGATGAAATGCAAGACCACCCACAGAGAGGAGAGCACAAGAGGTCGAGAAGAGAGGAGGGTAGACAACCCCAATCCTAATCTTGACGGCCACACATTGGCCCCTTCGCATCGGATCCTTTTCGGGAATATTCGAAGGAATAGGTCACGTGCAAATCCCGTGACCACATCGGCAAAATCCTTCAAATTGATCGATGTAAAATGGCCGCGTGCCCACAACGGTCCAGTGACATCGGGTCACGTTCCAATCCCATGACCACCAGCGTATCTTCTTCAAATAGACAGATGCGCATTGGCCGAAGCAGCCACCTGGTCAAAATTACATCGGACCTCCGACACAACTTGGGTCACATGCGAATCCCGTGCCAACATCGGCCCCATCACATCAGATCCTTGGAATTTTCAACCGACCTCTGGTCGAAGACCGATGCGCCTGACAAAGTTCACCGACTTGTGAACACAGTTGGCCGAGGAGGGTGGACTGAGCCCCGACTTTGGCCGGAGTCCCATTCGGCTGATAGTGTTCACCAACTTGTGCAACAGTTGGCCGAGGAGGGTAGACTGAGAACCAACCTCTGGTCGAAGAGCCATACGGCCAAGAGTTCATCAACTAGAACAAACTTGGCCGAGGAGGGTAGACACAGTTCCGAGCCCAATTGAGACCCACACGGCCAAGAGTTCATCCACTAGAACAGACTTGGCCGAGGAGGGTAGACCCGACTCCGAGCCCAATTGAGACCCATACGGCCAAGTCTTCATCATCTAGAACAGACTTAGCCGAGGAGTGTAGACCCGACTCCGAGCCCAATTGTGACCCATACGGACAAGAGTTCATCAACTAGAACGGACTTGGCCGAGGAGGGTAGACCTGACTCCGAGCCCAATTGAGACCCATATGGACAAGAGTTCATCAACTAGAACAGACTTGGCCGAGGAGGGTAGACCTGACTCCGAGCCCAATTGAGACCCATACGGCCAAGAGTTCATCAATTAGAACAGACTTGGCCAAGGAGGGTAGACATGGTTCCTAACCTGATTGAGACCCATACGGCCAAGAGTTCATCAACTAGAATAGACTTGGCCGAGGAGGGTAAACATGGTTCCGAACCCCATTGAGACCCATACGGCACAAAAATTTCACCAACTAATGGACACTTGGGGCCAAAGAGGGTAGACAGCCCCAATCCTAATCTCGATGGCCACACATTGGTAACTTCTTCCAGATTTGACCGATGTGAACTAGCCATAGCGCCCACATCGGTCTGGTGACATCGAGTCACGTGCCAATCCCATGACCACCAGCGTATCTTCTTTAAATTGACCGATGTGAAATCACCGCGGCACCCACATCGGTTCAACGACATAGGTCACGTGCAAATCCCGTGACCACCGGCGTATCTTCTTCAAATAGACCGATGCGAAATGGCCGAAGCGGCCACATCGGATCATTGTCGCTGCATAAGTCACGTGCCAATCCCGTGACCACATCGGTGAATTTCTTTTAATAGATCGATGTGTACTGGCCACAGTGCCCACATCGGTCCAATCACATCGGATCGGTCACATGGGATCACTCACATCGGATCGGTCACATCGCATCATTCACAACGGATCAGTCACATCGGTCCAGTAACATTGGATCGGTCATATCGGTCCAGTCACATCGAATCGGTCACATAGGATAAGTTACATCAGTCCAGTCACATCGGATCGGTCACATTGGTCCAGTCACATCAGATCGGTCACATCGGATCAGTCACATCGGATCGTGGCCGCTGCATTGGTCACGTGCCAATCCCGTGACTACATCGGTGAATTTCTTTCAATAGACCGATGTGTACTGGCCGCAGTGCCCACATCGGTGCAGTCATATCGGATCACTAACAGCGTATCAATCACATCGGTCTAGTCACATCATATCGGTCACATCGGATCAGTCACATTGGATCAGTCACATCGGTCCGGTCACATCGGATTAGCCACATCGGTCCAGTCACATCGGATCATTTACATCGGATCGGTCACAGCGGATCAGTCACATCAGATCAGTCACATCAGTCCAATCACATCGGATCGGTCACATTAGTCCAGTCCCATTGGATTGTTCACATCGGATCTGTCACAGCGGATCAGTCACATAGGATCAATCACATCGATCCAGTCACATCAGATCGATCACATCGGATCAGTCACATCGGGTCGGTGACATCGGATCAGTCACATCTGTCTAGTCACATCGGATCGGTCACGTCAGTCAAGTCACATCGGATCATTCACATCGGATCGGTCATAGTGGATCAGTCACATCGGATTAGTCACATCAGTCCAATCACATCGGATCGGTCATATCAGATCCGTCACATCGGTCCAGTTACATCGGATCAGTCACATCGGTCCAATCACATCAGATCAGTCACATCGGATCAGTCACATCTGATCGGTCACACCGGATCAGTCACATCGGATCGATCACATCGGATCAACAACGACAGAGAGGTCACGTGACAATCCTGTGATCACCTCGGTAGAAATGTAGAAATTAGCCGATATGGGTTGGCCGCAGTGCCCACATCAGCACCCTCATCCCCAACTTTACATCAACATATCCTGCACACCCTTCAACATCGGCCTTGGTCTTCCACACAAAGAATAACGTGACAACAACTTATCCATATTGGTAAGAACCTATGCACAGCCGAACCTTATGGATTCATCAGAGCAACAAGGCAAGTTATTGGGGGGAATTTCCATCCTTCTTCTTTGCTCAGCCGAACCCTACAGATTCAGCAGGGCAATGAGGCAAGTGTTAGGGAAATCTACCACGCTGTCAATAGAACCGCGACACGTAGGACTCGACCAACAAGCCACGTGGGTGTTCCTAATTGGATATAAGAAAGCATCTTCACAAACTCAAACAGAGAAGCAAAGCGCAAAAGTGGTATTAAAGGAAAATGCACTATTAACTATAAATAGAAAAAATCTTCAGATTTCAGGTCCTACAACATTTATTACTCATTTACTCATCCTTAGGATTCTCACTCTGACACTTGGGACGAAGAATCTATTACCTACCCCACTTACACTTAAATATTGTTGTGGGCTCGACATCGAGCCCATCAACTGTTCACAGAGCCCTAACTTTGGGATCGGAGTGGACACAGGGCCACAGGCCCCCCTCCTCCCCTTGTCTTTGCTTGTCTTGCAGGTCTAGTCAACTTGGTGGGCCTACGAGACGGATCAGGGCTGAAACAGATCCATTGGGCAGTTCCACACATTCGTGTATAGAGGTGCGGTGGCCACCTATCCTTTCTATTACACATTGCAAACTTATGAACCAAACCAAAGATAGGAATTTAATGCATGCATATATTTGTTGCATTGTTTTGTTTACTCACTGAGCTCAAGTTGGAGAGTTGACCCTCGTGCATGCAATTCTTTTTAGTTTCTGATGTTGCAAGTATTACGGTTGAAGATTATGTCGACACGCCAACATATGAACATGTAGCGGCTATGATGAGCATGTTGTGGAGGACTATTGTGATTCGTTAAACGAGTGTTTCAACTATGGATACTCTTAGTGTTTAACTTTCATATTTGGATATTGAAATATATATTAAATTATGTTTTGGTTAGTTGAAGATAAATAAAATATTAATTATTTATCATGACTAGACCTCAGTTAATTATCTGTAAGACTTTCGCTATTTACTTTATTATCTCTGATTAATGTGAAATGTGTTTTGGTTTAACATGGTGGGGATAGCATATTCGAGATCCTGGTTGAACCGTTGGTTTATTGACTGTTCATCACACCATTCTGGTTGGTGTAAAATTGGGGTTTGACAACTTTGTATCAGAGCTCTCAGGCCTTACCCATCAAACTTGAATACTTCCACTAGAGTCCATGAACTGAGTTAGGATAAATTAAAAGCTTTAATACAAACACACCATAAACACCTGTGTTGGTTGAGAAAAAATTTAAACAAGACAATAATGTATATATAAAAGGTGGAACCATATGTAAACACTGACAGAAAAAGAAAATCTAAATATACCTTGATAAACAAATAACATATGGTACGGTCTACAAGTAGGATAGTTGTCTAAGTTACAAAGGATATAATATAGTACCATGAAGGAAACATCTATAAAGCAGAAAAATTGGAATACCGAGTTAGTACTCACAAGAGATAAAATTTGATGTATGGCAGAAGAAGAAGAAAAATGGCTAGTAATGCCTAAATCCCTATAGAGTTCAAGGGAAAGATCTCGGGCTAAATCCAACCGAGATAGGAGAACAATGGCTATACACCGAAAATGAGAGTAACTATAAAAGAAGATAAAGCTATACTCCCAGGTGACGTGGAGACTCAGAGTGAGATCCACCACAAGCTGATCCATTGCCCGCTGAGTATTAAGAAGAGGTTGCAACTTGACCCCACCACTATCTGGGTCAAGATTGGGTAATGATAACTCATCTGAGTAGATGCTAAATAATGATAATCAGATTGGAGCAAATCAACAGAGGTGAACAACCAGGCCACTCCTGCCAATCATCTGGACTACCAAGTACCTTGGCCACGGTTGTAATAAATTTAGCCAGACAAAATACATGAGCAACAACTGATGATATCGACATGGAAGTTGCCATGGGAAGCACTACCCAAGTTTCCAATGCTACATCAACACCTCCGGGTCAAACCAAGTATGGTATCGATTGGTAGCAACACTGTACCCTCAGCATCTATTAGCTATAACACAGTGCCTACCATACAGTAAGTCCCAGTAACGCACACCCCAGTGCAGAAGCTTGGTGCACAACAAGTAAAGTATCAAGGTGGTTACCCTTATCAGCCACCGATGTATGTGATAGCTGCATCAGGGTAGAATGATCCAACAAGGGTTGAGGAATATTTTCTAAAGATGAAGCCTCAAACGTTTTTAGAGAAGGATCAAATCTATTGTGGCCATATAACTAGATATGTTTATCCAGGATGTGGTGCATTATTGACTTACTCTTCTGATTATAGAAGATACACATACCTGATTTTAAATTCTCGTGTCTTGACAGGATACCTTCTTGATTCAACCTATCAACTGGAGTTATAGATATTGTTTTTTTAGTATTAATCCTGATTATACCAATTTGAGCCACTCTCATGATCTATAACTTGAACAGAGATATAAGCTAAATGAATAGTTAAATGTTTAATCATGTTGAACGTACATCTTATGATTTATACCTGATTTACTGATGTGTGAAAACTTTCTCCAGATTTACTCTTATAATGCCTTGACCAATGGCATTATATACTCGATAGAACCTGTAACCATGAGGTTAATTATTGTAAAACCTCTGTAAGACCCGTGTCAATTTAACCCGGTCTTACCACCTTGAACCAGGTTTACCCATCATGGTCGAGTCAAATGGACCAAGGGCATGAAGGAGATCGAGATCCCAGGTATGAAATCGACCCAAAAACAGTTAATTCTAGGGGAGGGTCGCACACCCAGTGAAGCAGGGTCGGACCTCCCAAAACAGAAAGTCAGACCCTCAGTTTTTGAGGGAGGGTCGGACAGCTTAAGACCCTAGGGTCGACGGGATCATCGACCCTCCCATCGACCCTCGGTTTCTAACGAAACTGAAATTATGAAATTTCCTAATTTTCGGTTGGGATTCTTTCCAAATCTCAATGGGATTATTATAGGACATTCCTAGTCTATTTAAAGGATGTTCCTAAGCCACATTCACTCCTTTCACAACCCTAATTGAATTGAGAGAAAGAGAGAAGAAGGAAAAGAGGAAGAAAGGAGGCTAGAAGGAAGGCTTAGCAAAAAGGAGAAGAAATTGCAGAGAAAAGTAATCTTCTCAGGTATGGATACAAATTCCATGAGTTTCTACAGACCTTAGGTTAGATATGGTTGAGTGTAGGATTTTGGAGAAACTCAAACCATCCATCTATGGTTAGGTTTTCATGGAAAACCATAGGAGGATGGACGAAAACTATTTAGATGGTTTATACATGGTTCTAGACCATGGAATGTTGGGTGAATGTAGGAAGCAAGCCATAGGACCCCAAACACGAAGAATGGATTAAAAAGTGGAAATTGGACTAGAGTGCACCGAAGGTCGCACCGAGGGTCGATAGACCATCCGACCCTAGGTGTTTCTGACCATTGACCCTCAGCATTCGGGATGTTCAGAATGGAGGGAGGGTCGATAGACCCATCGACCCTAGCATCGACCCTCAGTTGACAGAATGGTTTTAAATTCTGAATTAATTCTAATTAAATTTTATCGACTTTGTTAGGTTTGCTAGCAATATAATAACATTATAAAGGTGATTTTAAAGCTTGAAAAAGTATCTTTTAGCAAGCTAAGGTGAGGAACCTTAACCCCAAACTAAAATGGTTAATAATAAGCAGTTTTTCTTTTCTTAAGTCCTATGCCATGTTTGATTCTATGCGAATATGTTTGTAATGTGCATACAGCATGCCATCCAATATTTCTATTACTTGTTCATGCATATTTACTTTATTGTTTATAACATGAAGATGATGATGATAATAGGAATAGGCATGTGATTGTATGTGTGTGGTTGGTGTGCTTGATGCGAGAGAGTATCAGGGGAGGTGTGATGAGAACGTCAATAAACGTTAACCTTTGGCGGGTCTCAGCACTTTAGCTCTATCTCTAACTCAAGTCTTGTGCATTGACATCGTCGTATCGCCATTACCTTAGCAGAACTATTATGTCGTAGAGTATCAGGGGAGGTGGTCTCGGTCCTTGTAGTCTCTGACTCTACCGGGGGGCCGTAGCTCTATCTCTATGGATGTTCTGAGGGATGCTGGGGTGAGGCCTTGGATAAACTGTTTGGCATTAGGTTTGGTTAGCAGCGAGCCCAGTTTGCAAGCCCTCGCTAACAGGGGCTTACGTGTTGGTATAGCATTATATAGCAATAAACGTTAACCTTTGTTGTATAATGTTATGGTAGGGTGGATGGGGACGACGATAAACGTTAACCTTCGGGCGGGCTTCCACACCCTGTGTATAGAGGCGGTATCAATAAACGTTAACCTTTGATCACCCAACCTTTCTATTGCACATTGCATACTATAAACCAAGACCAAAGATATAAATTGATTTTTTTTTTGCATGCATATGTAATGTTGCATTGTTTTAGCTACTCACTGAGCCGTGTTGTGTGCTCACCCCTTGACGTCGAATATTTTTAGTTGATGATGCAGGTTATACAGTTGAAGATTATATGAACGCGTCAGCGTATGGAACTGTAGCAGCTATGAAAGTTGGAGCTGAAGACGATACACACGACTCCTCTTGCGAGTGCAACTTGTGTGTATTCGATTAGATATTTTTGTAGGTTTCTTATTTGGATTTATAAGACATGTATTTGGTATTTAAATATTTATGTCTTAGTTAAACACAGAATAATTTGATATTATTTATGGGTATCATTCTAGTTCTCAGTTCATATTATTTATAAATTTTCCGCTATTGTGTATTACTCTGATTATGATTGTGGATGCGTGTAAAGTTTGGATAACGCGGGGATAGCCTATTAGAGATCCTAGTTGAGCCGTTGTTTGTTTAGCGGTTCATTACACCATTCTGAACAGTGTGGAATTGGGGTGTGACAACTTGGTATCAGAGCTTCTCAGGCCTTGCCCGCCGAACTGACACACATTCAAGACCATTGTAAACTGAGATAGGATAAAAGTAAAAGCTTTAATACAAACACACTGTAAGCATAAGTGATGATTGAAACCGAATTAAAAAGAGAATAATGCATCTATTAAAGGGAAAACCAGTTACATACAATGAGTAAGAGAACTACAACGTATATACATCGCTAAAGCAGAGTACAGTCCACAACCCGGACAGTTACTCTGTAGTACAAGAAAGGTAAAGTACAATCAGGAAACTGGAGGCGAAGGAGGAGGCGGTGCCTCACGATCTCTGTCGTAGTCCTCAGCATAGACCCTAGTCAACCAGGCCACATGGGTCTGGGTCGTCTGGAGACTAGCGGTGAGACCGGCTATCCTCTAATCAGTCGCACGCTGCACATCTAGGAGCTCTCCCATCCGCGCGTCTGATGCGTGCTGAGCAGCCAACAGCTCATCCATCCTCAGATCAGATCTGCGCTGAGCATCCCTGATCTCCTGCAACATCTCCATCATGGCTGAAGGTGGAAGTGAAGGATCAGCCGAGTGAGAAGGACCAGCCTCAAGTGCAGAAGCCGTCGCAGCAGAAGTACCAACTCCATCCGCCTGTGTGGGTGATGGCGGGGGTATCGCGTCGACATCCATATACATACGATCATCATCGTCGATCGGATCTCCCCGAGCCCTAGCAGCAGCCGCAGCATCAGTCACCTTGACCCGAGTGTGAGGGCGCACCATCGCGTTCCTCTCCTCATCGCTAACCTCCGCATCTCGCAGCCCCATCTTGCAGATAGCCTCCCAATCTAGAGGCGACGAGAAGGTCTTCTCCTGGATCTTCTCATCAACCAGATCCACCCCCAAACGGATCAGTAGCACTGTAATCATGCGTCCATAGGGTAGATTACCCCTGTGACCGGACAATGTGGCACTGATCATCGTCCGCATGATGATGTAAGGAAGGCAGACCGGCTGTCGAGTGCATATGCTGTAGATCAAGAACTGAGTCAGCTGAGACACCCTCTCATAGTGCCCACTCTGCGGAATCAGATTATGCTGGATAATCTTGCAGAAGACTCGTGGAGATGGACGCAAGTAGCAAGCTCTCATCTACCATCTATCGGGACGGAGCAACTGATTGTCGATCTCTGCTCTCATCTCCATCTCAACAAAATGTGGCTCTCCCGGCGCATAGTACACCATAGGACCATCGAAGGGAATGCCCAACAGATCGGCCAACTGCCGATAGTCAAAAGAAATGTGCACCCCCTTGACGTAGCTAGTGATGCACAACTCCTGACCACGCTCGACATCATTGTAATCCCCCACCACCTGGAGATTGCAATAGAACTGGTGCACCAAGTCTGGACATGTGCACGCATCATATGTGATGACAGGGAGCCACCCCATGTCGCCAAATGCTCTCTCTACGTTGAACAAGGCTAGATTAGCCAGGTTCACCATACGACCCCCTTCCACTTTCTTGCCTGTATAGTAGGCATATTGTGCCTCGGCTTCATTTGAACGGAAATGGAGAGGATCACGCATTCTTGGCACTTTGGTACGGGCCATAGTACCTGCAGAAATAAGAAAGAGGAAATAAACCAGGAGTTAGTAGGATAAAATCCGAAATTGGGTTTAATAACGACGTAAGTTAACAATAAAGTCCCATTTCTCACCATCCAAGTGGACGTAAGGACTTATGTAGGTTAAAACATATCCTACAATCTACATGCAGTAGAAAATTTTAACGGATAAGGTCCAATTTGGAGAAATGCAAGGAAAACCAAAAATGTCGACAAATTAGGGCAAAAAGAGAAAAATTTAAGTTTCTTGATGACCAACCGATGAAACTCAAAAATTTTTGAGGGCTTTCGTTCCTCAAGACCCCAATAACAAAAGCCCCCAATAAAAATAGAATTTTTACGGTTGGACAAAGTTTAATTTGGAAAACACGAGTTAAATAAGCAAAAACCTCGAAATAAAAACCTAAAAACAGGGAAAGTTGGGAAATTTTACCTGTAGTAGTGATGTGGATGTCGAAACTCGGACTAAGAACGATCCACAATAGTGAAGTAGCACTGTAGTAACTCAGAGAGTAGAGACGAGTCGAAACGGAGGGGGAATAGTGAGAAATGACCCAGAATCGGATCTTAAAAATCTGATTTTTAGTCCGAGGGTCGGACAATTCGACTGACACCATCGACCCTCGGATCGACCCTCCAATCGACCCTCGACTCTCGGGAATCTGACAGAAATTCAAGGGTCGGACTGAGGGTCGGACACCCATCGACCATCGCATCGACCCTCAGCTCTCGGGAAGAACAGGTCATTCCCAGGGTCAGATACCAAGGGTCGGACATACCATCGACCCTCACTATTGACCCTACATAGAAAAGACAGTATTTATTTCAGAATGAATTGGAGATTTTGAATTTTATATCGGTTAGCATGCCTACATGAAGTATAAATGATTTCTCACTGATTTTGATGATTTTCAGGCACCATCCATCTCGAAAGTAAATATGTCTGGACGTAGAGTTACCCGACAAACCCGAAATACAGTCCCACCACCACCACCGGCGGATGAGACTAGTCAAGAGAACAATTATGCATAGGGTAATCCCAAGCCGGCAAACCCTACGAATTTTCCACCACCACCACCTGAGCTAACAACAGTGGTGATGAATCTGGCTCAACAGCTACAACAAATGCAACATGCACAAACTCAAATGCAGGTTGCGATGGGGGTCATGTTTCAAGCCACTGAGGCTGCAGCCATGCACAATGGGCAAGCTAGTGCAGCACCGGTGGGTAACCACCCAGCTCAACAGACACCTCCACAACCAGCTGCACCAATTCCAGTGCAAGTCCCAGCAGCAAAGAGCCCAAGGAAACTATCGGTATCCACCCCCTATGTTTGGGGCATATCAAAATCAACTGGATCACTCCCGGCTAGTGGAGAGATTTTTGAAAATGAAACCAAGAGAATTCAACGGAAAGCCATCGATCCATCGTGGCCAGCACCTTGGATAGACGAGATGGAAAGGAACTTCCTTATGATGACTATTACTGAGGAAGAGAAAGTACTATGCGCCACCTTCATGCTCAAAGGCGACGCACACCATTGGTGGAAATCTACAAAGACGTACTTATTGACCAAGCACGCCCTACTGACATGGGCTATATATAAAGAAGCGTTCTTCGAGAAGTATTTCCCAAGAAGCTTTAGAGATTCAATGGAGAAGGAATTTCTGAGTCTGTACCAGGGGCAGATGTCCATAGACTCGTATCAACAGCGCTACGAAGAGCTGTTTTTCTTCGCACCAGCTAGCATGCAGGAAGAAGATACCAAAACCCGTAGGTTTGTCACGAGACTGAGAAGAAGTATCAGGGAACATGTTCTGGGATTAGAGAAGAACATATATAATGAAGCTGTCCAGATCGCTCGAGTGATTGAATCGAGCCAGAAAGAGAGTTATTTCACTCAAAACAAAGGCATAAAAAGGCCAGCTGGGAATTCATATAACGGAGGAAATAACAGGACGTATAAACCTTTCCGTCCTCAGAATTTTAATGCTGCAACCAAGACTATCCCCGCAGCTCAACCTCAGCCAAAGCCAAATTCTGAAGCCCCGAAGTGCTATAACTGCAACCAACCAGGGCATATGGCAAGAGAGTACCCAAAACCCAAAAAGCTGTTACATCAAGGACGGGTATATGCTGTTACATCAGAGGATGCAGTCGCATCGCCCGATGTGGTCACAGGTATGACCGAAACTTTAAGATTATAATTACACTGATTGAGTATGTAGACTAAGTAAAAATGGATCACAGGTATCGTACCTATCAATGGCGTACCCGCCAGAGTACTCTTTGATTCAGGAGCTACTCATTCATTTATATCTGTGTCGTTTGGAAAGAAGACCAATCTGCCCATCAAAACATTAGACTACAATTTACTTGTACGGTCACCGATGGGATTAGAAGTGGAATTAGAGAAAGGTTATGGACCATGTCCAGTTCTCATTGGAGAGCAGACCTTGGATGCAACCTTAATACAACTTGAGATGGCAGACTTTGACGTCATCTTGGGAATGGACTGGTTAGCTCGGCACTCTGCAAATTTGATATGCGCCGAGAAGAAGCTAACGTTTAAAGACAAAGAAGGAGCAGAATTCAGTTTCTCGGGAACCAAACTTCCCAGGAGACGCAAGCTCATACTCTCAGCATTGAAGGGTAAGAAGTGCCTTGAGAAAGGAGCGGTCAGATATCTAGTATCAGTGGTCAACCTAACCAAGGACGTGCCACAAATGGAAGATATTGATGTAGTGCGAGATTTTCCGGATGTGTTTCCGGAGGAACTACCCGGATTACCACCCGACCGAGCCACGGAGTTTGTAATAGACCTGATACCTGGAGCCACACCGGTATCAAAAGCACCTTATAGAATGGCCCCTACTGAACTGAAGGAATTAAAAGTGCAACTACAAGAACTGCTGGATAAGGGTTATATTAGACCCAGTATATCTCCATGGGGAGCACCGGTGTTGTTCGTAAAGAAGAAAGATGGTAGCGTTCGGTTATGTATCGACTATAGAGAGTTGAATAAGCTGACAATCAAGAATCGATATCCACTACCTAGGATCGATGACTTGTTCGATCAGTTACAAGGAGCGAAGGTATTTTCAAAGATCGATCTTCGATCAGGCTATCATCAACTGAAGATTAAAGAAGGTGACATTCCGAAGACAGCTTTCCGGACAAGATACGGACATTATGAATTCTTAGTGATGTCCTTCGGACTAACTAATGCACCGGCAACGTTCATGGAACTTATGAACCGAGTTTTCTACGATATGTTGGACACGTCGGTGATAGTGTTTATTGATGACATATTGGTATACTCCAAGGACAAGGAAACCCATGTCAAGAACCTAAACGCAGCCCTACAGCGTTTAAGGGAAGAGAAGTTATATGCCAAATTTTCTAAGTGTGAGTTTTGGCTAAGCGAAGTCGCATTTTTAGGCCATGTAGTATCCGCGGAAGGAATCAAAGTGGACCCCAGTAAGATCGAAGCTATTGTGAAGTGGGAAGCACCAAAGAGTGTTTCAGAAATTAAAAGTTTTTTGGGTCTAGCTGGATATTATCGGAGATTCGTAGAAGACTATTCTCGGATTGCCGTACCTCTCACCAGTTTGACCAAGAAAGGAGAAAAGTTTGTATGGACGGATAAGTGTGAAAAGAGCTTTCAAACACTGAAGACCAGATTGATATCCGCTCCAATTTTAACCATTCCCGTTCCAGGACAGACATTTACCTTATACACTGATGCATCGGGATTGGGACTAGGATGTGTGCTTATGCAAGGAGAACAAGTAATTGCGTATGCATCGAGACAGTTGAAGGTACATGAGAAAAATTACCCAACCCATGATTTGGAATTAAAGGCAGTAGTACATGCTGTCAAGACATGGAGACACTACCTATACGGAGAGAAATTTCAGATTAAGTCGGACCATAAAAGTCTTACTTATCTATTTAATCAGAAGGAGTTAAATATGAGACAGAGAAGATGGCTAGAACTATTGAAAGACTATGATTGTGATATCCAGTATCATCCGGGAAAAGCGAATGTGGTAGCGGATGCATTGAGCAGGAAAGCAATGATAAAATCTCAAGGAGAAACCAGCACGACTGCAGCAATGTATACCAATGGAATGGTGTTTAATCACACAAACGAGCAGTATGTAATAGATATACCGGATGGATCAACCAACCAAGGGTTCATTCATCAGTTTTCAAATATGTTCGCGGCCTTGAAGATTATACCGGATATAGTGGACGAAGTGAAGATAGCTATCAAAGCAGATCCTTATCTGAGAACAATACAAGAAGATATTGAGAAAGGTAGGACTAACCCTGAGTTCACCTTGGATGACGAGAAGGTACTGAAATACAAAGGAAGAATATGTGTACCCGAAACAGAAAATGTAGACATTAGACACCGACTCATGAAAGAAGCCCATACCACCATATACTCGGTACATCCTGGAATTACAAAAATGTACCATGATCTAAAGAAACTATATTGGTGGAGGGGAATGAAGGCAGATGTAGACAAGTTCGTGTCTCAATGCCTAAATTGTCAAAAGGTAAAGGCGGAACGAAAAAGACCCGCAGGACTGTTACAACCATTACCGGAACCAGCATGGAAATGGGACTGCATCACTATGGACTTCGTCACAGGACTACCATTGACTCCTCGAGTAGTTGACGCAGTTTGGGTGATTGTAGACCGTCTGACTAAGACAGCTCGCTTCATACCGATACGACCCCAATATACACTCGAAAGGTTGGCAAAGCTGTATGTGGATAACATTGTTTGGTTATACGGTGTTCCAGAAAGCATTGTGTCCGATAGAGATCCACGATTTACTTCCAAATTTTGGGAAGGACTGCAAAAGGCTATGGGTACAACATTGAAGTTCAGTACTGCATTCCACCCACAGACTGACGGACAGTCGGAGCGTACAATCCAGATTTTAGAAGATATGCTACGAGCATGTGTGATTGATTTCAAGGGATCATGGGATGAAAAGTTACCACTGATCGAGTTCGCCTACAATAACAGCTATCAAGCTACTATACAGATGTCACCTTATGAAGCACTGTATGGTAGGAAATGTCGAACTCCCATGTTTTGGAATGAAGTTGGAGAACGTAGTATTGTTGGACCAGAATTTGTTGAAGAGACTTGTCGAGTGGTCGACATCATCAAGGAAAGAGTAAGAGTAGCCCAGAACCGTCAGAAGCAATACGCAGATACTCGACGAAGAGATCTAGAGTTCGCCGTAGGTGATAAAGTATTTTTGAAAGTATTGCCTATGCGAGGATTGAAGAGGTTCGAACAGAAAGGAAAACTAAGTCCAAGATATGTCGGACCATATGAGATTCAGGTTAAGCGTGGAAAAGTAGCTTATCAGTTAGCACTACCACCATCTATGTCAAGTGTGCATGACGTATTTCACATATCCTTATTGAAGAAGTATGTCAAAGACCCAACACATGTGTTGATAGTAGATTTGCCGGAATTGACTGATGATTTGACATTTGAAGTAATACCAACGGAAATCACTAGTCGAAAGGTTCAACGTCTACGCAACAGAGATATCTACTATGTTAAGGTCACATGGAAAAGTAGAGACATGGAAGAGATTACATGGGAAGAAGAAAATGCTATGAGAAAGCAATACCCTCACTTGTTTGATTCAGAAGGTACGTACAATTTCGAGGATAAAATTTTTATAAGTTGGGGGGAGTTGTAAGACCCGTGTCAATTTAACCCGGTCTTACCACCTTGAACCAGGTTTACCCATCATGGTCGAGTCAAATGGACGAAGGGCATGAAGGAGATCGAGATCCCAGGTATGAAATCTACCCAAAAATACTTAATTCTAGGGGAGGGTCGCACACCTAGTGAAGCAGGGTCGGACCTCCCAAAACAGAAAGTCAGACCCTCAGTTTTTGAGGGAGGGTCGACGGGATCATCGACCCTCCCATCGACCCTCGGTTTCTGACAAAACTAGAAATTAGGAAATTTCCTAATTTTCGGTTGGGATTCTTTCCAAATCTCAATGGGATTATTATAGGACATTCCTAGTCTATTTAAAGGACGTTCCTAAGCCACATTCACTCCTTTCACAACCCTAATTGAATTGAGAGAAAGAGAGAAGAAGGAAAAGAGGAAGAAAGGAGGCTAGGAGGAAGGCTTAGTAAAAAGGAGAAGAAATTGCAGAGAAAAGTAATCTTCTCAGGTATGGATACAAATTCCATGAGTTTCTACAGACCTTAGGTTAGATATGGTTGAGTATAGGATTTCGGAGAAACTCAAACCATCCATCCATGGTTAGGTTTTCATGGAAAACCATAGGAGGATGCACGAAAACTATTTAGATGGTTTATACATGGTTCTAGACCATGGAATGAGTGTTGGGTGACTGTAGGAAGCAAGCCATAGGACCCCAAACACGAAGAATGGATTAAAAAGTGGAAATTAGACCAGAGTGCACCGAGGGTCGCACCGAGGGTCGATAGACCATCCGACCCTAGTAGTTTCTGACCATCGACCCTCAGCATTCGGGAAGTTCAGAATGGAGGGAGGGTCGATAGACCCATCGACCCTAGCATCAACCCTCAGTTGACATAATGGTTTTAAATTCTGAATTAATTCTAATTAAATTCTATCGACTTTGTTAGGTTTGCTAGCAATATAATAACATTATAAAGGTGATTTTAATGCTTGGAAAAGTATCTTTTAGCAAGCTAAGGTGAGGAACCTTAACCCCAAACTAAATTGGTTAATAATAAGCTGTTTTTCTTTTCTTAAGTCCTATGCCATGTTTGATTCTATGCGAATATGTTTGTAATGTGCATACAGCATGCCATCCAATATTTCTATTACTTTTTCATGCATATTTACTTTATTATTTATAACATGAAGATGATGATGATGATAGGAATAGGCACGTGATTGTATGTGTATGGTTGGTGTGCTTGATGCGAGAGAGTATCAGGGGAGGTGTGATGAGAACGTCAATAAACGTTAACCTTTGGCGGGTCTCAGCACTTTAGCTCTATCTCTAACTCAAGTCTTGTGCATTGACATCGTCGTATCGCCATTACCTTAGTAGAACTATTATGTCATAGAGTATCAGGGGAGGTGGTCTCGGTCCTTGTAGTCTTTGACTCTACCGGGGGGCCTTAGCTCTATCTCTATGGTTGTTCTGAGGGATGTTGGGGTGAGGCCTTGGATACACTGTTTGGCATTAGGATTGGTTAGCAGCGAGCCCAGTTTGCAAGCCCTCGCTAACAGGGGCTTACGTGTTGGTATAGCATTATATAGCAATAAACGTTAACCTTTGTTGTATAATGTTATGGTTGGGTGGATGGGGACGACGATAAACGTTAACCTTCGGGCGGGCTTCCACACCCTGTGTTTAGAGGCGGTATCAATAAACGTTAACCTTTGATCACCCAACCTTTCTATTGCACATTGCAAACTATAAACCAAGACCAAAGATATAAATTGATTTTTTTTTTTGCATGCATATGTAATGTTGCATTGTTTTGGCTACTCACTGAGCCGTGTTGTGTGCTCACCCTCGACGTCGAATATTTTTAGTTGATGATGTAGGTTATACAGTCAAAGATTATATGAACGCGTCAGCGTATGGAACTGTAGCAGCTACGAAAGTTGGAGCTGAAGACGATACACACGACTCCTCTTGCGAGTGCAACTCGTGTGTATTCGATTAGATATTTTTGTAGGTTTCTTATTTGGATTTATAAGACATGTTTTTGGTATTTAAATATTTATGTCTTAGTTAAACACAGAATAATTTGATATTATTTATGGGTATCATTCTAGTTCTCAGTTCATATTATTTATAAATTTTCTACTATTGTGTATTACTCTGATTATGATTGTGGATGCGTGTAAAGTTTGGATAACGCGGGGATAGCCTATTAGAGATCCTGGTTGAGCCATTGTTTGTTTAGCGGTTCATCACACCGTTATGGTTTAGCGGTTCATCACACCGTTATGAACAGTGTGGAATTGGGGTGTGACAACCTCTATTTTCATATATTTGGACCACCGTGCAACTTGACGATCTTTTGATGCCGGTTGGATTACCATAGATTTCCCCCTGATCTTTTAAACTTAAGTTCATTAGATAAAGTAGTCGTCATACTAAATTTGAAAGAAGGAAGTGAATTGCTTTTGGATGAACATTCTAATTCATAAACTCCTTGACCTTTGTTGATAAAGATGCTTAGTGATAATGGAATTATTGGAAGGAAGATGATTAAATTTAGATTAAATTCTATAGCCAAGGAACCTCAGATGAAGTAATGGAGAATCTAGTTTGAGATTACTAAATGGATGGATATGAGTCATGTCTATAAAAGAGTGCATGAGCAAAAAGTGAGAACTATCAAGAGTGGCTAGTAAACAATAAATAGCACTCAAGTAGAGTTAAATATGGCTATATCGGTAAGAATTTTGACAAGGCAAAAGATTCCTAAAGGCAAATCTAAGAGTGGATACAAGGATGAAATCGACAATGGTGGAATCGATAAAACTTGATTTAGTACAAATTAATACTGAGTTAGGCCCAATGTCAAGTGAGATGATTAAAAAAAAAAGACCAAAAGAGTTTGGCTGAATTAATGAATTTATAAGCATGTACCCTAATGCTTATAGATAGACATGGGATATGTAATGGGTGAATAGTTAGAAGATATTTTTCAAGGAATATAAAAGAGAGATCAGGGTAGAACAACGGTGATAAAGGAAATATAAGCTAATGAGTTTTTCAAGATATGAGATTTTGACGATAGTGTCACACCCCAATTTTGGTCTACCCAGAATGGTGTGATGAACCGCTAATAAACCAACGGTTCAACTAGGATCTCAAATAGGTTATCCCCGTGTTATCTAAACTTACACACATCCATAATCATAATCAGAGTAAATACACAATAGCGAAAGTCTTATAATAACATGAACTGAGAACTAAAATGATTTTAATAAATTAATAGCAAATTATTCTGTTTTCAACTGAGATATAATTATTTAAATATCAAATACATGTCTTAATAAATCCAATAAAGAAAACCTATAAAATATCTAATCAAATACACACGAGTTGCACTCGTAAGAGGAGTCATGTGTATCTGCTTCAGCTTCAGCTTCCATCGCTGCCACGTTCCCGTACGCAGACGCATTCATATAGTCTTCAACGGTATAACCTGCATCATCAACTAATAATATTCGACGTTGAGGGATGAGCACACATCACGGCTCAGTGAGTAGCCAAAAAAATGCAACAATACATATGCATGCAAATCAATTTATATCTTTGGTCCGGTTTAAAGTTTGCAGTATGCAATAGAAAGGTTTAGGTAGCCAAAGGTCACGTTTATTGACCCCGCCTCTATACACGAGTGTGTGATGTTACCCGAAGATCACGTTTATCGTCAACTCACATGCACCCAATCATGAGCATTATATAAGAAAAGTTACGTTTATTGCTATATAGTGCCTTACCAACACGTAAGCCCCTGTTGGCGAGGGCTGCAAACTGGGCTCGCAACTAACCAATCCTAATGCCAAATAGTGTATCCAAGGCCTCACCCCAGCATCCCTCAGAATGTCCATAGAGATAGAGCTAAGGCCCCCCGGTAGAGTCAGAAACTACAAGGACCGAGACTACCTCCCCTGATACTCTACGACATAATAGTTCTGCTAAAGTAATGGCGACACGACGATGCCAATGCACAAGATTTGAGTTAGAGATAGAGCTAAAGTGCTGAGACCCGCCAAAGGTTAACGTTTATTGACATTCTCATCACACCCCCCCTGATACTCGCTCGCATCAAGTACATCAACCACACACATACAAGCACATTCCTATTCCTATCATCATCATCATCATCATGTTATAAACAATAAAGTAAATATGCATGAACAAGTAATAGAAATATTGGATGGCATGCTGTATGCACATTACAAACATATTCACATAGAATCAAGCATAGCATAGGACTCAAGAAATAGAAAATAGTTTTATTATTAATCCAATTTAGTTTGGAGTTCTGGTTCCTCACCTTAGCTTGCTATAAGATACTTTTCCAAGATTTAAAATCACCTTTATAATGTTATTATATTGCTAGAAGACCTAACAAAGTCGATAGAATTTAATTAGAATTTATTCAGAATTTAAAAACTACTCTGTTAATTGAGGGTCGGAGGTAGGGTCGGAGTCAGGATCGACCCTGGGTGCGACCCTCCCTTAAGTCTGAACTTCCCAAACACTGAGGGTCGATGGTCAGGAACACCTAGGGTCGGATGGTCATCGACCCTCGGTGCGACCCTCGGTGCACTTTGGTCCAGTTCCCTCTTTTAATCCATTCTTCGTGCTTGAGATCCTATGGCTTGCTCTTACATTCCATTCTACATTCATTCCTTGGTCTAAAACCATGTATAACCCACCTAGATAGCTTTCATGCACTTTCCTATGGTTTTCCATGAAAACCTAACCATAGCTTGATGGTTTGGGTTTCTCCGAGATCACACTCTCAACATTAACTAACCTAAGGTCTGTAGAAACTCATGGAATTAGTACCCTTACCTGAGAAGATTACTTTTCCTCTGAAATTCTTCTCCTTTTTGCTAAGTTCTCTTCCTTCCTTTTCTTCTTCCTCTTTCATTCTCCTCTCTTTTTCTCAATTCGATTAGGGTTGTGAAAGGAGTGAAAGTGGCTTAGGGACGTCCTTTAAATAGAGTAGGAACATCCTAAAATAAGTCCCTTTGAGATTAAGAAAGAATCTCAATCGAAAATTAGGAAATTTCCTAATTTTTATGTCGGTAGAATCCGAGGGTCGATGGGAGGGTCGATGATCCCGTCGACCCTAGGGATTAAGATGTCCGACCCTCCCTCCAAAATTGAGGGTCTGACTTTATGCTTTGGGAGGTCCGACCCTGCTTAGCTGGGTATGCGACCCTCCCTTCAAAATTAGTGTTTTTGGGTCGATTTGATACCTGGGATCTCGATCTCCTTCACGCCCTTGGTCCATTTAACTTGACCATAATGGGTAAACTTGGTTCAAGGTGGTAAGACCGGGTTAGATTGTCACGGGTCTTACAGATAGTCTTTGAAAAATCATAAGAGATGAAGGAACTAGACAAGCTCTTAAGACCTTAATACTAGATTTCTCTAGTTTAAGCCCTTTTGGACTAAATGTTGCATTGAATGAGTGTTATGAGCAATGTTCAAATCATATGTATGGACAGAATTAGATGCAACCTAAATTGACTTGAGATGGCAAACTTTGACGTCATCTTGGGAATAAACTAGTTGTCTAAACACTCTACAAAGTTCTTATGTGCATAGAAGAGGTTATCATTCAAGAATAAAGACAATATACAATTTAGTTTTATTAGAAGCATGTTGCCTAAGATGTGAAAGCTGATCCTCTCTATGCTAAAGGCGAAGAGATGCAGAGAAGAGATTGAAGTTGGATATATGGTATATATGGTATATGTTACCAAAGAAACATCACATATGGAAGACATTGATGTAATGCATAAATTTCCTGATGTGTTTCCAGGAAACTTACCTGGGTTACCATCTGATCATGCAATCGAGTTCGTCATCGACTTATTACCAAGGATGATACTTGTGTCAAAGGCACCTATAGAGTAGCTCCTATGTAGTTGAAGGAATTGAGACTCAACTATGGGAGTTATTAAACAAGGGTTCTAATCAGCTAAGTATTGTATCACGGGGAGCGCCAATGCAATTCGTGAAGAAGAAGGACGGTAGTGTCAGATTATGTACAGACTGTTGGGAACTAAACAAGCTCACGATCAAGAATTGATATCTACTACCTTAGATCGATGACTTATTTAAATAGTTTCCAGAGCCAAAGGTATTTTCTAAGATTGATCTTCAGTCAAGATATCATCAGCTGAAGAATTTGGACAGCAATATCTCGAAGATAGCTTTTAGAATCGAGATTGGACATTATGAGTTCCCAATTATGATGTTTGGATTAACTAATGCCCTTACATTTTATGGAACTGATGAACTGTGTGTTTCATGACATGTTGGACACATCGATCATAGTTTTCATAGAAGATATTTTGGTTTTCCAAGAATAAAGCAACTCATACAACAGACCTTAGAGCAGCCTTACAATAGCTGAGAAGTTAAAAGCTTTATGCCAAGTCCAAGAAATATGAAACCTGATTAAATAAAGTGATCTTCTTAGATCATGTAGCATCATAAAAAAGAATTAAAGTGGACCATATTAAGATAGAAGTAATCACATGGTGAGAAACACCTAAAATATATTGCGAAGATCAGAAGTTTCTTGGGTTTAGCTGGCTATTACAGACGATTTATAGAGAACCATTCTAATATTGTAAAACCTCTTACCAAGCTAACTAGGAAGGCAGATGGGTTTAATTGGACTGACAATTGTGAAGAATGTTTCCAAACTCTAAAAGCAAGGTTGATATCAGCTCCCATCTTGATCGTTCTAGTACCAAGGGAACCTTTTACCCTATACATTGAAACTTTTGGATAGGATCTAGGATGCGGGTTGATATAAGGTAAATAAGCAATTGCATATGCTTCAAGAAAACTGAAGGAGCATGAGAAGAGTTACACTACTCATGAGTTGGAATTACCGGTAATGAATTGTGCAATCAAGACTTGGAGACATTATCTATACGGAGAAGAATTTTAGGTTAAATGGGAACACAAGAGTTTTATTTATCTCTTCATCAGAAAGAGTTGAACATAAGGATAAGAAAATGGCTGGAATTTTTTAAGGATTAAGACTGTGATATTAAGTGTCACCCGAGCAAGGCTAATGTGGTAGCTGAAGCTTTGAGTAAAAAAGGGAATAATGAAGCCAAAAGGAGGACCCAGTATAAATGCTGCCTTATGTTTCACAGCAATAGATTCAGATTTGGAAGAAGAGTAACATATAATAAAAACTCGTGATGATCCAATTGAGCGAGAACTTACGGATGAACTTTTGGAGAAATAGTTCTTCGGCTGCGCTTGTGGCATTAAAGATCGTCTCTGATTTGATGGATGAAGTAAAACTAGTAATTTTGTTAGATCATATATAAGAACAGTGCAAGGAGATTTAGAGAAAGAAAAATCTAACCATGACTAACTTCGGATGCAAAAAAGTTCCTGAGATACAGAGGATGATTTTGCATACTTGAAGTGAAAAACACTAATCATAAGATACAAGATATTGCTAAAAGCCCATTCTATTACGTATTGGGTACATCCTAGAAGTACAAAATATACCAAAACATTAAGAGATTATTTTGGTGGAAGGAAATGGAAGTAGTTGTGGCTAGATGCTGGTATTAGTGACTGAATTATCAACAAGTAAAGGCTGAAAGTCAGAGACCAACATGGCTTACTACAACCACTATCGGAGCCAGTCTGGAAGTAAAATTGTATTACAATGAAGTATGTCACCGATTGCCACTGACTCCTAGATCGGTAGACGTAGTTTGGATGATTATTGACCGCCTTATGAAGATAGCCCATCCCATTGCTATACGACCTCGGTATGCTTTGGAGCGGCTAACTAAGCTATATGTGGATAATATTACCAGATTGAATGGTATGTCTGAGAGCATAGTATCGGTCAGAGGCTCATGATTTATCTCAAAGTTTTGGGAGGATCTACAGAAAGCAATGGGGACAAAGTTGAAGTTTAGTACTGCATTTTACCTTAAACGACGGACAGTTGGGGCGCACTATACAGATCCTAAGAGATATGCCCCGAGCTTGTGAAATTGATTTCAAGGAGCTTGAGTGGAAAAGTTACCGTGAATTGAAGTTGCTACCAAGCTACTATGTAAATGTCACCTATAAAGCATGGTAAGATAGAAATGTCAAACTCCTCTATTTTGGAATGAAGTTGGAGAATGTAGCATCGTTGGACCAGAGTTTATTGAAGAGAATTGTCGAGTAGTTGACATTATCAAGGAAAGAGTTAGAACAGCTCATAATCGTCAAAAACAATATGCAGAAACTCGACGTCGAGACCTTGAATTTATCGTAGGTGATAAGGTATTCTTGAAAGTATCACCTATGCGAGATTTAAAATGATTCGGACAGAAAGAGAAGCTAAGTCCGAGATATGTCGGGCCATATGAGATTCTAGCAAACCATGGAAAAGTTGCTTACCAGTTAGCACTACCACCATCTTTGTCAAGTGTGCATGACGTATTTCATATCTCATTATTAAAGAAGCACGTCAAAGATCCAACACATGTTTTGACAGTGGATCCACCAGATCTAACTGATGACTTGACATTCGAAGTAGCACCAACTGAAATCACAAGCCGAAAGGTTCAACGACTATGCAACCATGACATATATTATGTTAAGGTAACTTGGAGGAGCCGAGATATAGAAGAGATTACATGGGAAGAAGAGAATGCAATGTGAAAGTAATATCCTCACTTTTTTACTCGAAAGGTATGTACAAATTTTGAGGATGAAATTTTTAATAAGAGGGGGCAGTTGTAAGACCGATATCAAACAAACTGGTCTTACCACCTTGTACCAAGTCTACCTATCATAGTTGAGCCAAGTGGACCAAGTGTGTGAAGAAACCCCAAGACCAGGTATGAAGTCTAACAAAAAAATAGTCAAATATGAGGGTAGGGTCGTATGCTTAAACAGATATGATTGACCCCACCTCAAAAGAGTCCAACCCAAGACTTTTTAGTCGTGGGGTCACATGACTAGAAAAATGTAGGGTCGACGGATTCTGCGACCCTACATGTGACCCTACGATAACAGACAGAATCTAGAAATTAAGAAACCTTCCTAATTCAAAGGGGTCTTTCCTAAACTCATTGGGACTTATTATGGAGGTTTTTCCTCTATAAATAGGACATCCCTTAGCCTTTTTCACTCCTTTAGAACCCTAATTGAAAGAGAGAGAAAGAGAAAGAAAAGGAAGAGAAGAAGAGAAGGAAACTTGAAGAAGAAGACTAAGGAAGAGGAGGAAGTTCAGAGAAACCTCTGAATTAAGGTATGAACTTAATTCCCTACCAGAATAAGAGAGCCTAGAATAGTTTATGAAGAACTTAGGATTAGGAGAAACCCAAATCATCCATCCACGGATAGATTCTAAGAGATTCCATGTAGGAAATCATTATGGACAATGAATGGTGTATAAATTTTAGTTTTGAGCCATAGAACAATCATAGAATGGACCATGATAGTAAGCTAAAGGATCCAAACATGAAGGAATGGACTGTAGAGTGAAAGGTCGACTCAGAAAATGTGTGGTTGCACGTAGGGTCGAATGATATCCGACACTACAAGACCATATGATTGACCACATGCCCTCGGGAAGTCCCAGGGAGGATGTGGTCACACGTAGGGTCGATGGTATTCGACCCCACCACCGACCCTACACCCTGGGGTTGCAAAAACTGCTACCCTAGGTGCTACCTTGTCACACCCCAATTCTGCACCATTCAGAATGGTGTGATGAACCGCTAATAAACCAACGGTTCAACCAGGATCTCTAATAGGCCATATCCATTAAAAATAAAACCATGCACATCCACAACCATAATCAGAATAAATACACAATAGCAAAAGTCTTATAGTAAATGAACTGAGAACTCTAACTGTAATAATCATAATTAAAATTTAAAGTTATTGTTGTATCAACTGAGATATAAATAAATAAAATATCAATTACATCCATGTCTGATTTCAAATAAAATCCTAATAGAATACGCATGAGTTGCACTCGCATGAGGGGTCTTGCGTATCTACTAAGTCTTTGGCTTTCATTGCAGCAACACGCGTATACACCGGAGCACTCATATAATCTTCAACGGTAATACCTGCATCATCAACTAAAAATATTCAACGTCGAGAGGGTGAGCACACATCATGGATCAGTGAGCAAACAAAACAATGCAACAAACATATTTATGCATTCAATTCATATCTTTGGTCTGGTAAATAAGTTTGCAATATGCTATAGAAAGGATAGGTGGCCAAAGGTCACGTTTATTGACGCCACACCTCTATACACGAGTGTGTGAAGCCACCCAAAGATAACGTTTACTGTCGTTCTACATGCACCCACCATGGACAATGTACACGCAAAGGTCACGTTTATTGTTGTACTCGTTGCCCATACCAACAAGTAAGCCCCAGCTGGCGAGGGCTCGTAAACTGGGCTCGCAACTAACCAATCCTAATGCCAATCAGTGTATCCAAGGCCTCACCCCAGCATCCCTCAATACGTCCATGAGATAGAGCTAAGGCCCCCCGACAGAGTCAGAGACTAGACGGTCTGAGACCACCTCCCCTCATACCTTACGACGTAATAGTTCTGCTAAGGTAATGGCGATACGACGATGTCAGTGGACAAGACTTGAGTTAGAGATAGAGCTAGAGTACTGAGGCCCCACCTATGATACCTCCCCCTGATACTTGCTAGCATCAAGCATACCAACCACACAGATACATCCACATGCCTATTCCTATCATCATCATCATCATGTTATAAACAATAATTTAAATATGCATGAACAGTAATAATAAAAATATTGGATGACATATTGAATGCACATAACAAGCATACACATAAAGAATCAATCATGGCATTGGACTCAAGAATAAAATAGTTTATTATTAACCAATTAGTTTAGGTCTTGTTCCCTCACCTTTGTTTGATCGTAGGTCCTCTTTCAAGCTTTAAGAATCAACTAAATATCAATATTATATCACTAGATGACCTAATCAAGTCGATAGAATTTAATTAGAATTAATTCTGATTTTAAAAAGCTTGCTGTTAACTAGGGGTCGATGCCAGGGTCGGAGGTTCCATCGACCCTGGATGCGACCACCCACAGTTTGGACTTCCCAAACACTGAGGGTCGATTGTTAGGGTCTGGTAGGATTGATTGGCCATCGACCCCCGGGGCGACCCCCTGTGGGTTTAGTCAAATTTTCATCCTACAGTCCATTCTTTCGAGTTTGGGGTCCTATGGCTTGCTTCTACAATCCATTCCACACATGTTCTATGGTCTAGAACCGTAGTTCTTTCATCTATATGGTTTTTATTATCATCCCCATGGTTTTCCATGAAAATCTAACCATGGATGGATGATTTGAGTTTCTCCTAGATCATTCCCTCTTCACTATCTATTCTAAGGTCTGTAGAATTACATGGAGATAGTATCCATACCATAGAATTAGGCTGGTTTCTCTAAAGCTTTCTCTTTGATCTTCTTCTCCACTTTCCTTCTCTTCTCTTTCTCTTCTCCTTCTCTTCTCTTTCTCTCAAACCAATTAGGGTTCTAAAAGGAGTGAAAGAGGCTTAGGGACGTCCTATTTATAGAGTAGAAACTCCCAAAATAAGTCCCATTGAGATTAGGAAAGAATCCCATTGAAATTAGGAAAGTTCCTAATTCACGGTTTCTATCGACAAACTGGGGGTTGATGAGGGGGTCGGAGATCCCGTCGACCCCTGGTTCTAAAATGTCCGACCCCCGGTTAAAAACTCAGGGTCTGACTTTCTATCTTGGGGGGTCCGACCCTGCCTAGCTGGGTGTGCGACCCTCCCCCTATTTTTAGTATTTTTGGGTCAGTTTAATACCTGGGTTCGCGATCTCCCTTACGTACTTGATCCATTTGGCTCGACCATGATGGGTAGACCTAGTTCAAGGTGGTAAGACCGGGTTAGTTTGATACGGCTCTTACATACCCTACCTGCGATCCTACAATATCTATTAGTCTAAATATATTGGAATTAATTTTAATTAAAATCTATCGATTTGTTAGGTCTTTCTAGTGATTTAAAAGTGAATTATAAAGCTTGAACGAAGATTTACTAGCAATCAAAGGTGACGGAACGAAACCTAAACTAATTGGCTAATAATAAACTATGTTTTTTTATTGATTCCAATACCATGAATGATTCTATGTTTGTATGATTGTAATGTGCACTTCACATGTCATCTACTATTCCTGTTATTACTATTCATGCATATTTAATTCTGTTTATTTATAACATGATGATGATGATGATGATGCTAGGAATAGGCATATGAATGTATGTGTGTGGTTAGTGTACTTGATGCGAGTGGAGCATCAGGGGGAGGACGTGACATTGTGGTTCATCCTGGTCACCAGACTCTAGCTCTATCTCTACTCAGGTCTTGTCCACTAACATCGTCATATCACCATAACTTTAGCAGAACTATTACGTCATAGGGCATCAGGGGTGGTGGTCTAGGACAGTGTAGTCTCTGACTCTGCCGGAGGGCCTTAGCTATTTCTCTATGGACATATTGAGGGATGCTAGGGTGAGGCATTGGATACACTGTTTGACATTAGGATTGATTAGTTGCAAGCCCAATTTGCAAGCCCTCACCAGCAGGGGCTTACGTATTTGTATGGACAGGGCATCAGGGGAAGTGTGATGCGGTGCGGTCCTAATCACTTTAGTTCTATTCCTATGTGGTGGGTGCATGTGGGGGCGGCAGTGGTGTTTGATCCACTGGGCGGTTCTACACATTCATGTATAGAGGTGCGCTGGCCACCTATCCTTTTTATTGCACATTGCAAACTTATGAACCAGACCAAAGATATGAATTGAATGCATGCATATATTTGTTGCATTGTTTTGTCTACTCACTGAGCTCCAGTTGGAGAGCTGACCCTCGCACGTGCAATTCTTTTTAGTTTTTGATGTTGCAGGTATTACGGTTGAAAATTGTGTCGACACGCCACCATATGTACATTTGGCGGCTATGATGAGCAAGCTGTGGGGGACTATTGTGATTCGTTATGCAAGCGTTTCAACTATGGATACGCTTAGTGTTTAACGTTCGTATTTGGATATTGAAATATGTATTAAATTATGTTTTTGTTACTTAGATATAATGGAATAATAATTATTTATCATGATTAGACCTCAGTTCATTATCTGTATGACTTTCGCTATTTACTTTATTATCTCTGATTAATGTGGAATGTGTTTTGGTTTAACATGGTGGGGATAGCCTATTCGAGATCCTGGTTGAATCGTTGGTTTATTGACGGTTCATCACACCATTCTGGTTGGTACAGAATTGGGGTGTGACAAGGAAGGTTTCCTAATTTTTGGATTTTATCTGCTATCGTAAGGTCGCTTGTAGGGTCGCAGAATCTGTCGACCCTACATTTTTCTAGTCATGCGACCCCACGACTAAAAAGTCATGGGTTGGACTCTTTTGAGGTGGGGTCGATCATACCTGTTTAGGCATGCGATCCTACCATCATTTTTGACTATTTTTAGGTTAGACTTCATACCTGGTCTTGTGGTTTCTTCACGTACTTGGTCCACTTGGCTCGACCATGATAGGTAGACCTGGTACAAGGTGGTAAGACCGATTAGTACGATATGGGTCTTACAACTCCCCCCCTCTTATTAAAATTTTTAAGGATTACATACCTTCCGGGTCAAATAGGTGAGGATATTTCTTTCGCATAGCATTCTCTTCTTCCCATGTGATCTCTTCTATATCTCGGCTTCTCCAGGTGACCTTGTAGTCGTTGAACCTTTCGGCCGATGATTTCAATTTGTGCTACTTCGAATGTCAAATCATTGGTTAGATCTAGTGGATCCACTGTCAAAACGTGTGTTGGGTCTCTGACATACTTCTTCAGCAATGAGATATGAAATACATCATACACACTTGACATTGATGGTGGTAGTGCTAATTGATAAGCCACTTTTCCACATTTAGCTAGAATCTCATATGGCCCGACATATCTCGGACTTAGCTTCCCTTTCGGTCCGAATCATTTTAAACCTCGCATAGGTGATACTTTCAAGAATACCTTATCACCTACGAAAAATTCAAGGTCTCAACGTCGAGTATCTGCATACTGTTTCTGACAATTCTGAGCCGTTCTAACTCTTTCTTTGATGATGTTGACTACTTGACAAGTCTCTTCAACAAACTCTAGTCCAACGATGCTACGTTCTCCAACTTCATTCAAAAACAAAGGATTTTGACACTTCCTACCATATAGTGCTTCGTAGGGTCACATCTGTATAGTAGCCTAATAGCTGTTGTTATAAGCGAACTCGATCAATGGTAGTTTTTCATCCTATGATCCTTTAAAAGCAATTACATAGGCTCGAAGCATGTCTTCTAAAATTTGAATGGTATGCTCTGACTGTCTGTCTGTCTGAGGATGGAATGCAGTACTGAACTTCAACGTTGTACCCATAGCCTTTTGCAATCCTTCCCAAAACTTTTAGGTAAAGCGTGGGTCTCTATCGGACACAATGCTTTCAGGTACACCATGTAATTTGACAATGTTATCCATATATAACTTAGCTAACCTCTCCCGGGTATACTGTGGTCGTATAGCTATAAAGCGAGCTGCCTTAGTCAGACGATCCACAATCACCCAGACCGCGTCAACTACTCGAGGAGTCAATGGTAACCCGGTGATGAAGTCCATAGTGATGCAGTCCCACTTCCATGTTGGTTCTGGCAGCAGCTACAACAGTCCTGCAGGTCTTTGCCGTTCAGCCTTCACCCTCTGACAATTTAGCCGTTGAGACACGAATTTAGCTACATCTGCTTTCATTCCTCTCCACCAATATAATTTCTTCAAATCATAATACAAATCTTTGTACTTTTGGGATGTACCGAATAGGCGGTGGTGTGAACTTCCTTTATTAGTCGGTGCCTAATGTCCAACTTTTCTATTTCAGGAACACATACTCTTCCTTTGTACTTCAATACCTTTTCATCGTCCAAAGTGAACTCTAGAATAGTCCTACCTTTTTCAATGTCTTCTTATACCGTTCTCAGATAAGGGTCTAATTTAATAGTGGTTTTCACTTCATCAATTATATCAGGTACAATCTTCAATGTTGCGAACATATTTGAAAACTGATGAATAAACCCTTGGTTGGTTGATCTACCCAGTGCATCTATCACAAACTGCTCATTGCCATAATTGAATACTTTTCCCATAACACAAATTGTTGCAGTTGTATTAACCTCTCCTTGAGATGTTATCATTGCTTTTCTGCTTAGCACATCAGCAATTGCATTAGCCTTTCCTGGATGATACTGGATATCACAATCATAATCCTTCAATAATTCCAGCCATATTCTTTCTCTCATGTTCAACTCCTTCTCATTAAAAAGATAAGTGAGATTCTTATGATCTCATTTAATCTGAAATTTCTCTCCATACAAATAATGTCTCCATATCTTGATAGCATATACTACTGTTGCTAATTCCATATCATGAATAGGGTAATTCTTCTCATGTGTTTTCAGTTGTCTTGAAGCATACGCAACTACTTGTTCTCCTTGCATAAGTACACATCCTAAACCTAATCCAGACGCATCGGTGTACAAGATAAATGGCTATTCTAGATTAGGAATAGTCATGATCGAAGCAGATATCAATCTAGCCTTCAATGTTTGGAAACTTTTCTCACATTTATCAGTCCAAACAAACTTCTCTCCTTTCTTAGTCAAATTGGTGAGAGGTACGGCAATTCTAGAATAGTCTTCCATGAATCGTCGATAATACCTAGCTAGACCTAGGAAACTTCTAATTTCTGCAACGCTCTTCGATGCTTCCCACTTCACAATGGGTTCAATCTTGCTGGGGTCCAATTTAATTCCTTCAGCAGACACAATATGGCCTAAGAAAGCGACCTCATTTATCTAAAACTCACACTTTATAAGTTTGGCGTAAAGCTTCTCTTTCCTTAATCACTGCGGAGCGGCTCTCAGATTCATGACATGAGTTTCCATGTCCTTGAAGTAGACCAATATAAAATCAATAAATACAATGACCAACGTATCCAACATATCATAGAATACCCTATTCATGAGTTCCATAAAAGTTGCGGGTGCATTAGTTAATCCAAAATACATTGCTAAAAATTCATAATGTCCACACCTTGTTCTGAATGCTGTCTTCGGAATATCACCATCCATAATCTTCAACTGATGGAATCCTGACCAAATATCGATCTTGGAGAACATCTTGGCACCTTGCAACTGATCGAACAAGTCATCAATCCGAGGCAATGGGTACCGATTCATGATTGTCAGCTTATTCAATTCCTGGTAGTCTATACACAGTCGAATGCTACCGTCCTTCTTCTTTACAAACAATACTGGCGCTCCCCATGGTGATATGCTAGGTTTGTTGTAACCCATGTCCAGTAATTCCTAAAATTGTACTTTGAATTCCTCCAATTCAGTAGGATCCATTCAATAGGGTGCTTTAGATACTGGTGCGGCTTCGGGTATCAGATCTATAACAAACTCTGTAGCTCGGTCGGGTGGTAGTCCCGGTAGTTCTCCAGGAAATACAACTACAAAGTCAAGCACAACATCAATATTCTCTATTCGTGGTGCTTCCTTGGTGAGGTCGACCACTGATAGTAGATACCCAACTCCTCCTTTCTCGAGGCATTTTCTAGCCTTTAATGCTAAGATGATGAGTTTTCGTTTACGGAGAAGTTTGGTTCCCGCAAAACTAAACTCTGTTCCTTCCTTGTATTTAAATGTCAGCTTCTTTCTGCACATAATAGGTTTGCAGAATGTCATGCTAACCAGTCCATTCCCAAGATGACGTCAAAGTCTACCATCTCAAGTTGAATCAAGGTTGCATCCAATGTCTTCTCGCCAATAAGAACTGGACATGGCCCATAACCTTTTTCTAATTCCACTTATAATCCCATAGGTGATCGTACAAGCACTTTGTAGTCTAAAGATTTGAGGGGTAGATTCAAATTCTTCCCAAATGACATAGATATAAAAGAATGAGTAGCTCCAGAATCAAAGAGTACTCTAGCGAGTATGCCATTAATAGGTACGATACCTGTGATTTGTTTTAATTGAGTCTACATGCTCATACAATGTAAAACAAAATGAAAGGTTCAGGTCACACCTGTGACCACATCAGGAGATGCGGCAACATCCTCATATGTAACAGCATAAACCTTTCCTTGTTGTAGCTGCTTTCTGGGCTTAGGACATTCCCTTGAATAATGTCCTACTTGGTTGCAGTTAAAGCATTTTACTACGTCATTATTTTGCTTTTGTTGCGGTTGAGCTGCTAGGGTAGTCTTGGCTACAGCATTGAAGCCTTGAGTACGGAAGGGTTTGAATGTCCTTGTATTCCCTCCGTTATAAGAATTCCCATTTGGCCTCTTGATACCTCTATTTTGAGAAAAATAGCTCTCTTTCTGGCTCAACTCTATCACTCAAGCAATATGTACTGCTTTATTGTAGACTTTCTTCTCCAGTCCCTGAACATGCTTGCGAATGCTTCCCCTAAGTCCCATGACGAACCTTCGGGTCTTAGTATTTTCCTCTTGCATGCTGGCGGGTGTAAAGAAAAACAGCTCCTCATAATGTTGTTGGTATGCATCTACAGTCATCTGGCCCTGATATAAACTCAGGAACTCTATCTCCTTAGAATCTCTGAAACTTCTGGGGAAGTACTTATAAGACACGCACTCCATGAACCCGATCTAAACCATTAATTCATGTCGTAACAGGACTTCCAATCATCATCGGACTAGACGGGACGAGCGAACGACAACTAGGTATGAAATTAGACCAATCGGACTAATTTAGGGATGAAAAGCTACATACCGGTCGATGGTAATGGTCTTGGTACCGGTCGATGGTCGACCGGTATAGCCTGCGCAGCATGGATCCAGAAACGGATCTCTACGGGTCCCACTTTCCAAATTTCAAACCGAAGGACTTTCCTAATGTTAGGAGGCTTCTTAAACCTAACCGTAGCCTATATAAGGACCCTTAAACCTCCTAAAACCTCTTCCATTGATTCTCACAAACCCTAGAGAGGAGAAAGAGGCTGAAAAAGGAGAAGAAGCTAGGAAGGAGAGGGAAGAGCCACCATTGTCGTTGGCCGAAGAACACATTATCGCAAGTCAACGGTAAGTGCTTAAACCTTCCTCTAAATTAAGTATTCTAGGATGGTTAGTTATGATTGGATCAATACCATGCGAAGCAGGTATTGATCTAAACCCTATTTTGCCGACAAACCTTAATCTAGTCGGTAAACCCTAGATTCAAGTTCTAAGTCAAAAATCATCGAGGCTAGGACTTGAATGGAGTTGGAAACAAATCTAACTTAGTATTCAGACCTAGAATGTGTAGGAGAAACCCTAGGATCAATAGGGGGTGATCGATAAAATTCGAGAACCAAGTGTATGGTCTTCCGGAGCATATCGGTCGCACCATATGTGACCGGTACTGCGATCGGTTCCTCCCAGGGACTAGCCTACAGGGACCGGTAGACCATACCGGTCGAACCTTTCTCCACAGTGCCGCAATCGGTACTGCGACCGGTATGCTCCATGAGGAGTATTTTTGACCCAACTGGTTTTTTGACCAACGTAAACCTAAGGAAAAATTATTCTAATTAAACCTAACATTGTGTAGGACCTTGTGATAGCACGTTTGGACCTCATGACGCAGAGCAAGCTATCAAACAAGCGTCAAGTAAGGGAATCGGACCTAAACCCTAATAATCTAATAAACAGTAAAACATTGTTAATATCCATGATTCTATGGTATGATGTTTATACATACTCACATGTCATCATTTATTTTCAATTATTATTATTGTTCATGCATACTCGATATGCTAGGATGTGACTGTTAGGCATGTAATTGTTTTCGTTGGTGTGTGGAATGGGAAGGACTGAAGGTCTGGGATCAATCCTCACACTAGCACCTTTCTTATCGTTTTATCTTAGCATGCTTGGTGTGGGTAGGGTATCAGGGGGAGGAAGTGGCATTGTGGTCTTCGGCTTGGCCACTAGACTCTGGCTCTATCTCTATACCGTAAGGAGTTGTGCTGGGATAGCACCTACTGTGATGACATATAGGATTGGTTAGTTGTGAGGCCAGTTTGCAAGCCCTCGCCAATAGGGGCTTACATATTGGTATGGGTAGAGTATCAGGGGAAGTATTGGCAGTGTTTGATCCGGACCCCTTAGCTCTATCTCTATTCCAGGGTGGGAGCATGTGGGACGACAGTGGTGTTTGGTCCATTGGGCAGCTTCACACACTCGTGTATAGAGGTGCGGTGGCCGCCAATCCTTTTTATAGCACATTGCAAACTTAAAACCAGACCATGATGTGAATGTTACTCATGCATATGTTTGTTGCATTGTTTGATTGTCTTACTGAGCTAAGTTGTGAGCTCACCCTTGTATATATACATGTTTTTAGATGTTAATGCAGGTTATACTGTGGAGGATTATGTAGACGCTCCAGGGTATGGAGGCGTGGCTGCTTTGGACGTGCAAGCAAGAGAGAATGGACATGATGCTTCATGCGAGTGTCCTTTCTGCGTCACCTCTAGGATTTGATTTAATTCATCTTATTTATTTTTAGTTGGAGATACAGTTGGTGTAAGAATATTTATTTACATTTTGGTGTGAAAAATAACTGGATATTTATTTAAATTTATCAATAGATTACTCAGTTCATTTTATTTAAAGACTTCCGCTGTATTTTATTATATTCTGATTATAGTTATTAACAATGGTTTGTATGAGTGGACACGGTCTTATTGAGATCCTGGTGTGAACCGTTGGATCAGTGATGGTTCACTCACACTTCAGGTTCGGCTAAAATTGGGGTGTGACGACATGGTATCAGAGCTCTTAGGCTCTATCCAACAGACCATATTGTCACACCCCAATTCTGTAATATTCAGAATGGTGTGATGAACCGCTAATTAACCAACGTTTCAACCAGGATCTCGAATAGGCTATGTCCGTTTGCTTAAACCACACAAAACCACGACAATATGTCACACCCCAATTCTGCACTATTCAGAATGGTGTGATGAACCATCAATAAACCAACAGTTTAACCAGGATCTCGAGTAGGCTATATCCATGTTATCTAAACCTCATACATCCACATTCATAATCAGAGTAAATACACAATAGCGGAAGTCTTATAGTAAATGAATTGAGAATCTAATTGTGATAACCATAAATAAATAACAAATTATTGTTAAATCAACTGAGACATAATTAAATAAATATCAATTACCTGTCTTTAATAAAATTAAACAAAATCTAATCGAATACGCATGAGTTGCACTCGCATGAGGAGTCATGCATATCCATTAAGTCTTCAGCTTCCATTGTCTCCACATGCCTGTACACAGGAGCGTTCATATAATCTTCAACGGTGGTACCTGCATCATCAACTAAAAGTATTCGAATTCGAAAGGGTAAGCACACATCACGGCTCAGTGAGCAAACAAAACAATGCAACAACCATATGCATGCATTCAATTCATATCTGTGGTCTGGTATGTAAGTTTACAATGTGCTATAGAAAGGATAGGTGGCCGCCGCACCTCTATACATGAGTGTGTGGAAACGCCCAATGAAAATGTCACTGTCTTCCCACATGCACCCACCACGGACAATATACACCCAATGAAAATGGCATTGCTGTACCGGTTGCCCATACCAACACGTAAGCCCCCTGTTGGCGAGGGCTTGCAAACTGGGCTCGCAACTAACCAACCCTAATGTCAAACAATGTATCCAAGGTCTCACCCCAGCATCTCTCAATACATCCATAGAGATAGAGCTAGGGTCTGGTGACCAGCCTGAACCACAATGCCATGTCCCCTCCCTGATGCCCTACGATATATTAGTTCCGCTAAGGTAATGGTGATATGACGATGTTAGTGGACAAGACTTGAGTACAGATAGAGCTAGAGTCTGGTGACCAAGCTGAACCATAATGTCACGTCCTCCCCTTGATGCTCCACTCGCATCAATCACACTAACACTTGCTTACTGGACATGACTTGAATAGACCATGGCACAATATACCCCGAATAGAACGACATCGAAGTACCTGTTGCTACCATCCCTACCCACACCATGTACACCAGCCAAACACAAACATTCACATGCCTATTCCTACCATCATCAACATCATCATGTTATAATCAATAAATTTAAATATGCATGAACAGTAATAATAAAAATATTGGATGACATTTTAAATGCACATTACAAGCATACACGCATATCACAATCATGGTATTGGACTCAAGAAATAAAAATAGTTTGTTATTAACCAATTAGTTTAGGTCTTGTTCCCTCACATTTTCTTGTTTGTAGATCCTCTTTCATGCCTTAAGAATCACTTTTATATCAATATTATATTGTTAGAATACCTAACAAAGTCGATAGAATTTAATTAGAATTTATACTAATTTTTACAATTTGCTGTTAACTGGAGGTAGCATGACGGGTAGGAATTTTCTGCAACCCCCCAGGTTGGGTCGATGCCTAGGGTCGGATGTTCCATCGACCCTAGGTGCTACCCCTCCTTTCCTGACTTCCCGAATGCTGGGGGTAGATGCTAGGGTCGGAGGTTCCATCGACCCTAGGTGCGACCCCCCATGGTTTGAGTCGAAAATATCAAATTTCGTCCATTCTTTCATATTTTAATCCTATGGCTTCCCTCTATAGTCCATTCCATTCATGTTCTATGGCTTAGAATCATACTTTATTTACCTACAAGGTTTTTATGATCTCCTCCCTAGTTTCCATTGAAACCTAACCATGGATGGATGGTTTGGGTTCCTCCTAGATAATCCCCTCTTCATTATCTACTCTAAGGTCTTAAGAAATTCATGGAGATAGTATCCATACCTGAGAAGTATGCTTCTTCCTCTGAATCCCTTCTCCTTGGCCTTCTTCTCCACTTTCCTTTTCTTCTCCTTCTCTTCCTTCTCTTCACTTTCTCTCAATCCAATTAGGGTTGTAAAAGGAGTGAAAGAGGCTTAGGGACGTCCTATTTATAGAGTCAAACCTCCCAAAATAACTCCCATTGAGTTTAGGAAAGCTTCCAATTGAAATTAGGAAGTTTCCTAATTTTTGGTTCGAGCTGTTTTTATCGACTACCGGGGGTCGATAGGGGGGGTCGGAGATCCCGTCGACCCCTGGTCCTTAAAATGTCTGACCCCCCATGTAAAACTGGGGGTCTAACTTTTATACTGGGGGGTCCGACCAGCCTGCTAAGACATGCGACCCTACCTTCATTTTGACTGTTTTTGAGTAAATTTTCATATTGGGTCTTGGGTATCTTCACACAGTTGGTCCACTTGGCTCGACCGTGATATGTAGACGATTCACGACACGAAATGTAAGGTTAGACCGGGTTTGTGGCATGCGGGTCTTACAACTCCACTACCCTTAAGAGAAATTTTATCCTCGAAATTTGAACGTACGGATCTTACAACTCCCTAAATTTTGTCCTTAAAATTTGAATTTAGGTGGAAATTCTATTTTGGCATTGCATCTTCTTCTATCCATGCCATCTTCTCCACGTATTGTCTTCGTCAGATTATCTTCGTATAATAATTACCTCAGCTTTGGAAACATTGTACCTTCCAACTAGTGAACTAGGCTGGTACCACTTCAATAGTTAAACATTCTATCTAATCCAGTGACTCCGTGGTCAATTCTTTTGATATGGATCTCCAATGTACTTCTTCAATAGAGACACACAAAATACATCATGCACACTAGACATAGATAGCAGTAACGATAATTGATATGCAACTTTTCTATGTCTCTCCAAAGTTTATAAGATCCAACACATATATAGAATATAACTTCCCCTTCTTGTCGAATTTATTTTTCTTTAATCCATGCATATGTGATATCCTCAAGAATACTTTGTCACTTATGGAGAACTCGAGGTCTTGGTGTCTCTTCTGACAACTTGAGCTATTCTGGACCTTTTCTTTGATCTTGTCTGCTACATGATAGGTCTCCTCAATAGGCTCAGGACTTTAAACTCTTCATTCATCAATTCTGAGATGATCTTTAATGCCACAAGCGCAACCGACGAACTATTTGCTCCATAAGTTCATCCATAAATTCTCGCTTAATTGTATCATCACGAGTTTCTATTATACGTTACTCTCCTTCCAAATCTGAATCTATTGCTGCGAAACATAAGGTAGCATTTATACTGGGTCCTTCCTTGGACTTCATAATTCCCATCGGCGATCGTATAAGCAGTTTGTAGTCTAAAGATTTAAGGGGTATATTTAGCTTCTTTTCAAATGACACAGATATAAAAGGATGACTAACTCCATAATCAAAGAGCACTCTGGCAGGAATGTCATTACTAGGTACGATACCTGTGATTTGTTTTAATTTAGTCTACATGCTCATACAATGTAACATAAAATGATAGGTTCATGTCATACCTGTGACCACATCGGACGATATGGCAGCATCCTTGGCTGAAACATCGTAAACTCTTCCTTGTTGTAGTTGTTTTCTGGGCTTAGTACACTCTCTTGAGACATGCCCTACTTGGTTGCAGTTAAAACATCTGATCCCCTCACCATTTTGCTTTGGTTGTCGTGGGGTTGCTGAAATGGTTTTGGTTGCAGCATTGAAGCCCTGGGTACAAAAAGGTTGGATACCTTGGTGTTCCCTCCGTTGTAAAAATTTTCATTTGGCCTTTCGTTTCCCCTATTTTGAGTAAAATAGCTCTCTTTCTGGCTCGACTCTATTACTCGCGTAATTTGTACAGCTTCATTGTAGATTTTCTTCTCCAGTCCCAAAACATGTTCGCGTATTCTTCCCCTAAGTCCCATGACGAACCTTCGGGTTTTCATATCCTCCTCTTGCGTACTAACTGGTGCAAAGAAAAACAGCTCCTCATAACGCTGTTGATATACGTCGATAGTCATCTGCCCCTGATATAAACTCAGGAACTCTCTCTCCATAGAATCTCTGAAACTTCTAGGGAAGTATTTCTCAAAGAATGCCTCTTTGTATATATCCCAGGTCAAGTGGGTATGTTTGGTTAATAGATATATCCTGGTAAACTTCCACCAATGGTGTGCATCTCTCTTGAGCATAAATGTGGCACACAACACTTTCTCCTCCTCATTTACTGTCATCATCATAAAATTTCTTTCCATTTCGTCAATCCAGTGTGGCGGCCACAAAGGATCTGCTGGCTTACCATCGAATTCTTTGGGCTTCATCTTAAGAAAATGCCCGACCAGTCTGGAGCGGTCTAGCTGATACGGAGCATAGGCCCCATACATAGGTGGTTGGTACTGATAACCACCTTGAGCTATCTTAGGGTTCTGCACTGGAGCTTGCATGACTGGTGTTTGAGGTGCATGGGGTACTGCATTACTTCCCCCTAGTATTGTGCTTGCCTGTCCTGCTGGCATCTGTGTCATATGTGCAGCTGGAAAAGCCAAGCCTATGGCAACTTGCATATTAGTTTGCACCTGTCGTATTTGTTGCAGTTATTGTGCGAAGTTCATTACGACTGTAACTAAATCTATAGGTGGGGCTGGCATGTTTGTAGGATTTTCCTTACCATTAGCTCCTGGCGGTGCCACGTTTGGATTCTCTGGTACTTCAGGAATTTCATGACTGGTTTCATCTACCAGTGGTGGTGGTGGGATTTGGTTACGTCCTCGTCTGTTCCCTCTTCGCCCATCCATTTTCTATTCTGGTGGTGTAGTGTCTAGTGTTCGTGACCGTCTTCGCTTCCGCTATAATGAAGTCGAAACGCAATATGCCCGCTTTGCTCGTAAGAAAGTTGAGGGAGGGCGCAAGGTGGACTTGGCTAGCCTGGCCTTGTTCAATGTGGAGGGAGCTTTTGGTGATATGGGCTGGCTTCCTGTCATCACCTATGACGCCTGTACCTGCCCTGACTTGCTACGCCAGTTTTATTGTAATCTCCAAGTAGTGGGGGATTACAACGATGTTGAGAGGGGTAATGAGCTCTGGATTACCAGCTATGTCAAGGGAGTTGAGATTTCCTTTGACTATCAACAGCTAGCGGACTTGCTGGGTATCTCCTATGACGACTCCTTCGTTTTCTGTACCCCTCGAGAGTCCCAGTTCTTTTCACTACAGATGAGGGCTGAGATAGACTGCCAGCTCATCAGACCCGATCGCTTGGAGATGAAAGCGAGTTATCTTCGTTTTAGATCCGCGGGTGTACTGCAAGATTATTTAGCACAACCTATTACCGTAGAGTAGATATTATGAGAGGGTCTCCCAATTGACTCAGTTTTTATTGTATTGCATCTGTACTAGGCAGTCGGTCTGCCCACCTTATATCATCATGCGGACGATGATCAGTGCTACACTACCCAGTCATTCTGGTAACCTACCTTATGGGCACCTGATCACTACGCTGCTTACCCGCCTGGGTGTTGATTTGTTGGGTGAGAAGATTCAGGAGAAATCCTTCTCATCACCTTTGGATTGGGATGCCATCTGTAAGATGGGCATGCGGGATGCCCAGGTCAGCGATGAGGAGAGGAACGCGATGGTGCGCCCTCACACTCGCATGGAGATAGCTGACGCTGAGGCAGCAGCAGCAGCTGCTGGAGTAGGGGTTCATGGGGGACCTACTGGTGATGATGACCGTCTGTATATGGATGTGGATTCCATACCTCCTCCTTCAACTACACATGCCACTGGAGCTAGTACCTATTATGCGGCTGGTCCTTCTTCTGCAGCTGGTCCTTCACACCCACCTTCTGATGACATGATGGAGATACTGCATGAGATCAGAGGGGCTCAGTGCAGATCGGATCTAAGGATGGGAGAGCTTATGGATGCTCAGCGCTGGTCAGACATGAGGATGGAGGAGCTTATTGGTGCTCAGCGCGTGACTGATCAGCGGGTGGCTGGTCTCACAGCTAGTCTTTAGACGACCCAGACTCAGGTAGCCTGGTTGACTAGAGTCTACGTTGAGGATTATGACAGAGACCGCGAGGCACCGCCTCCTCCTTCACCTCCAGCTTCATGATTGTATTCCTTTTTGTTTTCCTTTTGTACTACAGAGTAACTATCTGGGTTGTGGACTGTACTCTGCTTTAGATATATATATACGTTTGTTTCTCTCTCCTTGTATTTGAATTTATTTCTCCTTTAATAGATACATTATTCTCTTTTCAATTTTGTCTCAAACATCACTGGTGCTTATAGTGTGTTAGTATTACAACTTTTAACTTTTATCCTATCTCAGTTCATGAAGGGTTGTGAAAGTATGCTGGGTTAACGGACAAGGCCTGAGATGCTCTGATACCAAGTTGTCACACCCCAATTCTACACTATTCAGAATGGTGTGATGAACCGTCAATAAACCAACGGTTCAACCAGGATCTCGAGTAGGCTATATCCGTATTATCTAAACCTCATACATCCACATTCATAATCAGAGTAAATACACAATAGCGGAAGTCTTATAGTAAATGAACTGAGAATCAAACTGTGATAACCATATAAAAATATCAAATTATTGTTAAATCAACTGATACATAATTAAATAAATATCAATTACATGTCATTAATAAAATTAAATAAAATCTAATCGAATACACATGAGTTGCACTTGCATGAGGAGTCATGCATATCCACTAAGTCTTTAGCTTCCATTGTCGCAACATGCCCATACACAGGAGCGTTCATATAATCTTCAACGGTGGTACCTGCATCATTAACTAAAAGTATTCGAATTCAAAAGGGTGAGCACACATCACGGCTCAGTGAGCAAACAAAACAATGCAACAACCATATGCATGCATTCAATTCATATATGTGGTCTGGTATGTAAGTTCGCAATGTGCTATAGAAAGGATAGGTGGCCGCCGCACCTCTATACACGAGTGTGTAGAAACGCCCAATGAAAATGGCACTGTCGCCCCACATGCACCATCCATGGATAATATACACCCAATGAAAACGGCATTGCTGTACCGATTGCCCATACCAACACGTAAGCCCCTGTTGGCGAGGGCTTGCAAACTGGGCTCACAACTAACCAACCCTAATGTCAAACAATTTATCCAAGGCCTCACCCCAGCATCCCTCAATACATCCATAGAGATAGAGCTAGGGTCTGGTGATCAGGCTGAACCACAATGCCACATCCCCCCTGATTCCCTACGACATATTAGTTCCTCTAAGGTAATGACGATACGATGATGTTAGTGGACAAGACTTGAGTAGAGATAGAGCTAGAGTCTAGTTACCAGGCTGAACCACAATATCACGTCCTCCCCCTGATGCTCCACTCGCATCAAGCACACTAACACTTGCTTAGTGGACATGACTTGAATAGACCATGGCACAATATACCCCGATGAGAATGGCATCGAAGTACCGATTGATACCATCCCTACCTGCACCATGTACACCAGCCAAACACAAACATTCACATGCCTATTCCTACCATCATCAATATCATCATGTTATAATCAATAAATTTAAATATGCATGAACAATAATAATAGAAATATTGGATGACATGTTGAATGCACATTACAAGCATACACGCATATAACAATCATGGTATTGGACTCAAGAAATAAAAATAGTTTGTTATTAACCAATTAGTTTAGGTCTTCTTCCCTCACCTTTGCTTGTTTGTTGATCCTCTTTCAAGCCTTAATAATCATTTTTATATCAATATTATATTGCTAGAAGACCTAGCAAAGTCGATAGAATTTAATTAGAATTTATATTAATTTTTATAATTTGCTGTTAACTGGGGGTAGCAGGACGGGTAGGAGTTTTCTGCGACCCCCCAGGTAGGGTCGATGCCTAGGGTCAGATGTTCCATTGACCCTAGGTGCTATCCCTCCTTTCTTGGCTTCCCGAATGCTAGGGGTCGATGCTAGGGTCGGAGGTTCCATCGACCCTAGGTGCGACCCCCCATGGTTTGAGTCAAAAATATCAAATTTCATCCATTCTTTCATGTTTGGGTCCTATGGCTTCCCTCTATAGTCCATTCCATACATGTTCTATGGCTTAGAATCATACTTTATTTACCTACTTGGTTTTTATGATCTCCTCCATGGTTTCCATTGAAACCTAACCATGGATGGATGGTTTGGGTTCCTCCTAGATAATCCCCTCTTCATTATCTACTCTAAGGTCTTAAGAAATTCATGGAGATAGTATCCATACCTGAGAAGTATGCTTTTTCCTCTGAATCCCTTCTCTTTGGTCTTCTTCTCCAATTTCCTTCTCTTCTCCTTCTCTTCCTTTTCTTCTCTTTCTCTCAAACCAATTAGTCTTGTAAAAGGAGTGAAAGAGGCCTAGGGACGTCTTATTTATAGAGTAAAACCTCCCAAAATCACTCCCATTGAGTTTAGGAAAGGTTCCAATTGAAATTAGGAAGTTTCCTAATTTTTGGTTCGAGCTGTTTTTACCGACTACCGGGGGTCGATAGGGGGGATCGGAGATCCCGTCGACCCCTGGTCCTTAAAATGTCCGACCCCCCATGTAAAATTGGGGGCCTGACTTTTATACTGGGGGGGTCCGACCTGCCTGTTAAGACATGCGACCCTACCTTCATTTTGACTATTTTTGAGTAAATTTTCATATTGGGTCTTGGGTTTCTTCACACACTTGGTCCACTTGGCTCGACCATGATATGTAGACGGTTCACGATACGAAATGTAAGGTTAGACCGGGTTCGTGGCGTGCAGGTCTTACACAATAATCATAGTAAATACACAATACCGAAAGTTTTTATACTAATGAACTGAGAGTTTAACAATTATAAAATAATAAATTATCCAATTATTCTCTCTTGACTAAGACATAAAATAAAGTATTTAATCAATTACATCGTCTGTGTAAATTGAATAAAATTATAATAAAAAACCCAAGAGTTGTACTCGCATGATGAATCATGCGACTCCACCATAACTTCAGCAACCATCGCTGCCGCATGTCCACATATAGGAGCATTCATATGGTCTTCAACTGTGGCACTTGCATCATCGACTAAAAGCATTCGATGTCGAAAGGTTGATCACACATCATGGCTCAGTGAGCAAATAAAACAATGCAATAAACATATGCATGCATTCAATTTATATCATTAGTCTGGTTCATAAGTTTGCAATGTGCTATAGAAAGGTTCGGTGGCTGCCTCGCCGCTATACAAAGGGTGTGCAAGCCCACCCAATGGATCAAACACCATTGTCGTTCACATCCACCCCACCATGGAATAGAGATAGAGCTAAACTACTAAGGACCGTACCGCATCACACTTCCCCTGATGCTCTACCCATACCAACACGTAAGCCCCTGTTGGCTAGGGCTTGTAAACTGCGCTCGCAACTAAAAAATCCTAATGCCAAACAGTGTATCCAATGCCTCACCCCAGCATCCCTCAATACGTCCATGGAGATAGAGCTAAGGCCTCTAGGCAGAGTTAGAGATTACACGGTCCGAGACCACCTCCTTAGATGCCCTACGTCGTAATAGTTCTGCTAAGGTAATGGCGATACGACGATGTCAATGAACAAGACTTGAGTAGAGATAGGACTAAAGTACTTAGGACCGCATTGCATCTCACTTCCCCTGATGCCCCACTCGCATCAAGTACATTACCCACACATAAAATTCACATGCCTATTCCTAGCATCATCATCATCATCATGTTGTAACTAACTGAATTAAATATGCATGAACAGTAATGACAGGAAAAGTAGATGACATGTGATATGCACATTACAATCATACAATCATAGAATCATACATGGTATTGGACTCAATAAACGAAAACAGTTTATTATTAGCCAATTAGTTTAGGTTTTCTCCCTCACCTTTGATTGAGTGTAGATCCTCGTTCAATCTTTTTGAATCACCTTTAAATCACTAGAAAGGCCTAACAAGTCGATAGATTTTAATTAGAATTAATTTCAACAAATTTAGACTAGCTGAAATCATAGGGTCGTAGGTAGGGCAGCACCTAGGATCGGTTACCAATCGACCCTAGGGTGTAGGGTCGGACATGGGGTCGATTACCAATCAACCCTACGTGCGACCACATCCTCCCTAGGACTTCTCGAGGGCATGTAATCGATCTTGTAGTCTTGTAGGTCCATTCTAAGATTGTTCTATGGCTCATAACTATGATTTCTACACACTTTCCATTGCCTATGATGATTACTTCCATGGATTCCTTTGGAACTCATCCATGGATGGATGATTTGTGTTTCTCTTAATCCTAACTTCCTCATAATCTATTCTAGGCTCTTACTTTATGAAGGTACTTGGTTTCATACCTGAAGTTGGCTGAGATTCAGAGGTTTCTCTGAACTTCTCCTCTTCCTTAGGCTTTTCTTCAATTTTTCTTTTCTTCTTCTTTTCCTTATCTTTCTCTTTTCTCACTTTCAATTAGGTTTCTAAAAGGAGTGAAAGAGGCTAATGGATGTCCTATTTATAGAGGAAAACCCTCCAAAACAAGTCTCATTGAGTTTAGGAAAGATCCCCTTGGAATTAGAAAAGTTTTCTAATTTATGATTTCTGTCTGAAATCGAAGTGTCGAACGTACGGTCGCAGGATCCGTCAACCCTATGTTTTTCTAGTCATGCGACCCTACGACTAAAAAATCATAGGTTGGACTTCTGTTGAGGTGGGTTCGACCCTACCTATTTAGGCATGCGACCCTACCCTCACATTTAATATTTTTGGGTCAGAGTCATACCTAGTCTTGTGATTTTCTTCACACACTTGGTCCACTTGGCTCGACCATGATAGGTAGACCTGGTACAAGGTGGTAGGACCGGTTAGTTTGATATGGGTCTTACAAATCCCCCCTCTTATTAAAAATTTCATCCTCGAAATTTGTACATACCTTCCAAGTCGAAAAGGTGAGGTTATTGCTTTCGCATAGCATTCTCTTCTTCCCTTGTTATCTCTTCGATATCTCGGCTCCTCCAGGTGACTTTAACATAGTATATGTTACGGTTACGTAGACGTTGAACCTTTCAACTAGTGATTTCAGTTGGTGCTACTTCGAATGTCAAATCATCTGTTAGATCTGGTGGATCTGCTGTCAAAATGTGTGTTGGGTCTTCGACGTACTTGTTTAATAAGGAGATATGAAATACATCATGGACACTTGACATAGACAGTGGTAGTTCTAACGGATAAGCCACTTTTTCATGTTTGGCTAGAATCTCATATGGCACGTCATGTCACAGACTTAGCTTCCCTTTATGTCTGAAACGTTTTTAACCCCACATAGGTGATACTTTCAAGAATACCTTATCACCTATGACAAATTCAAGGTCACTACATTGAATATCTGCACACTGTTTCTGACGATTCTGAGCTATTCTAACTCTTTCCTTGATAATATCGACTACTCGACAAGTCTCATCCCATGATCCTTTAAAATCAATTACACAGTCCTGAAGCATGTCTTCTAAAATCTGAATGGTGTGCTCCGACTATCCATCTGTCTGAGGATGGAATGCAGTACTGAACTTCAACGTTGTACCCATCGCCTTTTGCAATCCTTCCCAAAAGTTTGAAGTAAAGCGTGGGTCTCTGTCGGACACAATGCTTTCAAATACACCATGTAATCTGACATTGCTATCCATTTATAGGTTAGCTAACCTCTCCAGGGTATACTGCGGTCGTATTGCTATAAAGCGAGCTGTCTTAGTCAAACGATCTACAATCACCCAGACTACGTCAACTACTCGAGGAGTCAATGGTATCCCGGTGACGAAGTGCATAGTGATGCAGTCCCATTTCCATGCTGGTTTTGGCAGCGGTTGCAATAGTCCTGCAGGTCTTTGGCGTTCAACCTTCACCCTCTGACAATTTAGGCATTGAGATACAAATTTAGCTACATCTGCTTTTATTCCTCTCCACCAATATAATTTCTTCAAATCATGATACATCTTTGTACTTCTAGGATGTACCGAATAGGCGGTGGGATGTGCTTCCTTCACTAGTCGGTGTCTAATGTCCAAATTTTTTGTTTCAAGAACACATATTCACCCTTTGTACTTCAGTACCTTCTCATCATCTAACGTGAACTCAGCAATAGTCCTACCTTTTTCGATATCTTCTTGTACCGTTCTTAAATAAGGATCTGGTCTAATAGCTGTTTTCACTCCATCAATTATATCAGGTACAATCTTCAACATTTCAAATATATTCAAAAACTGAAGAATAAACCATTGGTTGTTTGATTTACCCAGTTCATCTATCACGAACTGCTCATTAACGCAATTGAACACTTTTCCTGTAGTACACATTGTTGTAGATGTGTTAACCTCTCCTTGAGATTTTATCATTGCTTTTCTGCTTAGCACATCAGCAACTACATTAGCCTTTCTTGGATGATACTGGATATCACAATCATAATCCTTTAATAATTCCAGCCATCTTCCTTGTCGCATGTTCAACTCCTTCTGATTAAAAAGATAAGTAAGACTCTTATGATCTGATTTAATCTGAAAATTCTCTCCGTACAACTAATGTCTCCATATCTTGACAGCATATACTACTGTCGCTAACTCCAAGACTTGAGTGGGATAGTTCTTCTCATGTGTCTTCAGTTGTCTAGAAGCATACCCAATCGCTTGTTCTCCTTGCATAAGTACACATCTTAAACCCAATCTCGACGCATCAGTGTACAAGATAAATGGCTGTCCTAAAATAGGAATAGTCAAGATCAGAGCAGATATCAATCTAACCTTCATTGTTTAAAATATTTTCTCACATTTATTAGTCTAAAAAAACTTTTCCCCTTTCATAGTCAAACTGATGAGAGGTACGGAAATTCTGGAATAGTCTTCCATGAATCGTCGATAATACCCAACTAGACCTAAGAAACTTTTAATTTTTGCAATTCTCTTTGGTGCTTCCCACTTCACATTGGCTTCAATCTTGCTGGGATCCACTTTAATTCATTCAGCGGATACAACATGGCCTAAGAAAGCGACCTCCTTTAACCAAAACTCACACTTTGAAAATTTGGCGTAAAGCTTCTCTTTCCTTAAACGCTGCAGAGCGGCTCTTAAATTCATGACATGAGTTTCTTTGTCCTTGGAGTAGACCAATATATCATAAATAAACACAACGACCGACGTACCCAACATATCATGGAATACCCGATTCATGAGTTTCATAAAAGTTGCGGGTGCGTTAGTCAATCCAAATGACATGACTAAACATTCATAATTTCATATCTTGTTCAAAATGTTGTCTTTGGAATATCACCATCCTTAATCTTCAACTGATGGTATCCTGATCGAAGATCAATTTTGGATAACACCTTGGCACCTTGCAACTGATCGAACAAGTCATCGATCCGAGAAAATGGGTATCGATTCTTGATTGTCAGCTTATTCAGTTCCCGATAGTCTATACACAGTCGAACACTACCGTCTTTCTTCTTTACAAATAATACTGGCGCTCCCCATGGTGATATGCTAGGTCTGATGTAACTCTTGTCCAATAATTTTTTTAACTATACCTTTAATTCCTTCAGTTTAGTAAGAGCAATTCGATAGGGTGCTTTAGATACTGGTGCGGCTCCGGGTATCAGGTCTATAACGAACTCTGTCGCTCGGTCCGGTTGTAGTCCTGGTAGTTCGTCAAAAAATACATCTAGAAAGTCACACACAACATCAATATCCTCCATTCGTGGTGCTTCCTTGGTGAGGTCGGCCACTGATACTAAATTCCCAACTCCTCTTTTCTCGAGGCATTTCCTAGCCTTTAATGCAGAGAGGATAAGTTTTCGTTTACGGGGAAGTTTGGTTCCCGTAAAACTAAACTCCGCTCCTTCCTTGCCTTTAAATGTCAACTTCTTTTCTGCACATAATAGGTTTACAGATTGCCGAGCTAACAAGTCCATTCCCAAGAGGACGTCAATGTCTACCATCTCAAGTTGAATCATGGTTGCATCCAAAGTCTTCTCGTCGATAAGAACTAGACATGGTCCATAACCCTTTTCCAATTCCACTTCCAATCCCATAGGCAATCGTACGAGCAATTTGTAGTCTAAAGATTTGAGGGGTAGATTCAGCTTCTTTCCAAATGACATAGATATAAAAGAATGAGTAGCTCCAGAATCAAAGAGTAATCTAGCGGGTATGCCATTAATAGGTACGATACCTGTGATTTGTTTTAATTTAGTGTACATGCACACGCAATGTAACACAAAATGAAAGGTTCAAGTCATACCTGTGACCACATCAGGCGATGCGGCAGCATCGTCAGATGTAACAGCATAAACTCTTCCTTGCTGTAGTTGCTTCCTGGGCTTAGGACATTCTCTGGAATAATGTCCCACTTGATTGCATTTATTGTCACACCCCAATTCTACACTGTAAAGAATGGTGTGATGAACCGCTAGCAAACCAACGGTACAACCAGGATCTCGAGTAGGCTATCCCCGCTTTATCTAAACCCCCATACATCCATAATCATAATCAGAGTAAATACACAATAGCGGAAATCTGATAATAAAATGAACAGAGAATCTAATGTGATATAAATATTAAATAGTAACTTATTCTGTATCAACTAAGACATAAATAACTATCAAATACATGTCTTTATTAAATTCAAATAAAGAAACCTAAGAAAATTTCTAATCGAATACACATGAGTTGCACTCGCAAGAGGAGTCATGTGTATCTACTTCAGCTTCAGCTTCCATCGCCGCCACGTTCCCGTATGCTGGAGCATTCATAAAATTTTCAACCGTATAACCTGCATCATCAACTAAAAATATTCAACGTCGAGGGGTGAGCACACATCACGGCTCAGTGAATAGACAAAACAATGCAACAACACATATGCATGCAATCAATTCATATCTTTGGTCTGGTTTATAGTTTGCAATGCTCAATAGAAAGGTTGGGTGGTCAAAGGTTAATGTTTATTGACCCTGCCTCTATACACAGGGTGTGGAAGTCTGCCCAAAGGTTAACGTTTATTGTCGTCCCCATCCACCCTAATCATGACATTATACAACAAAGGTTAACGTTTATTGCTATATAATACCATACCGACACGTAAGCTCCTGTTAGCGAGGGTTTGCAAACTGGGCTCGCAACTAACCAATCCTAATGCCAAACAGTGTATCCAAGGCCTCACCCCAACATCCCTCAGAATGTCCATAAAGATAGAGCTAAGGCCCCCCGGTAGAGTCAGAGACTACAAGGACCAAGACCACCTCCCCTGATACTGTACGACATAATAGTTCTGCTAAAGAAATGGCGATACGACGATGCTAATGCACAAGACTTGAGTTAGAGATAGAGCTAAAGTGCTGAGACCCATCAAAGGTTAACGTTTATTGACGTTCTCATCACACCTCCCTTGATACTCGCTCGCATCAAGTACACCAACCACACACATACAATCACATCCCTATTCCTATCATCATCATCATCATCATCATGTTATAAACAATAAAATAAATATGCATGAACAATAATAGAAATATTGGATGGCATGTTGTATGCACATTACAAACATATTCGCATAGAATCAAGCATGGCATTGGACTCAAGAAATAGAAAACAGTTTGTTATTAACCAATTAGTTTAGAGTTCTGTTTCCTCACCTTAGCTTGCTAATAGATACTTTTCCAAGCTTTAGAATCACCTTTATATTGTTATTATATTGCTAGAAGACCTAAGAAAGTCTATAGATTTTAATTAGAATTAATTCTCAATTTAAAAATCATTCTGTCAACTGAGGGTTAGAGATAGGGTCGGAGTCATGATCGACCCTAGGTGCGACCCTCCCCAAACTCTGAACTTCCCAAACACTGAGGGTCGATGGTCAGTATCACCTAGGGTCGGATGGTCATCGACCCTCGGTGCGACCCTCGGTGCACTTTGGTCTAGTTTCCTCTTTTAGTCCATTCTTCGTGCTGGGGATCCTATGGCTTGCTCCTACATTCCATTCTACATTCATTCCATAGTCTGAAACCTTGTATAATCCACCTAGATAGTTTTCATGTAGTCCCCCATGGTTTCCCATGAAAACCTAACCATGGGTTGATGGTTTGGGTTTCTCCGAGATTACCCTCTCATCAATATCTAACCAAAGGTCTGTAGAAACTCATGAAATTAGTATCCATACCTGAGAAGAATACTCCTTCTCTGTAACTCTTCTCTTTTGGCTAACTTCTCTTCCTTGCTTCTCTTCTTCCTCTTTTCCTTCTCTTCTCTTTCTCTCAATTCGATTATGGTTGTGAAAAGGAGTGAAAGAGGCTTAGGAACGTCCTTTAAATAGAGTAGGAACATCCTAAATAAGTCCCATTGAGATTAGGAAAGAATCCCAATAGAAAATTAGGAAATTTCCAAATTTCTATTTCTTACAGTAACTGAGGGTCGATGATCCCGTCGACCCTAGGGTTCAAGATGTCCGACCCTACCTTCAAAATTGAGGGTCTGACTTTCTGCTTTGGGAGGTCTGACCCTGCTTAGCTGGGTATGCGACCCTCCCTTCAAATTAAGTGTTTTTGTGTCGATTTGATACTTGGGATCTCGATCTCCTTCATGCTCTTGGTCCGTTTGACTCAACCATGATGGGTAAACCAGGTTTAAGGTGGTAAGACCGGGTTAGATTGACACGGGTCTTACAACTACCCCCTACTTATAAAAATTTCATCCTCGAAATTGTACGTACCTTCTGATTCAAATAAGTGAAGGTATTGCTTCCACATAGCATTTTTTCTTCCCATGTAATTTCTTCCATGTCTCTACTTTTTCAAGTGACCTTAACATAATAGATATCTCGATTGCGTAGACGTTGAACCTTTCGGCTAGTGATTTCAGTTGGTGTTACTTCAAATCTCAAATCATCAGTCAAATCCGGTAAATCTACTGTCAACACGTGTGTTGGATCCTTGACATACTTCTTCAATAGGGAAATGTAAAATACGTCATGCACACTCGACATAGATGGTGGTAGTGCTAACTGATAATCCACTTTACCTTGCTTAACTAGAATCTCATATGGCCCGACATATCTTGGACTTAGTTTCCCTTTCTGTCCAAACCTTTTCAATCCTCGCATAGGCAATACTTTCAAGAATACTTTATCACCTATGGCGAACTCCAGATCTCTGCGTCGAGTATCTGCATATTGCTTCTGACGATTCTGAGCTGTTCTTACTCTTTCCTTGATAATGTCGACCACTCGGTAAGTCTATTCAACAAATTCCGGCCCAACAATACTATGTTCTCCAACTTCATTCTAAAACAAAGGAGTTCGACACTTCCTGCCTTACAATGCTTCATAAGGTGACATCTGTATAGTAGCCTGATAGCTATTGTTATATGCGAACTCGATCAATGGTAACTTTTCATCCCATGATCCTTTGAAATCAATTACACATGCTCGTAGCATATCTTCTAGAATCTGAATTGTACGCCTCGACTCTCCGTCTGTCTGCGTGGGTGGAATGCAAGATCGAACTTCAACGTTGTACCCATAGCCTTTTGCAATCCTTCCCAAAACTTGGAAGTAAATCGTGGATCTCTATCAGACAAAATGCTTTCTAGAACACCATGTAATCGAACAATATTATCCACATACAGCTTTGCTAACCTCTCCAGTGTATACTGAGGTCGTATCGATATGAAGCGAGCTGTTTTAGTTAGACGGTCCACAATCACCCAAACTGCGTCAACTACTCGAGGAGTCAGTGGTAGTCCCGTGACGAAGTCCATAGTGATGTAGTCCCATTTCCATGTTGGTTCCGGTAATGGATGTAACAGTCCTGTGGGTCTTTGTCGTTTAGCCTTTACTTTCTGAAAATTTAGGCATTGAGACACGAACTTGGCTATATCTGCTTTCATTCCCCTCCACCAATATAGTTTCTTTAGATCATGATACATTTTTGTACTTCCAGGATGTATCGAATAGATGGTGGTATGGGCTTCTTTCATCAGTCGGTGTCTAATGTCCATACTTTCTGTTTCCAGTACACATATTCTTCCTTTATATTTCAGTACTTTCTCTTCGTCCAAGGTGAACTCAGGATTGGTCCTACCTTTCTCGATATCTTCTTGTACTGTTCTCAAATAAGGATCCGATTTGATAGCTGTCTTTACTTCATCCATTATGTCCGGTATAATCTTCAATGCAGCGAACATATTTGAAAACCGATGAATGAACCCTTGGTTGGCTGATTCATCCGTTGTGTCTATCACATACTGCTCGTTGCCGTGATTGAATACCATTCCGGTAGTACATGTTGTTGCAGTTGTGCTAACCTCTCCTTGCGATTTTATCATTGCTTTTCTGCTTAATGCATCCGCTACTACGTTCGCTTTTCTCGGATGATACTGGATATCACAATCATAGTCTTTCAATAGTTCCAGCCATCTTCTTTGTCTCATATTCAACTCCTTCTGATTAAATAGATAAGTAAGACTTTTATGGTCTGACTTAATCTGGAATTTCTCTCCGTATAGGTAATGTCTCCATATCTTGATAGCATGTACTACTGCCGCTAGCTCTAGATCATGAGTGGGATAATTTTTCTCATGTACCATTAACTGTCTTGAAGCATACGCAATCACTTGTTCTCCTTGCATAAGCACACATCCCAGTCCCAGTCCTGACGCGTCCGTGTGTAAAGTAATTGTCTGTCTTGGAACGGTAATAGTCAAAATCGGAGCGGATATCAATCTGGTCTTTAGCGTTTGGAAACTCTTCTCACATTTATCGGTCCATACAAATTTTTCACCTTTCTTAGTCAAACTTGTGAGAGGTACGGCAATCCGGGAATAGTCTTCTATGAATCTTCGATAATAACCAGCTAGGCCCAGAAAACTTCTAATTTCTTAAACGCACTTTGGTGCTTCCCACTTTACAATAGCCTCAATCTTGCTAGGGTCCACTTTGATTCCTTCAGCGGATACTACATGGCCTAAGAAGGGGACTTCACTTAGCCAAAACTCACACTTTGAAAATTTGGCATATAGCTTCTCTTTCCTTAAACACTGTAGGGCAGCATTTAGGTTCTTGATATGAGTTTCTTCGTCCTTGGAGTATACCAATATATCATCAATAAATACTATCACTGACGTATCCAACATATCATGGAAAACCCGGTTCATAAGTTAAATGAAAGTTGCTGGTGCGTTCGTTAATCCAAAAGACATGACCAAGAACTCATAATGTCCGTATCTGGTCCAGAAAGCTGTCTTAGGAATATCACCCTCTTTAATCTTCAATTAATGATAGCCCGATCGAAGATCGATCTTAGAAAATACCTTTGCTCCTTGCAACTGATCGAACAAGTCACCGATCCGTGGTAGTGGGTATCGATTCTTGATTGTCAGTTTATTCAACTCCTGATAGTCGATGCATATTTGAACACTATCGTCCTTCTTCTTCATGAATAACACCGGCGCTCCCCATGGTGATATACTGGGTCAAATATAACCCTTGTCTAGTAGTTATTGTAGTTGCACTTTCAGTTCCTTCAGTTCCGTAGGAGTCATTTTATAAGGTGCTTTTGATACGGGTGCAGCTCCAGGTACAAGATCTATCACAAACTCTGTGGCTCGGTCGGGTGGTAATCCTGATAGTTCCTCTGGGAATACGTCGGGATAATCCTGCACGACTTCAATATCTTCCATTTGTTGTGCTTCCTTGGTTAGGTCGATCACTGATACTAGATATCCGACTGCCCCTTTCTCAAGGCATCTCTTAGCCTTTAGTGCTGAGAGTATGAGCTTGCATCTACGGGGAAGTTTGGTTCCCGTAAAACTGAATTCTGCTCCTGGTTGGTCTTTAAATGTTAGCTTCTTTTCGGCACATAGTAGGTTCGCAGTATGCTGAGCCAACCAGTCCATTCCCAAGATGACGTCAAAGTCTGCAATCTCAAGTTGTATCAAGGTTGCATCTAAGGTTTTCTCACCAATGCGGACTGGACATGGTCCATATCCTTTTTCTAAACCTCATCGGTGACCGTACAAGTAATTTGTAGTCTAATGTTTTGATGGGTAAGTTTACCTTCTTTTCGAATGACACAGATATAAATGAATGAGTAGCTCCTGAATCAAAGAGTACTCTGGCGGGTGCGTCATTTATAGGTACGATACCTGTGATTTATTTTAACTTAGTCTACATGCTCACACAATGTAATTACAACTTCAAAAGTTTCAGTCATACCTGTGACCACATCGGGTGATGCGGCCGCATCCTCGGATGTAACAACATATATCCGTCCCTGCTGGAATTGCTTCTTGGGCTTAGGGCACTCTCTTGCCATATGTCCCAGTTGATTGCAGTTATAACACTTCGGACTTTCAGAATTTGAATTTAGCTGAGGTTGAGTCCCTGGAGTAGTCTTGGTTGCAGCATTAAAATTCTGAGGGCGGAAAGGCTTATATATCTTGTTATTGCCTCCGTTATAAGAATTTCCAGCTGGCCTTTTGATACCCCGGTTCTGTGTGAAATAACTCTCCTTCTGGCTCGATTCAATAACTCGAGCTATTTGGACAGCTTCATTACAAATCTTCTTTTCTAAGCCCAAAACATGCTCTCTGATGATTCCTCTCAGTCTCGTGATGAACCTACGGGTTTTGGTTTCCTCTTCTTGCATACTTAGTGGTGCGAAGAAAAACAGCTCTTCATAACGTTGTTGGTACGCATCCACTGACATTTGTCCCTGATATAGACTCAGAAACTCCTTCTCCATCGAATCTCTGAAGCTTCGTGGAAAATATTTCTCGAAAAAAGCTTCTCTATAAACAGCCCAAGTCAGTTGGGCGTGCTTGGTCAATAGATAGTCCCGGGTAGACTTCCACCAGTGATGTGCATCGCCTTTGAGCATGAAGGTGGCACATAATACTTTTTCTTCCTCTGTGATAGTCATCATGAGGAAATTTCTCTCCATCTCGTCTATCCAGTGTGCTGGCCATAATGGATCAGACGGCTTGCCATTAAATTCCCTAGGCTTCATCTTCAAGAATCTCCCCACCAATCGAGAGTGATCCAACTGATTTTGGGGATATGCCCCAAGCAGATGGGGTGGATACTGATAATTAACCTGAGCGGCTTTCGGAGCCTGTACTGGAATCTAGGCAGCAGGTTGTTGAGGTGTCTGAGGTGCTGGGTGGTTACCCACCGGTGCTGCACTGGCTTGTCCTGTCTCCATAGGTGCAGCTTGAGTGGCTTGGAACATAACACCCATCGCAACTTGCATCTGAGCTTGTGCGTGTTGCATCTGTTGCAGCTGCTGAGCCAGATTCATCACCATGGTAGTTAGCTCTGGTGGTGGTGGTGGAAAATTTGTAGGGTTTGCCTATTCTAGATTACCCGGTGCATAATTATTTTCCTGACTGGTCTCCTCCACGGGTGGTGGTGGTGGAACTGTATTCGGTTCTGTCGGGTTACCCTACGTCTAGACATAATTCCTTCTGTGATTGGTGGTGCCTGAAAATTATCAAAATAGGTGAGAAGTCATTTATATTTCATGTAGGCATGTTAACCGATATAAAATTCCAATTCCAGATCATTTTTAAAGAAATAATACTATCTTTTCTATGCAGGGTCGATGGGGAGGGTCAATGGTATGTCCGACCCTTAGTATCCGACCCTGGGAATGAACTGTTCTACCCGAGAGCTGAGGGTCGATGTGAGGGTCGATCGGTGTCCGACCCTCAGTTCTGACCCTTAGTTTTCTGTCAGATTCCTGAGAGCCGAGGGTCGATGGGAGGGTCGATTCGAGGGTCGATTGTTCTAGTTGAATTGTCTGACCCTCAGACTAAAAATCAGATTTTTAAGATCCGATTTTGGGTCATTTCTTATTATTTCCCTCCCATTTCGACTCGTCTCTCCTCTCTGAGTTGCTACAGTGCCACTCCACTGTTTTTGATCGGTTTGAGTCCGGGTTTCAATGTCCACGTCACCCATACAGGTATGTTCTCCCATTTTTACCTGTTTTTAGGTTTTCTTTTCTAGATTTTTGTCCATTTAACTTGTATTTTTCAAATTAAACTATTTCCAACCGCAAAAATTCAATTTTTATTGGGGGCTTTTGTTATTGGTATCTCGAGGAATGAAAGCCCTTAAAAATTTTTGAATTTCATCGGTTGGTTATCGAGAAACTTAAATTTTGCTCGTTTTTGCCCTAATTTGTCAAAAATTTTGATTTCTTGAAATTTCTTCAAATTGGTCTTCGTGGGTTTCCATTTCCTACTGTGTGAGTGTCGTAGGATGTGTTGGAACCTAAGTAAGTCCTCCTGCCCACGTGTATGATGAAAAGTGAGGCTTTTGGGCAACTTACATCGTTAGAATACTAAATTTTTAGATTTTTATCCTACTAACCCCTTGTCTCTCCTTTTTCTTTCTTATCTGCAGATACCATGGCTCATACCAAGATACCCAGAGTTCGTGATCCGCTTCGCTTCCGCTCCATTGAAGCCGAGGCACAGTATGCCGACTATGCTCGTAAGAAAGTGGAGGGTGATCGTATGGTGAACTTGGTTGAGCTAGCCTTGTTCAACATAGAGAGAGCATTTGGTGATATGGGGTGGCTCCCTGTCATCACTTACGATGCATGCACATGTCCAGATTTGGTGCGTCAGTTCTATTGTAATCTCCAGGTGGTGGGGAATTACAATGACGTTGAGCATGGTCAAGAGTTGCGCATCACCAGTTACGTTAAAGGGGTGCACATTTCCTTTGATTATCGGCAACTGGCCGATCTGTTGGGCATACCCTATGATGGCCCCATGGTGTACTATGCGCCGGGAGAGCCCCAGTTTGTTTCCATGGAGATGAGGGCAGAGATCGACAATCAGCTGCTACGACCTGATCGCTGGCAGATGAGAGCTTGTTATCTGCGTCCAGCTCCACGGGTCATCTATATGATTATCCAACATAATTTGATCCCGTAGACTGGGCACTATGAGAGGGTTTCTCAGCTAACCCAGTTCCTGATATATAGTATCTGCACCAGACAACCAGTCTGCCTTCCTTACATCATCATGCGGACCATGATTAGTGCTACATTGTCCGATCATAGGGGTAATCTACCCTATGGACGCATGATTACAGTGCTACTGACCCGTCTGGGGGTTGACTTGGTAGATGAGAAGATCCAGGAGAAGACCTTCTCGTCGCCTCTAGATTGGGAGGCTATCTGCAAGATGGGTATGCGGGATGCCCAGGTTAGTGATGAGGAGAGGAACGCGATGGTGCGCCCTCACACTCGCATTGAGATGGCTGACGCTGAGGCCGCTGCTGCCGCTGCTAGAGCTCCTGTGGATCCTGTCGATGATGACGAACGTATGTATATGGATGTCGACTCGATACCACCGCCTTCCCCTACACATGCGGCTGGAGTTGGTACTTCTTCTGCAACGGCTCCTGCACCTGAGACAGGTCCTTCTCATGCGGCTGGACCTTCACTCCCACCTTCTGACATGATGGAGATGTTGCAGGAGATCAGGGAGGCTCAGTGCAGATCTGATCTGAGGATGGAGGAGTTGTTAGACGCTTAGTGTATGAGGGTGGATGAGCTCATAGTGATCCAGCGGGCGACTGATCGTAGGGTAGCCGATCATACAACTAGTCTCCAGACGACCCAGACTCAGGTGGCCTGGTTGACTAGAGTCTACGCTGAGGATTATGATAGAGATCGTGAGGCCTCACCTCCTCCTTCACCTCCAGCTTCTTGATTGTACTTTATTTTCTTGTATTACAGAGTAATTGTCCGGGTTGTGGACTGTACTCTGCTTTAGTTGTGTATATACATTTTGTTTCTCTCTCTCTCATTGTATGTAACTTGTTTCCCCTTTAATGGATGTGTTATTCTCTTTTTAAATTTGGTCTCAATCATCACTTGTGCTTACAGTGTGTTTATATTACTGTTTTTACTTTTATCCTTTCTCAGTTCACAATTGTCTCGAATGTATGTTAGTTTAGCGGACAAGGCCTGAGATGCTCTGATACCAAGTTGTCACACCCCAATTCCACATTGTACAGAATGGTGTGATGAACCGCTAATAGACCAACGGTTCAACCAGGATCTCGTGTAGGCTATCCCCGCGTTATCTAAACTCCCAAACATCCATAATCATAATCAGAGTAAATACACAATAGCGGAAATCTTATAATAAAATGAACTGAGAATCTAATGTGATATAAATATTAAGTAGTAACTTATTCTGTATCAACTGAGACATAAATAACTATCAAATACATGTCTTTATTAAATTCAAATAAAGAAACCTAAGAAAATATCTAATCGAATACACATGAGTTGCACTCGCAAGAGGAGTCATGTGTATCTACTTCAGCTTCAGCTTCCATCGCTACCATGTTCCCGTATGCTGGAGCATTCATAAAATCTTCAACCGTATAACCTGTATCATCAACTAAAAATATTCGACGTCGAGGGGTGAGCACACATCACGGCTCAGTGAGTAGACAAAACAATGCAATAATACATATGCATGCAATCAATTCATATCTTTGGTCTGGTTTATAGTTTGCAATGCGCAATAGGAAGGTTGGGTGGTCAAAGGTTAACGTTTATTGACCCCGTCTCTATACACAGGGTGTGTGGTCTGGTTTATAGTTTGCAATGCGCAATAGGAAGGTTGGGTGGTCAAAGGTTAATGTTTATTGACCCCGTTTCTATACACAGGGTGTGGAAGTCCGCCCGAAGGTTAACGTTTATCGTCGTCCCCATCCACCCTAATCATGACATTATACAACAAAGGTTAACATTTATTGCTATATAATACCATACCAACACATAAGCCCCTATTAGCGAGGGCTTACAAACTGGGCTCGCAACTAACCAATCCTAATTCCAAATAGTGTATCCAAGGCCTCACCCCAAAGATCCCCCGAATGTCCATAGAGATAGAGCTAAGGCCCCCTGGTAGAGTCAGAGACTACAAGGACCGAGACCACCTCCCCGATACTCTACGACATAATAGTTCTGCTAAAGTAATGGCGATACGACGATGCTAATGCACAAGACTTGAGTTAGAGATAGAGCTAAAGTGCTGAGACCCGCCAAAGGTTAACGTTTATTGACGTTCTCATCACACCTCCCCTGATACTCGCCCGCATCAAGTACACCAACCACACACATACAATCACATGCCTATTCGTATCATCATCATCAACATCATGTTATAAACAATAAAATAAATATACATGAACCTTAATAGAAATATTGGATGGCATGTTGTATGCACATTACAAACATAGTCGCATAGAATCAAACATGGCATTGGACTCAAGAAATAGAAAATAGTTTGTTATTAACCAATTAGTTTAGAGTTCTGTTTCCTCACCTTAGCTTGCTAATAGATACTTTTCCAAGCTTTAGAATCACCTTTATATTGTTATTATATTGCTAGAAGACCTAAGAAAGTCGACAGAATTTAATTAGAATTAATTCTCAATTTAAAAATCATTCTGTCAACTGAGGGTTGGAGATAGGGTCGGAGTCATGATCGACCCTAGGTGCGACCCTCCCCAAACTCTGAACTTCCCAAACACTGAGGGTCGATGGTCAGTATCACCTAGGGTCGGATGGTCATCGACGATGCGACCCTCGGTGCACTTTGGTCCAATTCCCTCTTTTAGTCCATTCTTCGTGCTTGGAATCCTATGGCTTGCTCCTACATTCCATTTTACATTCATTCCATGGTCTGAAACCATGTATAATCCACCTAGATAGCTTTCATGTAATCCCCCATGGTTTCCCATGAAAACCTAACCATGGGTTGATGGTTTGGGTTTCTCCGAGATCACACTCTCATCAATATCTAACCTATGGTCTGTAGAAACTCATGGAATTAGTATCCATACCTGAGAAGAATACTCCTTCTCTGCAACTCTTCTCTTTGGGCTAACTTCTCTTCCTTGCTTCTCTTCTTCCTGTTTTCCTTCTCTTCTCTTTCTCTCAATTCGGTTAGGGTTGCGAGAAGGAGTGAAAGAGGCTTAGGAACGTCCTTTAAATAAAGTAGGAACATCCTAAATAAATCCCATTGAGATTAGGAAAGAATCCCAATCAAAAATTAAGAAATTTCCAAATTTCTATTTCTTACGGTAACCGAGGGTCAATGGGAGGGTCGATGATCCCGTCGACCCTAGGGTTCAAGATGTCCGACCCTCCCTTCAAAATTGAGGGTCTGACTTTCTGCTTTGGGAGGTCCGACCCTGCTTAGCTGGGTATGCGACCCTCCCTTCAAATTAACTGTTTTTGGGTTGATTTGATACCTGGGATCTCGATCTCCTTCACGCCCTTGGTCCATTTGACTCAACCATGATGGATAAACCTAGTTCAAGGTGGTAAGACCGGGTTAGATTGACACGGGTCTTACAGTTATAGCATTTGACACCTTCATTATTTCACTTTTGTTGTGGTTGAGCTGCTGGAGTAGTCTTGGCTGTAGCATTAAAGCCTTGAGTATGGAAGGTTTTGAATGTCCCTGTGTTCCCTCCATTGTATAAATTTTCGTTTGGCCTTTTAATACCCTTATTTTAAGCAAAGTAGCTCTCCTTTTGGCTCGACACTATTACTCGAACAATTTGTACTTCTTCGTTGTAAACTTTCTTTTCCTATCCTAAAACATGCTCACAGATGCTTCCCCTGAGTCCCATGATGAACCTTCGGGACTTAGTAATTTCCTCTTGCATGTTTGCAGGTGCAAAGAAAAACAGCTCCTCATAACGCTGTTGGTATGCATCCACGGTCATTTACCCCTGATATAAACTCAGGAACTCTCTCTCCATAGAATCTCTGAAACTTCTGGGGAAGTACTTCTCAAAGAATGTCTCTTTATAGATAGCCCAGGTCAATTAGGCATGCTTAGTTAATAGATAAGTCCGAGTGGACTTCTACCAGTGGTGTGCATCACCTTTCAGCATAAAGGTTGCACACAGTACTTTCTCCTCCTCATTTACTGTCATCATCATAAAATTCATTTCCATTTCGTCAATCCAGTGTGTTGGCCACAAAGGATCTACTGGCTTACCATTATATTCTTTGGGCTTCATCTTCATAAAATGCTTGATCAGTCGGGAGTGGTCTAGCTGATACGTAGCATAGGCCCCATACATAGGTGGTTGATACTTGTAACCCCTTTAGCTACCTCAGGATTCTGTACTTGGGCCTGCATAACTAGTATTTGATGTGCATGGGGTACCGTGTTACTTCCCCCTAGTATTGTGCTGGCCTGCTTTAGTGGCATAGGTGTTGTATGGACAGCTGGAAAAGCCATCCCTATAGCAGCTTGCATATTGACTTGAACCTATTGTATTTGCTGTAGCTGTTGTGCTAAGTTCATTACGGCTGTGGCTAAATCTGTAGGTGGGGCTTGCAAGTTTGTAGGATTTGCCTGGCAACTAGCTACTGGTGGTGCCGTATTCAGATTCTCCTTTGCTTCAGGATTTATATGGCTGTCTTCCTCCACAGGTGGTGGTGGTGGAATTGGGTTACGACTTTGTCTGGTCACTCTTCGCCCAGCCATTTCCTGTTCTGGTGGTGGTAGTGTCTGTAAACAATCGTAGCACATGTGAGGCAATCAATATAAGTTGTTCTCAAGTCTAAAATCCAACTAATCAATTTAAATTTTTAATTTTCCAGATCATTCTGACAAAATACTATATTTTCCATCGTATGGTCGATGGTAGGGTCGGTCCTTATGCGACCCCAGGGTATGCGACCCTAAATAACAATGTCAGCTTACCGAGAGCCTAGGGTCGATGGTAGGGTCAGTATATGTCCAACCCTAGGTCCTATCCCTAGTTCTCTGTTAGATCACCGAGAGGTTAGGGTCGATGGTAGGGTCTGACGTAGGGTCGCACATTTTAGTCGAATTCTGCGACCCTACGATCCATAATTAGGTTTTTAAACCCGATTCTGGATTCATTTCCCATTCTTTCTCCTTTCTTCCAACTCAACCCATTTCTTTGAGTTGCAATAGTATCGTCCCCTACCTGTGTAGTGATCATATCTTCCGTTCGTGACTCCCGCTCCTTCTCTTTAGGTATGCTCTCTACTGTTTCACATTTTTAAAGGTTTCTAAACTAGGTTTTTGTCCATTTACATTGTTTTCTTCAAATTAAACTTTTTCTAAACGTAAAAATTTAATTTTTACTGGAGGCTTTTGCTATTGGTCACCCAATGGACGAAAGCCCTAAAAAATATTTGAGTTTCATCGGTTGGTTATCGAAAAACTTGAAATTTTCCATTTTTGACCAAATTTTTGAGGTTTTTTGAATTTATTGAAATTTCTTTAAATTCGATCTTTCTAAATTAAATTTCCAACTGTATGAGCCTTGCAGGATGGTTTAGAACCTATGTAAGTCCTCCTGCCCACATATATGGGTGAAAAGTGAGGCTTTTGACCAATCTATGCCATTATAATGCCAAAAATTTTGGTTTTTTCTCCATTACTAATCTATTATTTGTTTTTCATTGTTTTGGCAGATAACATGGCTCGTACCAAGGTGCCTAGGGCTCATGACCCAGTTTGTTTCCGTTCCAACGAGGTCGGAGCTCAGTATGCTCGCTATGTGTGTAAGAAACTAGAGGGTGGTCGCTGTGTGGACTTGGCTAGTCTAGCCTTGTTCAACGTGGAGGGGGCATTTGGTGACATGGGCTGGCTTCCTGTGATCACCTATGACCCTTGTACCTGTCCATATTTGGTGAGACAATTCTATTGCAATCTCCAGGTAGTGGGGGATCGCAATGACACAGAGAGGGGTAGGGAGCTCAGGATCACGAGCTACGTCAAAGGGGTAGAGATTTTCTTTCATTGTCAGTAGTTAGCTGATCTTTTGGGCATACCAAATGACGGCCCTTTGGTGTACTGTGCTCCTAGGGAGCCCCAGTTCCTTTCCTTGGAGATGCGTGCTGAGATTGACAGTCAGCTTATCAGAGATGAAAGCAATCAACCTACGTCCAGAGCCTCGGGTGTACTGCAAGATCATCCAGCACAACCTGATACCCCAGAGTGGACAGTATGAGAGGATCTCCTAGTTGACCCAATATGTCCTCTATTGCATTTGCACTAGGCCGCCAGTCTGCCTACCTTACATTATCCTGAGGATGATGATCCGTGCTACGCTGCCAGGTCAGATAGGCTGCCCTATGGACGTCTGATCACTGCTCTTCTCACCTGCCTAGGCATTGATTTAGAGGATGAGAGAATTCAGGAGAAGAGCTTCTCATCGGTTCTGGACTGGGAGGCCATCTGTAGGATGGGTATGTAGGATGCTCAGGTCAGTGATGATGGGAGAAACGCTCTAGTGCATCCACGTACTCGGGTAGAGGGAGTAGATGCTGAGGCGGCAGCAGCAGCAGCAGCCGGAGAAGGGGTTTATGGGGTTGATGCTGAGGATGAGGATCACATGTATATGGATGCAGATGCTATACCTCCTCCATCACCTCCACATTCTACTGGAGCTGGTCCATCTTGGGCTCCTTCACACTTGACTGGTCCTTAACACCCACCATCTAATGATATGATGGGATTACTGTGTGAGATCAGGGAGGCTCAACGCGTAACGGACCTAAGAGTGGGAGAGCTTCTAGATGCTTAGCGTGTGTCTGATCAACGGATGGCCGAGTTGACAGCTAGTCTCTAGACGACCCAGACTCAGTTAGCCTGGTTGACTAGAGTATATGTTGATGACTACGACAGAGATCGCGAGGCACTTCCTCCTCCATCACCTCCAGCTCCATGAAGTATATTTTATTTTTATCTTTTTCTTTTGTACTATAGAGTAACTGTCTAGGTTATGGACTGTACTCTGCTTTGGATATGTATAGACGTGCTTTTTATTTGATGTATATAAAATTTGTTTCTCCTTTGTATATATGCATTATTCCCTTTCTTAATTTTTGTCTCAAACAACATAGGTGCTTATAGTATTTTCTTACTAAAGCTTTTAAATTTTATCCTAACTCAGTTCACGAACCTTTGTGGAAATATACTGGTTTAATAGACAGGGCTTGAATGCTCTGATACCAAGTTGTCACACCCCAATTTTTGTACTATTCAGAATGGTGTGATGAACCACTAATTAACCAATAGTTCAACCAGGATCTCGAATAGGTTGTGTCCGTTTGCTTAAACCGTACACATCCATGACAATAATCAGAGTAAATACACAATAGTAGAAGTCTTTACACAAATGAACTGAGAGTCTAACAATTATAATAATAAATTATTTAATTATTCTCCATTGACTAAGACATAAAATAAAGTATTTAATCAATTACATCGTCTGTGTAAATTGAATAAAATTCTAATAAAAAACACAAGAGTTTCACTCGCATGATGAATCATGTGACTCCACCATAACTTCAGCGTCCATCGCCGCCGCATGTCCATACATAGGAGCATTCATATAGTATTCAACCGTGGTACCTGCATCATCAACTAAAAGCATTCGACATCGAAAGGGTGAGCACACATCATGGCTCGGTGAGCAAACAAAACAATGCAACAAACATATGCATGCATTCAATTCATAACTTTGGTCTGGTTCATAAGTTTGCAATGTGTTATAGAAAGGTTCGGTGGCTGCCTCGCCTCTATACACAGGGTGTGTAAGCCCACCCAACGGATCAAACACCATTGTCGTCCACTTCCACCCTACCATCAAATAGAGATAGAGCTAAAGTGCTTAGGACCGCACCACATCACACTTCCCCTGATCCTCTTCCCATACCAACACGTAAGCCCCTGTTGGCAAGGGCTTACAAACTGGGCTCGCAACTAACCAATCCTAATGCCAAACAGTGTATCCAATGCCTCACCCCAGCATCCCTCAATACGTCCACGGAGATAGAGCTAAGGCCTCTAGGCAGAGTTAGAGACTACTCGGTCCGAGACCTCCTTTGATGCCCTACGACGTAATAGTTCTGCTAAGGTAATGGTGATACGATGATGTCAGTGGACAAGACTTGAGTAGAGATAGGACTAAAGTGCTTAGGACCGCACCGCATCACACGACCCCTGATTCTCCACTCACATCAAGTACATTAACCACATACAAACATTCACAAGACTATTCCTAGCATCATCATCATCATCATGTTGTAAATAACTGAATTAAATATGCATGAACAGTAATAACATGAGTAGTAGATGACATGTGATATGCACATTACAATCATACAATGATAGAATCATACATGGTATTGGGCTCAATAAACAAAGATAGTTTATTATTAGCCAATTAGTTTAGGTCTTGTTCCCACACCTTTGATTGAGTTTAGATCCTCGTTCAATCTTTATGAATCATCTTTAAATCACTAGAAAGGCCTAACAAGTCAATGGATTTTAATTAGAATTAATTCCAACAAATTTAGTCTAGTTGAAATCATAGGGTCGCAGGTAGGGCAGCACCTAGGGTCGGTTACTAATTGACCCTAGGGTGTAGGTTCGGACGTGGGGTCGGTTACCAATCGACCCTACGTGCGACCACACCATCCCTGAGTCTTCCCGAGGGAATGTGATCGATCCTATGGTCTTGTAGCTCCATTCTATAATTGGTCTATGGCTCATAACTATGATTTCTACACACTTTCCATTGCCTATGATGATTACTTCCATGGATTCCTTTGGAACTCATCCTTGGATGGATGATTTGGGTTTCTCTTAATCCTAACTTCCTCATAATCTATTATGGGCTCTTACTTTATGAAGGGACTTAGTTTCATACCTAAAGTTGCCTAAGATTCGGAGGTTTCTCTGAACTTCTCATTTTCCTTAGCCTTTTCTTCAATTTTCCTTCCCTTCTTCTTTTCCTTCTCTTTCTCTTTTCTCACTTTCAATTATGGTTCTAAAAGGAGTGAAAGAGGCTAAGGGATGTCCTATTGATAGAGGAAAACCCTCCAAAATAAGTCCCACTGAGTTTAGGAAAGAACCCCTTGGAATTAGGAAAATTTCCTAATTTACGGTTTCTGTCTAAAATCGTAAGGTCGGACGTAGGGTCGCAAGATCCGTCGACCCTACGTTTTTCTAGTCATGCGACCCTACGACTAGAAAATCATAGGTTGGACTTCTATTGAGGTAGGGTCGACCCTACCTGTTTCAGCATGTGACCCAACCCTCACATTTACTATTTTTGGGTCCGACTCATACCTGGTCTTGTGATTTTCTTCACGCACTTGGTCCACTTGGCTCAACCATGATAGGTAGACCTAGTACAAGGTGGTAAGACCGGTTAGTTTGATACGGGTCTTACAACTCCCCCTTCTTATTAAAAATTTTGTCCTCGAAATTTGTACATACCTTTCTAGTCGAAAAGGTGAGGATATTGCTTCCGCATAGCATTCTCTTCTTCCCATGTGATCTCTTCGATATCTCGGCTCCTCCAGGTGACTTTAACATAATATATCACGGTTACGTAGATGTTGAACCTTTTGACTAGTGATTTCAGTTGGTGTTACTTCGAATGTCAAATCATCAGTTAGAACTGGTGGATCTTCTATGAGAACGTGCGTTGGGTCTCTAACGTACTTCTTTAATAAGGAGATATGAAATACATCATGCACACTTGACAAAGACGGTGGTAGTGCTAACTGATAAGCTACTTTTTCCTGTTTGGCTAGAATCTCATATGGGCCGACATATCTCAGACTTAGCTTCCCTTTTTATCTGAATCGTTTTAAACCCCACATAGGTGATACTTTCAAGAATACCTTATCACCTATGACAAATTCAAGGTTTCTGCGTCGAGTATCTACATACTATTTCTGTTGATTCTGAGCTGTTCAACAAATTATGGTCCAACGATGCTATGTTCACCAGCTTCATTCCAAAACAAAGGAGTTTGACACTTCCACCCATACAGTGCTTCATAAGGTGACATTTGTATGGTAGCCTGATAGCTGTTGTTATAGGCGAACTCGATCAATGGTAGTTTCTCATCCCATGATCCTTCGAAATCAATTACACAGGCCCGAAGCATGTCTTCTAAAATCTGAATGGTACGCTCTGACTGTCCGACTATCTGAGAATGGAATGCAGTACTGAACTTCAACATTGTACCCATAGCCTTTTGTAATCCTTCCCAAAACTTTGAAGTAAAGCATGGGTCTCTGTCATACACAATGCTTTCAGGTACACCATGTAACTGACAATGTTATCCACATATAGCTTGGCTAACCTTTCTAGGGTATACTATGGTCGTATTGCTATAAAGCGAGCTATGCTAGTCAGACGATCTACGATCACCCAGACAGCGTCTCGAAGAGTCAATGATAACCCACCAATATACATCTGCTTTCATTCCTCTCCACCAATATAATTTCTTCAAATCAAGATACATTTTTGTACTTTCAGGATGTACCGAATTGGTGCTGGTAAGAGCTTCCTTCATTAGTCGGTGTCTAATCTCTAAATTTTCTATTTCAGGAATAGTCCTACCTTTTTTGATGTCTTCTGGTACCGTTCTTAGATAAGGATCTGATCTAATAGCTGCTTTCACTTCATCAATTATATCAGGTACAATCTTCAACATTGCAAACATATTCAAAAACTGAAGAATAAACCCATGGTTGGTTGATTCACCCAGTGCAACTATCAGGAACTGCTCATTACCATAATTGAACACTTTTTCTGTAGTACACATTGCCGTAGTTGTGTTAACCTCTTGTTGAGATTTTATCATTGCTTTTCTACTTAGCGCATCAGCAACTACATTAGCCTTTCCTGGATGATACTGGATATCACAATCATAATCCTTTAATAATTCTAGCCATCTTCTTTGTCGCATGTTCAACTCCTTCTGATTAAAAAGTTAAGTAAGACTCTTATGATCTGATTTAATCTGAAATTTTTCTCCGTATAAGTAATGTCTCCATATCTTAACAACATGTACTACTGCCGCTAACTCCAAGTCATGAGTGGGATAGTTCTTCTCACGTGTTCAGTTGTCTTGACGCATACGTAATTACTTGTTCTCCTTGCATAAGTACACATCCTAAACCCAAACCCTACGCATCTGTGTACAAGATAAATGACTGTCCTGGAATAGGAAAAGTCAAGATCGGAGCAGATATCAATCTAGCCTTCAATGTTTGAAAACTTTTCTCACATTTATCAGTTCAAACAAACTTTTCTCCTTTCTTAGTCAAACTAGTGTGAGGTACAGCAATTCTGGAATAGTCTTCCATGAATCATCGATAATACCCAACTAGATCTAGGAAACATTTAATTTTTGCAACACTCTTCGATGCTTCCCACTTTACAATGGCTTCAATCTTGCTAGGATCCACTTTAATTCCTTCAGTGGATACAACATGGCCTAAGAAGGCGACCTCCTTTAACCAAAACTCACACTTTGTAAATTTGGCGTAAAGCTTCTCTTTCCTTAATCGCTGCAAAGCGACTCATAAATTCATGACATGAGTTTCCTTGTCCTTGGAGTAGACCAATTTATCATCAATAAACACAATGATCGACGTATGAAACATATCATGGAATACCCAATTCATGAGTTCCATAAAATTAGCAGGTGCGTTAATCAATCCAAAAGTCATGACTAAACATTCATAATGTCCATATCATGTTCTAAATGCTGTCTTTGGAATATCACCGTCCTTAATCTTCAACTGATGGTATCATGATCGAAGATAAATCTTAGAGAACACCTTGGCACCTTGCAACTGATCGAAGAAGTTATCGATCCAAGGCAATGGGTACCGATTCTTGATTGTCAGCTTATTCAGTTCTCGGTAATCTATACACAGTCGAATACTACCGTCTTTCTTCTTTACAAATAATACCGGCACTCCCCATGGTGATATGCTAGGTTTGATATAACTCTTGTCCAATAATTCTTGTAACTGTACCTTCAATTCCTTCAGTTCATTAGGAGCCAATTGATAGGGTGCTTCAAATACTGGTGTGGCTCTGGGTTTCAGGTTTATAACGAACTCTGTCGCTCGGTCGGGTGGTAGTCCTAGTAGTTCTTCAGGAAATACATCGGGAAAGTCACGTACAACCTCAATATCCTCTATTCGTGGTGCTTCCTTGGTGAGGTCGACCACTGATGCTAAATACCTAACTGCTCCTTTCTCGAGGCATTTCCTAGCCTTTAATGCAGAGAGGATGAGTTTTCATTTACGGGGAAGTTTGGTTCCCGCAAAACTAAACTCCGCTCCTTCCTTGTCTTTAAATGTCAACTTATTTTCTGCACATAATAGGTTTGCAGAATGCCGAGCTAACCAGTCCATTCCTGATGACGTCAAAGTCTGCCATCTCAAGTTGAATCAAGGTTGCATCCAAAGTCTTCTCGTCGATAAGAACTGGACATGGTCCATAGCCCTTTTCGAATTCCACTTATATTCCCATAGGCGATCGTACAAGCAGTTTGTAGTCTAAAGATTTGAGGGGTAGATTCTTCTTCTTTCTAAATAACACAGATATAAAAGAATGAGTAGCTCTAGAATCAAAGAGTACTCTAGCGGGTATGGCATTAATAGGTACGATACCTGTGATTTATTTTAATTCAGTCAACATGCTCACACAATGTAACACAAAATGGAAGGTTCATGTCATACCTGAGACCACATTAGGCGATGCGGCAGCATCCTCAGATGTAATAGCATAAACTCTTCCATGTTGTAGTTGCTTCTTGGGCTTAAGATATTCCTTGGAATAATGTCCCAATTGATTGCTGTTATAGCATTTGACCACTTCGTTATTTTGCTTTTGTTGCGGTTGAGCTTTTGGAGTAGTCTTAGCTAAAGCATTAAAGCCTTGAGTACGGAAGGGTTTGAATGTCCTTGGGTTCCCTCCATTGTACGAATTTTTGTTTGGCCATTTCATACCCCTATTTTGAGAAAAGTAGCTGCCCTTCTGCTTCGTTGTAAACTTTCTTTTCCATGCCCAGAACATGCTCATGGATGCATCCCCTGAGACCCATGACGAACCATCGAGTATTAGTATTTTTCTCTTGCATGTTTGCGGGTGCAAAGAAAAACAGCTCCTCATAACGATGTTGGTATGCATCCACAGTCATCTGCCCCTAATATAGACTCAGGAACTCTCTCTCCATAGAATCTCTGAAACTTCTGGGGAAGTACTTCTCAATGAATGCCTCTATATAGATAGCCCAGGTCAATTGGGCATGCTTAGTTAACAGATAAGTCCGAGTGGACTTCCACCAGCGGTGTGCATCGCCTTTCAGAATAGAGGTTGCACACAATACTTTCTCCTCCTCGTTTACTGTCATCATCATAAAATTCCTTTCCATTTCGTCAACCTAGTGTGTTGGCCATAAAGGATCTGCTGGCTTACCGTTATATTCTTTGGGCTTCATCTTTAGAAAATGCTAGATCAGTTAGGAGTGGTCCAGCTGATAGAATAAAGGTTGATGTGCTTGATGCGAGCGAGTATCAGGGGGGTGTCATAGGTCGGGCGTCAGCACTCTAGCTCTATCTCTAACTCAAGTCCTGTCCACTGACATCGTTGTATCGCCATTACCATAGCAGAACTATTACGTCGAAGTGTATGAGGGTTGGTGGTCTCGGACCGTATAGTCTCTGACTCTGTCGGGGGGCCTTAGCCCTATCTCTAGGGACATATTGAGGGATGCTGGGGTGAGGCCTTGGGTACACTGATTAGCATTAGGATTGGTTAGTTGCGAGACCAGTTCACAAGCCCTCGCCAGCAGGGGCTTATGTGTTGGTATTGGTAGATTATCAGGGGAAGTGTCACACCCCAATTCTGCACTATTCAGAATGGTGTGATGAATCGCTAATAAACCAACGGTTCAACCAGGATCTCAAATAGGCTACCCCCGCGTTATCTAAACTTACACACACCTGTAATCATAATCAGAGTCAATACACAATAGCGGAAGTTTTATAATAAGAAGAACTGAGAATCTATGTGATATTAAAATTTAAATAACAATTTATTCTGTTTCAACTGAGACATAAATATTTAAATACCAAATACATGTCTTAATAAATCCAAATAAAGAAACCTATAAAATATCTAATCAAATACACACGGGTTGCACTCGCAAGAGGAGTCGTGTGTATCCACTTCAACTCCAACTTCCATTGCTGCCACGTTCCCGTACGCAGATGCATTCATATAATCTTCAACGGTATAACCTGCATCATCAACTAAAAATATTCGACGTCGAGGGGTGAGCACACATCACGGCTCAGTGAGTAGACAAAACAATGCAACAATACATATGCATGCAATCAATTTATATCTTTGGTCCGATTTAAAGTTTGCAGTATGCAATAGAATGGTTTAGGTAGTCAAAGGTCGCGTTTATTGACCCCGCCTCTATACACAAGTGTGTGACGTCATCCGAAGATCACGTTTATCGTCGACCCACATGCACCCAACCATGAACATTATATAACAAAGGTTAACGTTTATTGCTATATATTGCCATACAAACACGTAAGCCTCTGTTGGAAAGGGCTGCAAACTGGGCTCACAACTAACCAATCCTAATGCCAAAAGTGTATCCAACTCACCCAGCATCCCTCGGAATGTCCATAGAGATAGAGCTAAGGCCCCCCGGTAAAGTCAGAGACTACAAGGACCGAGACCACCTCCCCTGATACTCTATGACATAATAGTTCTGCTAAAGTAATGGTGATACGACGATGCTAATGCATAAGACTTGAGTTAGAGATAGAGCTAAAGTGCTGAGACCCGCCAAAGGTTAACGTTTATTGACGTTCTCATCACACCCCCGCTGATACTCACTCGCATCAAGTACGTCAACCACACACATACAAGCACATGCCTATTCCTATCATCATCATCATCATCATGTTATAAACAATAAAGTAAATATGCATGAACAAGTAATAGAAATATTTGATGGCATGCTGTATGCACATTACAAACATATTCGCATAGAATCAAGCATGGCATAGGACTCAAGAAAATGGAAAACAGTTTTGTTATTAACCAATTAGTTTGGAGTTTTGGTTCCTCACCTTAGCTTGTTGAAAGATATTTTTCCAAGCTTTAGAATCACCTTTACAATGTTATTATATTGCTAGAAGACCTAACAAAGTCGATAGAATTTAATTAGAATTAATTCCAGATTTAAAAACCACTCTGTTAACTGAGGGTCGGAGGTAGGGTCGGAGTGTTGATCGACCCTGGGTGCGACCCTCCCTTAACTTTGAACTTCCCGAACACTGAGGGTCGATGGTCAGAATCACCTAGGGTCGGATGGTCATCGACCCTCGGTGCGACCCTCGATGTACTTTGGTCCAATTCCCTCTTTTAGTCCAATCTTCGTGCTTAGGACCCTATGCTTGCTTCTACTTTCCATTCTACATTCATTCCATGGTCTGAAATCATGTATAACCCACCTAGATAGCTTTCATGCATTCTCCTATGGTTTTCCATTAAACCTAACCATGGGTTGATGGTTTGGGTTTCTCCGAGATCACACTCTCATCAATAGCTAACCTAAGGACTGTAGAAACTCATGGAATTAGTATCCATACCTGAGAAGAATAATCCTTCTCTGCAACTCTTCTCTTTTGGCTTAATTCTCTTCCTTGTTTCTCTTCTTCTTCTTTTCCTTCTCTTCTCTTTCTCTCAATTCAATTAGGGGTGTGAAAGGAGTGAAAGTGGCTTAGGGAAGTCCTTTAAATAGAGTAGGAACATCCTAAAATAAGTCCCTTTGAGATTAGGAAAGAATCCCAATCAAAAATTAGGAAATTTCCTAATTCTATTTCCTACAGTAACCGAGGGTCGATGGGAGGGTCGATGATCCCGTCGACCCTAGGGTTCTAAGCTGTCTGACCCTCCCTTCAAAACTGAGGGTCAGACTTTATGTTTTGGGAGGTCCGACCCTACTTAGCTGGGTATGCAACCCTCCCTTCAAATTAAGTGTTTTTGGGTCGATTTGATACCTAGGATCTCGATCTCCTTCATGTCCTTGGTCCATTTGACTCAACCATGATGGGTAAACCTGGTTCAAGGTGGTAAGACCGAGTTAGATTGACACGGGTCTTACAACTCCCCCCTACTTATAAAAATTTCGTCCTCGAAATTGTACGTACCTTTTAAATCAAATAAGTGAGGGTATTGCTTTCGCATAACATTCTCTTCTTCCCATGTAACTTCTTCCATGTATCTACTTTTCCATGTGACCTTAACATAATAGATATCTCGGTTGCGTAGACGTTGAACCTTTTAACTAGTGATTTCTGTTGGTGTTACTTCAAATGTCAAATCATCAGTCAATTCCAGTAAATCCACTGTCAAAACATGCATTGGGTCTTTGACATACGTCTTCTATAGGGAAATGTGAAATACGTCATGCACACATGACGTAGATGGTGTTAGTGCTAACTGATAAGCCACTTTTCCACGCTTAGCTAGAATTTCATTTGGCCCGTCATATCTTGGACTTAATTTCCCTTTCTGTCTGAACCTCTTCAATCCTCGCATAGGTGATACCTTCAAAAATACTTTATCACCTACGGCGAACTCCAGATCTCTTCGTCGAGTGTCTGCTTATTGCTTCTGATGGTTATGAGCTGTTCTCACTCTTTCCTTGATGATGTCGACCACTAGGCATGTCTCTTCAACAAATTCCAGTCCAACAATACTACATTCTCCAACTTCATTCCAAAACAAGGGAGTTCGACACTTCCTGCCATACAGTGCTTCATAAGGTGACATCTGTATAGTAGCCTGATAGCTATTGTTATAAGCAAACTCGATCAATGGTAAATTTTTGTCCCATGATCCTTTGAAATCAATTACACATGCTCTTCTAGAATCTGGATTGTACGCTCTGACTGTCCGTCTGTCTGTGGGTGGAAGGCAGTACTGTACTTCAACATTGTACCCATAGCCTTTTGCAATCCCTCCCAAAACTTGGAAGTAAATCGTGGATCTCTATCAAACACAATGCTTTCTGGTACACCGTGTAATCGAACAATATTATCCACATACAACTTTGCTAACATTTCTAGTATATATTGAGGTCGTATAGGTATGAAGCAAGCTGTTTTAGTCAGACGGTCCACAATCACCCAAACTGCGTCAACTACTCGAGGAGTCAATGGTAGCCCTGTGACGAAGTCCATAGTGATGCAGTCCCATTTCCATGCTGGTTTCGGTAATGGCTGCAACAGTCCTGCGGGTCTTTGTCGCTCAGCCTTTACCTTCTGACAATTTAGGCATTGGGACACGAACTTAGCTACATCTGCTTTCATTCCCCTCCACCAATATAGTTTCTTTAGGTCATGATACATTTTTGTACTTCCAGGATATATCGAATAGATGGTGGTGTGGGCTTCCTTCATCAGTCGGTGTCTAATGTCTACACTTTCTGTTTCAGGTACACATATTCTTCCTTTGTATTTTAGTACTTTCTCGTCATCCAAGGTGAACTCAGGGTTAGTCCTACCTTTTTTGATATCTTCTTGTATTGTTCTCAAATAAGGATCTGCTTTGATAGCTGTCTTCACTTCATCCACTATATCCGGTATAATCTTCAATGCCGCAAACATATTCAAAAACCGATGAATAAACCCTTGGTTGGCTGATCCATCCGTTGTATCTATCACATACTGCTCATTGCCATGATTGAATGCCCTTCCGGTAGTACACATTGCTGCAGTTGTGCTAACTTCTCCTTGCGATCTTATCATTGCCTTTCTACTTAATGCATCCGCTACTACGTTCGCTTTTCCCGGATGATACTGGATATCACAATCATAGTCTTTCAATAGTTCCAGCCATCTTCTTTGTCTCGTATTCAACTCCTTCTAATTAAATAGATAAGTAAAACTTTTATGGTCCGACTTAATCTTGAATTTCTCTCCGTATAAGTAATGTCTCCATATCTTGACAGCATGTACTACTGCCGCTAACTCCAAATCATGAGTGGGGTAATTTTTCTCATGTACCTTCAACTGTCTCGAGGCATACGCAATTACTTACTCTCCTTGCATAAGCACACATCCTAATCCCAATCCCAACGCATCACTGTATAAGGTAAACGTCTGTCCTGGAATAGGAATAGTCAAAATCGGGGTGGATATCAATCTGGACTTCAATGTCTGGAAGCTCTTCTCACATTTATCCGTCCACACAAACTTTTCATCTTTCTTAGTCAAACTGGTGAGAGGTACGGCAATCCGAGAATAGTCTTCTAGGAATCTCCGATAATAACCAACTGGACCCAGAAAACTTCTAATTTCTGAAACGCTCTTTGGTGCTTCCCACTTCACAATAGCCTCGATCTTGTTGGGGTCCACATTGATTCCTTCAGCGGATACTACATGGCCTAGGAAGGTGACTTCACTTAGCCAAAACTTGCACTTTGAAAATTTGGCATATAACTTCTCTTTCCTTAAATGTTGTAGGGCTGCGTTTAGGTTCTTGATATGGGTTTCTTTGTCCTTAGAGTATACCAATATATCATCAATAAATACTATAACCGACGTATCCAACATATCGTGAAAAACTCGGTTCATAAGTTCCATGAACGTTGCCGGTGCATTAGTTAATCAGAAAGACATAACCAAAAATTCATAATGTCCATATCTGGTCCTGAATGTTGTCTTCAGAATATCACCTTCTTTAATCTGCAGCTGATGATAGCCTGCTCGAAGGTCGATCTTAGAAAATACTTTTGCTCCTTGTAACTGATAGAACAAGTCATCGATCCGAGGTAGTGGATATCGATTCTTGATTGTCAGTTTATTCAACTCCCGATAGTCGATGCATAATTGAACACTACCATCCTTCTTCTTTACGAACAACACCGGTGCCCCCAATGGAGATATACTGGGTCGAATATAACCCTTGTCCAGCAATTCTTGTAGTTGCACTTTTAATTCCTTCAGTTTAGTAGGAGCCATTCTATAAGGTGTTTTTGACACTGGTGCGGCTCCAGGTATAAGGTCTATCACAAACTCTGTGGCTCGGTATGTTGGTAATCCGGGTAGTTCCTCTGAAAATACGTTAGGGTAGTCTCACACGATGTTAATGTCTTCCATTCGTGGTGCTTCCTTGGTTAGGTCGACCACTGATACTAGATACCCGACTGCCCCCTTCTCAAGGCACTTCTTAGCCTTTAGTGCTGAAGGTATGACCTTGCGTCTCCGGGGAAGTTTGGTTCCCGATAAACTGAATTCTGCTCCTTCTTTGTCTTTGAACGTTAGCTTCTTTTCGGTGCATAACAGATTTGCAGAATGCCGAGCTAACCAGTCCATTCCCAAGATGACATCAAAGTCTGCCATCTCAAGTTGTATCAAGGTTGCATCTAAGGTCTTCTCTCCAATGAGAACTGGACATGGTCCATAACCTTTCTCTAATTCCACTTCTAACCCCATCGGTGATCGTACAAGTAGTTTGTAGTCTAATGTTTTGATGGGTAAGTTTATCTTCTTTCCGAATGACACAGATATAAAGGAATGAGTAGCTCCTGAATCAAAGAGTACTCTGGCGGGTGCGCCATTTATAGGTACGATACCTGCGATTTATTTTAACTTAGTCTACATGCTCACACAATGTAATTACAACTTCAAAAAGTTTTGGTCATACCTGTGACCACATTGGGTGATGCGGCCGCATCCTCGGACGTAACAGCATATACCCGTCCCTGATGGAATTGCTTCTTGGGCTTAGGGCACTCCCTTGCCATATGCCCCGGTTGGTTGTCGAGAAACTTGAATTTTTCCCTTTTTGCCCTAATTTGTCAAAATTTTCAATTTTTCTTCAATTTCTTCAAATTGGACATCGTCAGTTAAAATTTCCTACTGCATGTGGGTTGTAAGATATGTTTAAACCTACGTAAGTTCTCATGCCCACTTGTATGGTGAGAAATGGGGCTTTATGGTCAACTTACGTCATTATTAAATCAAATTTTGGATTTTTATCCTATTAACCCCTTGTCTCCCTTTCTCTTTCTTATCTGCAGATACCATGGCTCATACCAAGATACCCAGAGTGTGTGATCCACTTTGCTTCCGTTCTAATGAAGCTGAGGCACAGTATGCCGCCTATGCCCGTAAGAAAGTGGAAGGTGGTCGTATGGTGAACTTGGCTGAGCTAGCCTTGTTTAACGTAGAGAGGGCATTTGGTGATATGGGGTGGCTCCCTGTCATCACCTACGACGCGTGCACATGTTTGGATTTGGTGCGCCAGTTCTATTGTAATCTCTAGGTGGTGGGGAATTACAATGACGTTGAGCATGGTCAGGAGTTGCGCATCACCAGTTATGTTAAAGGGGTGCACATTTCTTTTGATTATCGGCAACTGGCCGATCTGTTGGGCATACCTTATGACAGCCCCATGGTGTACTGTGCGCCTGGAGAGCCACAATTTGTTTCTATGGAGATGAGGGCAGAGATCGACAACCAGCTGCTACGACCTGATCGGCCGGAGATGAGACCCGTTACTGCGCTCAGCTCTACGGGTCTTCTACAAGATTATCCAAAGATAATCTGATCCCGTAGAGTGGGCACTATGAGAGGGTTTCTCAACTGACCCAGTTTTGATATACAAGATTGCACCGCACAGCCTGGTCTCGCCTTCCTTACATCATCATGCGGACCATGATTAGTGCTACATTGTCCGGTCATAGGGGTAATCTACCCTATGGACGCATGATTACAGTGCTACTGACCCGTCTGGGGGTTGACTTGGTAGATGAGAAAATCCAAGAGAAGACCATCTCGTCGCCTCTAGATTGGGAGGCTATCTGCAAGATGGGTATGAGGGATGCCCAGGTTAGTAATGAGGAGAGGAACGCGATGGTGCGCCCCCATACTCGTATCGAGATGGTTGATGTTGAGGCTGCTGCTGCCGCTGCTAGAGCTCATGTGGATCCCGTCGACGATGATGACCGTATGTATATGGATGTTGATGCGATACCACCGCCTTCACCTACGCATGCGGCTGGTGTTGGTACTTCTTCTGCGACAGATCCTGTACCAAAGACTGGTCCTTCTCTTGCGGCTGGTCCTTCACGTCCACCTGCTGATGACGTGCTGAGTATGTTTCACGAGAATAGAGAGGCTCAGCGCACATCGGATCTGAGGATAGGGGAGCTTCTGGACGCCCAGCGCTGGACTGATCAGCGGGTGGCTGATCTCACAGCTAGTCTGCAGGCGACTCAAACTCAGGTGGCATGGTTGACTAGAGTCTATGCCGAGGACAACGACAGAGACCGTGAGGCGCCGCCTCGTCCTTCGCCTCCAGCTTCCTGAGTGTACTTTATTTTCCTTGTACTATAGAGTAACTGTCCGGGTTGTGGACTGTACTCTGCTTTAGTTATGTATATACATTTTGTTTCACTCTCATTGTATGTAAACTTGTTTCCCATTTAATAGATGCATTATTCTCTTTTTAAATTTGGTCTCAATCATCACTGGTGCTTATAATGTGTTAATATTACTGTTTTTATTTTTATCCTATCTTAGTTCACAATTGTCTTGAATGTATATTAGTTCAGCGGGCAAGGCCTGAGATGCTCTGATACCAAGTTGTCACACCCCAATTCTGCACTATTTAGAATGGTGTGATGAACCGCTAATAAACCAACGGTTCAACTAGGATCTCAAATAGGCTATCCCTACGTTATCTAAACTAACACACATCCGTAATCATAATCAGAGTAAATACACAATAGCGGAAGTCTTATATTAAGAAGAACTGAGAATCTATGTGATATTAAAATTTAAATAACAATTTATTCTGTTTCAACTGAGACATAAATATTTAAATACCAAATAGATGTCTTAATAAATCCAAATAAAGAAACCTATAAAATATCTAATCAAATACACACGAGTTACACTCGCAAGAGGAGTCGTGTGTATCCACTTCAGCTCCAGCTTCCATTGCTGCCACGTTCATGTACGCAGACGCATTCATATAATCTTCAACGGTATAACCTGCATCATCAACTAAAAATATTTGACGTCGAGGGGTGAGCACACATCACGGCTCAGTGAGTAGACAAAACAATGCAACATTACATATGCATGCAATCAATTTATATCTTTGGTCCGGTTTAAAGTTTACAGTATGCAAAAGAAGGGTTTAGGTAGTCAAAGGTCGCGTTTATTGACCCCGCCTCTATACACAAGTGTGTGACGTCACCCGAAGATCACGTTTATCGTCGACTCACATGCACCCAACCATGAACATTATATGACAAAGGTTAACGTTTATTGCTATATATTGCCATATCAACACGTAAGCCCCTGTTGGCGAGGGCTGCAAACTGGGCTCGCAACTAACCAATCCTAATGCCAAAAGTGTATCCAAGGCCTCACCCTAGCATCCCTCAGAATGTCCATAGAGATAGAGCTAAGGCCCCCCGATAGAGTCAGAGACTATAAGGACCGAGACCACCTCCCCTGATACTCTACGACATAATAGTTCTGCTAAAGTAATGGTGATACGACGATGCTAATGCACAAGACTTGAGTTAGAGATAGAGCTAAAGTGCTGAGACCCGCCAAAGTTTAACGTTTATTGACGTTCTCAACACACCCCCCTGATACTCGCTCGCATCAAGTACATCAACCACACACATACAAGCACATGCTTATTCCTATCATCATCATCATCATAATGTTATAAACAATAAAGTAAATATGCATGAACAAGTAATAGAAATATTGGATGGCATGCTGTATGCACATTACAAACATATTCGCATAGAATCAAGCATGGCATAGGACTCAAGAAAATAGAAAACAGTTTTGTTATTAACCAATTAGTTTGGAGTTCTGGTTCCTCACCTTAGTTTGCTAAAAGATACTTTTCCAAGCTTTAGAATCACCTTTACAATGTTATTATATTGCTAGAAGACCTAACAAAGTTGATAGAATTTAATTAAAATTTATTCCAAATTTAAAAACCACTCTGTTAACTAAGGGTCGGAGGTAGGGTCGGAGTCATGATCGACCCTAGGTGCGACCCTCCCTTAACTCTGAACTTCCCGAACACAGAGGGTCGATGGTCAGAATCCCCTAGGGTCTGATGGTCATCGACCCTCGGTGCGACCCTCGGTGCACTTTGGTCAAATTCCCTCTTTTAGTCCATTCTTCGTGGTTTGAACCCTATGTCTTGCTCCTACTTTCCATTCTACATTCATTCCATGGTCTGAAACCATGTATAACCCACCTAGATAGCTTTCATGCATTCTCCTATGGTTTTTCATGAAAACCTAACCATGGGTTGATGGTTTGGGTTTCTCCGAGATCACGCTCTCATCAATAGCAAACCTAAGGTCTGTAGAAACTCATGGAATTAGTATCCATACCTGAGAAGAATAATCCTTCTCTGTAACTCTTCTCTTTTGGCTTAATTCTCTTCCTTGTTTCTCTTCTTCTTCTTTTCCTTCTCTTCTCTTTCTCTCAATTTAATTAGGGTTGTGAAAGGAGTGAAAGTGGCTTAGGGATGTCCTTTAAATAGAGTAGGAACATCCTAAAATAAGTCCCTTTGAGATTAGGAATGAATCCCAATCGAAAATTAAGAAATTTCCTAATTTTATTTCCTACGGTAACCGAGGGTCGATGGGAGGGTCGATGATCCCGTCGACCCTAGGGTTCTAAGCTGTCCGACCCTCCCTTCAAAACTGAGGGTCTGACTTTCTGCTTTGGGAGGTCCGACCCTGCTTAGCTGGGTATGCGACCCTCCCCTTAAATTAAGTGTTTTTGGTTCAATTTGATACCTGGGATCTCGATCTTCCTCATGCCGTTGGTCCATTTGACTCGACCATGATGGGTAAACCTGGTTCAAGGTGGTAAGACCGGGTTAGATTGACACGAGTCTTACAGGAAGTGTCATAGGCCGAAACTCAGCACTTTAGCTCTATCTTTATTCCATGGTAGGGTGGATGGGGATGAAAATAAACGTTAACCTTTGGGCAGGCTTCCACACCTTGTGCATAGAGGCGAGGCGGCCACTGAACCTTTCTATAGCGCATTGCAAACTTATTTACCAGACCAAAGATATGAATTGAATGCATGCATATGTTTGTTGCATTGTTTTGTTTGCTCACTGAGCCATGATATGTGCTCACCCTCTCGACGTCGAATATTTATAATTGATGATTCATGTATCACTGTCGAAGATTATATGAGTGCTCCAGTGTACAGGCGTGTTGCTGCAATGGAAGTCAAAGACTTAGTGGATACGCATGATCGCTCATGCGAGTGCAACTCAAGCTTATTCGATTAGATTTTTTTTGAATTATTAAGGGAATGTAATTGTTACCATATTCATTTATGTCTCAGTTGATACAACAATAACTTGTATTTTATTATGGTTATCACATTTAAATTTCTCAGTTCATTTACTATGACACTTCGACTATTGTGTATTTATTCTGATTATGGTTGTGGATGTGTATGGTTTTATTTTTAAAGGACACCGTGTATTAGATCCTGGTTGAACCGTTGGTTTAGTAGCGGTTCATCACACGGTTCTGAATGGTGCAGAATTGGGGTGTGACAACTTGGTATTAGAGCATCTCAGGCCCTTTCTGTGAAACCCGTGTACTACCACAAATGTTCGAGAACTGAGATAGGATAAAAATTTAAAAGATGTAATAATAACACACCATAAACATCTGTGTTGTTTGAGACAAAACTGAAAGAGAATAATGCATCTATTAAATGATAAACAAATTTATGTACAACCAAAAGAAGAACAAACGTTTATATATATATGACTAAAGCAGAGTACAGTCCACAACCCGGACAGTTACTCTGAAGTACAAAAGAAAGATAAAAGAAATACATCAAGAAGCTGGAGGTGATGGGGGAGGCGCTGCCTCACAATCTCTATCATAGTCCTCAGCGTAGAATCGGGCCAACCAAGCTATCTAAGTCTTGGTCGTCTGGAGACTAGCTGTGAGATCAGCCACCCGCTGGTCAGTCACGCGCTGAGCATCCCTAAGCTCTCCCACCCACTGATCCGACATGCGCTGAGCAGCCAGAAGCTCTCCCACCCGCTGATCGGACAAACGCTGAGCCTCAAGAAGCTCTTCCATCCTCAAGTCAGACATACGCTGAGCCTCTTGTATCTCTTGCAATATCCCCATCATGTCATCAGAATAAGCATACGAAGGACTCGCTGCATGTGAAGGACCAGCTGAAGAAGACAGACCAGCTCCTGTAGTACGAGTAGGTGATGGAGGAGGTATGGCATCTACATCCATGTATAGCCAATCGTCATCATCCCCACGAACCCCTGCTCCAGCGGCTGCTGCTGCTGCCTCAGCGTCAGCCATCTCTACTCGAGTGCGAGGGTGCACCATCGCGTTCCTCTCATCATCGCTGACCTGGGCATCCCGCATGGCCATCTTACAGATGGCCTCCCAATCCAAAGGCGATGAAAAGGATTTATCTTGAATCTTTACATCCATCAAATCAACCCCCAGGCGGGTAAGCTGTGTAGTGATCGTACGTCCATAAGGAAGGTTGCCAGTATGACTTGGCAATGTGGCACTGATCATCGTCCGCATGATGATATAGGGAAGGCAAACGGGCTTAGTGCATATGCAGTACAGAAGATACTTGGTCAACTGGGAGACCCTCTCGTAATGTCCACTATGTGGTATCAGGTTGTGCTGAATGATCTTGCAGTACACCCATGGATCTGAACGCAGATAACTCACTTTCATCTCCCAGTGATCAGGTCTGATGAGCTGACGGTCTATCTCAGCCCTCATCTGTAATGAAATGAACTGGGGCTCTCCAGCAGCACATAATACGAAAGAGCCGCCATAGAAGATACCCAACAAGTCTGCTAGCTGTCGATAGTCAAAATAAATCTCAACTCCCTTGACATAGCTAGTGATCCTGAGCTTATCACCCCTCTCAACGTCGTTGTAATCCCCCACCACTTGGAGATTACAGCAGAACTGGCGTACCAAGTCAGGACAGGTACAGGCGTCATAGGTGATGACAGGGAGCCATCCCATATCGCCAAAAGCCCCTCCACATTGAATAAGCCCATGCTAGCCAAGTCCACCTTGCGGCCTCCCTCTACTTTCTTACGAGCGTAGCGGGCATACTATGTCTCGGCTTCAGTGAAACGGAAGCGAAGACGGTCGCGAACAATAGGTACCTTGGAACGAGCCATAGTATCTATAAATAAGAAAGAAAAACAAATAATGGCTTAGTAGAGATGAAAAACCTGAAATTTTGACATTATAACGACGTAAATTAGTTAAAAGCCTCACTTTTCACCCATACACGTGGGTGGGAGTACTTACATAGATCCTAAACTATCTTGTGAGACTCATACAGTCGGAAATTTCAACTAATGAGATTGAATTGGAAGAAATTTTAAGAAATTCAAAATCTCGATAAAATTAGGGCAAAAAGGATAAATTTCGAGTTTCTCGATAACCAATTGATGAAACCCAAATATTTTTTAGGGCTTTCATTCCTCGAGTCACCAAAAACAAAAGCCCGCAATAAAAATCGAATTTTTACTATTGGAAAAAGTTTAATTTGAAAAATACGAGATATACGAGCAAAAACCTAGATAAGGAAACCTAAAAACATAAAAACGTAGAAGATATACCTGTATCAGAGGTGTAGACGACGAAACAAGAAGCACAAACCACCAACGGATCGAAGTTTTCATTGTAGCAATTCAGAGAGACGAGACGAGTCGAAGCGGAGAAGAAAGAATGGGAAATGGACTCTAAATCGGAACATAAAAATCTGATTTTTAGTCCGGGGGTCGGAAAATTCGACTAAAACCATCGACCCACCCATCGACCCCTGCATCGACCCTCGGCTCTTGGAAATTTGACAGAGAACCAGGGGTCGCACCCTAGGTTGGACATCTTTCGACCCCCCCATCGACCCCCGGCTCTTGGGAAGAATTGGTGATTTCTCAGGGTCGCATACTGAGGGTCGGACACCCATCGACCCCCACCATCGACCCTGCGGTGAAAATACAGTATTTTCGACAGAATGATCTAAAAATTTTGAAATTTGCAAATGTTAGAGTTTTGAAATATGAGAATGAAGTATATAATGATTGTCTCACGTGTTCAATGATTTTCAGGCAATCCTACTACTAGATTAGATAATGGCTGGACGCAGAGTAACCATACAAAGCCGTAACTCTATCCCACCACCACCACATGTGGGGGAAGATAGCCATACACACCCAAAAACACAGGGGAACACGAACACGGCACCGTCTGTCATAAATGGCCAAACAAATCCTACAAATCTGCCAGCTCCACCTACAGACTTGGCCACAGAAGTATTGAACTTGGCCCAACAGCTGCAGCAAATGCAGCAGACACATGCTACTATGCAAGCTACCTTAGGTATGACTTTTTTCAGCTGCACAGACACCTCCAATGCTAGCAGGACAGGTAAGTACAGCACTAGGGGGAAGTAACACTGTACCCCCCGCACCTCAGACTCCCATTATGTAGGCTCAAGTACAAAATCCTGAGATAGCTCAAGGTAGATATCAACACCAACCACCTATGTATGGGGCGTATGTCCCGCAACAACTAGACCACTCCAGACTGGTGGAGTGTTTTCTGAAACTGAAGCCCAAAGAATTTAATGGCAAGCCAGCAGATCCTTTATGGCCGGCACACTGGGTTGATGAGATGGAAAGAAATTTTATGATGATGAAAGTGAATGAAGAAGAGAAAGTATTGTGTGCCACCTTTATGCTGAAAGGAGATGCACACCATTGGTGGAGGTCTACCAAGACATATTTATTAACAAAGCACGCCCAACTGACTTGGGATATTTATAAGGAGGCGTTCTTTGAGAAGAACTTTCCGAGAAATTTTAGAGATTCTATGGAAAGAGAGTTCCTGAGTTTATATCAGGGGCAGATGACCATGGATGCATATCTACAGCATTATAAAGAGTTGTTCTTCTTTGCACCCACCAGTATACAAGAGGAAAAGACAAAGACCTGAAGGTTCGTCATGGGACTTAGGGGAAGCATCCGCGAGTACGTTTTGGGACATGAAAAGAAAATCTATAATGAAGCTACACAAATTGCTCGAGTGATAGAGTCGAGCCAGAAAGAGAGCTACCTTGCTAAAAATAGGGGAATAAAAAGGCCTAATGGGAATTCTTACAACGGAGGGAACACCAAGATATTCAAACCCTTCCGTACTCAAGGCTTTAATGCTGCAGCTAAGACTACTCCTGCAGCCCCATAGCAACTAAAGCCAACCACTGAAGGGATGAAATGTTATAAATGCAATCAAGTGGGACATATGGCAAGGGAATGTCCTAAGCCCAAGAAGCAGCTACATCAAGGACGAGTTTACGCGGTTACATCTGAGGATGCTGCCGCGTCGCCTGATGTGGTCACAGGTATGACTTAAATCCTTTTTAAGTTAGTTTTATTACATTATATGAACATGTAGACTAAACCAAAACAAATCACAGGTATCGTACCTATTAATGGCATTCCCGCCAGAGTACTCATTGATTCAGGAGCTACTCACTCTTTGATATCTGTATCATTTGGAAAGAAGCTAAATCTACCCCTTAAATCCTTTGACTATAAACTGCTTGTACGATACCTATGGGATTAGAAATGGAATTAGAAAAAGGTTATGGACCATGTCCAGTTATTATTGATGAAAAGACTTTGGATGCAACCTTGATCCAACTTGAGATTGCAGACTTTGACATCATCTTGGGAATGCACTGGTTAGCTCGACATTTTGCAAATATATTGTTCGCAGAAAAGAAGCTGACATTTAAAGACAAAGAAGGAGCAGAGTTCAGTTTTTCAGAAACCAAACTTCCCCGTAAACGAAAGCTCATACTCTCTGCGCTAAAGGCTAAGAAGTGCCTTGAGAAAGGAGCAGTCGGGTATTTAGTATCGGTGGTCGACCTTACCAAGGAAGCACCATGAATGGAAGATATCAAGGTTGTACATGACTTTCCAGACGAATTTCCTGATGAAATACCAGGATTACCACCCGACCGAGCTACAGAGTTTGTTAAAGATCTTATACCTGGAGTCGCACCAATATCGAAAGCACCTTATACAATGGCTCCTACTGAACTAAAGGAATTGAAAGTACAACTTCAAGAACTACTGGACAAGGGTTACATTCGCCCTAGTATATTACCATGGGAAGCGCTTGTGTTATTCGTGAAGAAGAAGGACGGTAGCGTTCGCTTGTGTATAGACTATCGAGAACCGAATAAACTGACAATTAAGGATCGGTATCCATTGCCTCGGATCGATGACCTGTTCGATCAGTTGCAAGGTGCCAAAGTGTTCTCCAAGATCGATCTTCGGTCAGGCTACCAACAGCTGAAGATTAAGGATGGTGATATTCCCAAGATAGCATTCAGGACCAGATATGGACATTATGAATTTTTGGTCATGTTTTTTGGATTGACGACTAGCAACCTTTATGGAACTTATGAACCGGGTATTCCACGATATGTTGGATACGTCAGTTATTCTATTCATTGACGATATATTGGTCTACTCTAAAGATAAGGAAAATCATATTAGAAATCTAAACATCGCTCTACAGCGATTACGGAAGGAGAAGCTCTACGCCAAATTTACAAAGTGTGAGTTTTGGCTAAAGGAAGTCACTTTTCTAGGCCATGTAGTATCCGTTGAAGGAATTAAAGTGGATTCCAGCAAGATCGAGGCTATTGTAAAGTGGGAAGCACCGAAGAGCGTTGCAAAAATTTGAAGTTTCTTGGGTCTAGCTGGGTATTATCGACGATTTGTGGAAGACTATTCCCAAATTTTCATACCTCTCACCAGCTTGACTAAGAAGGGCGAGAAGTTTGTTTGGACGGATAAATGTGAGAAGAGTTTCCAGACCTTGAAGGCTAGATTGATATCAGCTCCAATCTTAAACATTCTGATTCCAGGATAGCCATTTATTTCGTATACCGATGTGTCAGGACTAGGATTAGGATGTGTACTTATGCCAGGAGAACAAGTAATGGCCTATGCCTCAAGACAGTTGAAGACACGTGAAAAGAACTATCCCACTCATGATTTGGAACTAGTGGCAGTAGTACATGCTGTCAAAATATGGAGACATTATCTATACGGGGAGAAGTTTCATATTAAATCAGACCATAAAAGTTTTACTTTTCTATTTAATCAGAAGGAGCTGAATATGAGACAAAGAAGATGGCTGGAATTATTGAAAGACTATGATTGTGCTATCTAGTATCATCTGGGGAAAGCTAATGTAGTAGCCGATGCTTTGAGTAGAAAGACAATGATAAAATCTCAGGGAGAGGTTAGCACAACTGCCGTAATGTGTACTAACGGGAAGGTATTCAATCACGGTAATGAGCAGTTTGTGATAGATGCATCGGATGGATCAGCCAAACAAGGGTTTGTTCATCGATTTTCAAATATGTTCACCGCAATGAAGATTATATCGGATATAATTGATAAAGTAAAGACAGCTATCAAATCAGACCCTTACCTAAGGATGGTACAAGAGGACATCAAAAAAGGTAGGACTATCCCTGAGTTCACCTTAGACGATGAAAAGGTACTAAAGTACAAAGGAAGAATATGTATACCTGAAACAGAAAGTTTGGACATTAGACACCGACTAATGGAGAAAGCCCATACCACCGTCTATTTGATACACCCTGGAAGTACAAAAATGTATCATGATCTAAAGAAATTATATTGGTGGAGAAAAATGAAAGCAAATGTAGCTTTCTTCGTGTCTCATTGCCTAAATTGTTAGAAAGTAAAGGCTGAACGACAAAGACCAGTCGGACTGTTACAGCCGTTACCAGAACCAGCATGGAAATGGGACTGCATCACTATGGACTTCGTCACAGGATTACCATTGACTCCTCGAGTGGTTGACGCAGTTTGGGTGATTGTAGACCGCCTGACTAAAACAGCTCACTTTATACCTATACGACCTCAGTATACACTGGAAAGAATAGCTAAGTTGTATGTGGATAACATTGTGCGATTACACGGTGTACCAGAAAGCATTGTGTCTGACAGAGACCCACGATTTACTTCAAAGTTTTAGGAAGGATTGCAAAAGGCTATGGGCACAACATTGAAGTTTAGTACTGCATTCCATCCACAGACAGATGGACAGTCCGAGCGTACAATTTAGATTCTAGAAGATATGCTTCGAGCATGTGTAATTGATTTTAAAGGATCAGGGATGAAAAGTTACCACTGATTGAGTTCGCTTATAACAATAGCTATCAGGCTACTATACATATGTCACCCTATGAAGCACTGTATGGCAGGAAGTGTCGAACTCCTTTGTTTTGGAATGAAGTTGGAGAACATAGTATTGTTGGACCAGAATTTGTTGAAGAGACTTGTCTAGTGGTCGACATTATCAAGGAAAGAGTGAGAACAACTCAGAATCGTTAGAAGCAATATGCAGATACTCGACGCCAAGACCTTTAATACGTCATGGGTGATAAAGTATTCCTAAAAATATCATCTATGCGAGGATTGAAATGGTTCGGAAAGAAAGGGAAATTAAGTCCGGGATATCTTGGGCCATATGAGATTCTAGCTAAGCGTGGAAAGGTGGCTTACCAGTTAGCACTACCACCATCTATGTCTTGTGTGCATGACATATTTCACATTTCCTTATTGAAGAAGTATGTCAAGGATCCGACATACGTTTTGACACTAGACCTACCTAATTTCACTAAAGATTTGACATTTGAAGTAGCACCAACTGAAATCACTAGTCGAAAGGTTCAACGACTATGCAACCGTGAATGTTAAGGTCATCTGTAGAAGTAGAGATATGAAAGAAATCACATGGGAAGAAGAAAATGCTATGCGAAAGCAATATCCTCATCTATTCGACTCGGAAGGTATGCACAATTTCGAGGACAAAATTTTTATAAGTAAGGGGGAGTTGTAACACCCGTTTCGAACTAACCCGGTCCTACCACCTTGAACTAGGTCTACCCATCATGGTCGAGCCAAATGGATCAAGTGCGTGAAGGAGATAACGATCTCAGGTATTAAACTGACCCAAAAACACAAGAATAAGGGAGAGGGTCGCATACCCAACAAGGCAGGGTCAGACCCCCCTCCCATATAAAAGTCAGACCCTGAGTTTCTAATCGGGAGTCAGACAATTTAGAACCAGGGGTCGACGGGATCTCCGACCCCCTCATCGACCCCCAGTCTGCCGACAGGAACTGTGAATTGGGAACTTTCTAAATTTCAATGGGATTTTTTCCTAATATCAATGGGACTTATTTTCGGAGTTTCTACTCTATAAATAGGACGTCCCTAAGCCTCTTTCACTCCTTTTAAAACCGTAATTGGATTGAGAGAAAGAGCAGAGAAGGAGAAGAAAAGGAGAAGAGAAGGAAAGTGGAGAAGAAGATCAAAGAGAAGGCTTCAGAGAAACAAGCCTAATTGTTCTCATGTATGGATACTATCTCCATGTAATTCTAAAGACCTTAGAATAGATATTGAAGAGGGTATGATCTAGGAGAAACCCAAATCATCCACCCATGGTTAGGTTTCAATGGAAAACCATAGGGCAGATCATTAAAACCATGTAGGTGAATAAACTATGGTTCTAAACCTTAGAACATGTATGGAATGGAATATAGAAGCAAGCCATAGGACCCAAACACAAATGAATGGACTGTAGGATGAAAATTTAGATTAAACCCATAGGGGGTCGCACGGGGGGTCGATGGAGAATCGACCCTACCAGACCCAAACATCGACCCCCAGTGTTCGGAAAGTCCAGAATGTGGGGGGTAGCACCCTGGGTCGATGGAACCTCCGACCCTGGCATCGACCTCAAGTTAACAGCAAGTTTTTTAAAATCAAAATTAATTTTAATTAAATTCTTTCGATTTGATTAGGTCTTCTAGTGTTATAATAGTGATATTTAGTTGATTCTTAAAGCTTGAGAGAGGATCTACGATCAAGCAAAGGTGGGGGACAAGACCTAAACTAAATGGTTAATAATAAACTATTTTATTCTTTAGTCCAATGCCATGATTGATTCTACACGTGTATGCTTGTTATGTGCATTCAACATGTCATCAAATATTTCAATTATTACTGTTCATGTATATTTAAATTATTGTTTATAACATGATGATGATGAAGATGATGATAGGAATAGGCATGTGAATGTATGTGTGTGGTTGGTGTGCTTGATGCGAGCGAGTATCAGGAGGTGTCATAGGCCTGGCCTCAGCACTCTAGCTCTACCTCTAACTCAAGTCTTGTCCACTAACATCGTTGTAATGCCATTACCTTAGCAGAACTATTACATCGTAGTGAATGAGGGGAGGTGGTCTCGAACCGTGTAGTCTCTGACTCTGCCGGGGGGCCTTAGCCCTATCTCTATGTACGTATTGAGGGATGCTAGGGTGAGCCCTTGGATACAGTAATTGGCATTAGGATTGGTTAGTTGCGAGCCCAGTTTGCAAGCCATCGCTAGTAGGGGCTTACGTGTTGGTACGGGTAGAGTATCAGGGGAAGTGTCATAGGTCGGGCCTCAGCACTTTAGCTCTATCTCTATTCCATGGTAGGGTGGATGGGGACGTCAATAAACGTTAACCTATGGGTGGGCTTCCACACCCTGTGAATAGTGGCGAGGCAGCCACCGAACATTTCTATAGCGCATTGCAAACTTATTTACCAAACCAAAGATATGAATTGAATGTATGCATATGTTTGTGCATTGTTTTGTTTGTTCACATAGCCATGATGTGTGCTCACCCTCTCGACGTCGAATATTTTTAGTTGATGATGCATGTACCACTGTCAAAGATTATATGAGTGCTCCAGTGTACGGGCATGTTGCTGTAATGGAAGCTGAAGACTTAGTGGATACGCATGATCCCTCATGTGAGTGCAACTCATGCGTATTCGATTAAATTTTTGTTTGAGTTATTAAGGGAATGCAATTGATACCTTATTTATTTATGTCTTAGTTGATACAACAATAACTTGATATATTATTATGGTTATCAAAGTTAGATTTCTCAGTTCATTTACTATAAAACTTCCGCTATTGTGTATTTATTCTGATTATGGTTGTGCATGTGCATGATTTTATTTTTAATGGACACAGCCTATTAAAGATCCCGGTCGAACAATTGGTTTATTAGCTGTTCATCACACCGTTCTAAATGATGCAGAATTGGGGTGTGACAACTTGGTATCAGACCCTGTCTATGAAACCCGTATACTACCACAAAAGTTCGTGAACTGAGATAGAATAAAAATTTAAAAGATGTAATAATAACACACCATAAGCATCTGTGTTGTTTGAGACAAAAGTGAAAGAGAATAATGCATCTATTAAATTAGTAACAAATTTATGTACAACCAAAAGAAAAACAAATGTTTATGTATATATGACTAAAGTAGTGTACAGTCCACAACCCGAACAGTTACTCTGAAGTACAAAAGAAAGATAAAAGAAATACATCAAGAAGCTGGAGGTGATGGGGGAGGTGGTGCCTCACGGTCTCCTATCATAGTCCTCAGTGTAGACTCGGGTAAACCAAGCTATCGGAGTCAAGGTCGTCAGGAGACTAGCTGGGAGATCAGCCACCCGCTGGTCAGTCACCCACTGAGCATCCCTACGCTCTCCCACCTGCTGATCCGACATGCGCTGAGCAGCCAGAAGCTCTCCCACCCGCTGATCGGGCAAACGCTGAGCCTCTAAAAGCTCTTCCATCCTCAAGTCAAACATATTCTGAGCCTCTCATATCTCTTGTAATATCCCATCATGTCATCCGAAGGAGCATACGAAGGACCAGCTGCATGTGAAGGACCGGCGGAAGAAGACAGACCAGCTCCTATAGTACGAGTAGGTGATGGAGGAGGTATGGCATCTACATCCATGTATAGCCAATCGTCATCATCCCCTTGAACCCCTGCTCTAGCGGCTGCTACTGCTGCCTCAGCGTCAGCCATCTCCACTCGAGCGCGAGGGCGCACCATCGCGTTCCTCTCCTCATCGCTGACCTGGGCATCCCACATGCCCATCTTACAGATGGCCTCCCAATCCAGAGGTGATGAGAAGGATTTCTCCTGAATATTCTCATCTATCAAATCAACACCCAGGAGGATAAGCAGTGTAGTGATCATACGTCTATAAGGAAGGATGCCAGTATGACAGGGCAACGTGCCACTGATCATCGTCCGCATGATGATATAGGGAAGGCAGACGGGCAGCCTAGTGCATATGCAGTACAAAAGTTACTGAGTCAACTGGGAGATCCTCTCGTAATGTCCACTCTGTGGTATCTGGTTGTGCTGAATGATCTTGCAGTACACCCGTGGATCTGAACGCAGATAACTCGCTTTCATCTCCCAGCGATCAGGTCTGATGAGCTAACGGTCTATCTCAGCCCTCATCTGTAATGTAAAGAACTGGGGCTCTCCAGGGGCACAGAATACGAAGGAGCCACCATAGGTGATACCCAGCAAGTCCACTAGCTGTCGATAGTCGAAAGAAATCTCAACTCCCTTGACATAGCTAGTGATCCTGAGCTCACCACCCCTCTCAACGTTGTTGTAATCCCCCACCACTTGGAGATTACAATAGAACAGGTGTACCAAGTCAGGAAAGATACAGGCGTCATAGGTGATGACAGGGAGCCATCCCATATCGCCAAAAGCCCCCTCCACATTGAACAAGGCCAAGCTAGCCAAGTCTACCTTACGGCTTCCCTCTACTTTCTTACGAGCGTAGCGGGCAAACTGTGTCTCGACTTCAGTGGAACGGAAGCGAAGATGGTCACGAACACTAGGTACCTTGGTACGAGCCATAGTATTTGCAAATAAGAAAGAAAAACAAATAATAGCTTATTAGAGATGAAAAATCCAAAATTTTGACATTATAACGACGTAAATTGGTCAAAAGCCTCACTTTTCACCCATACACGTGGGCAGGAGGACTTAATAGATCCTAAACTATATGTGAGACTCATACAGTCAGAAATTTCAACTAATGTGATTGAATTGGAAGAAATTTCAAGAAATTCAAAATCTCGACAAAATTAGGACAAAAAGGATAAATTTCGAGTTTCTCGATAACCAACCGATGAAACTCAAATATTTTTGAGGGCTTTCATTCCTCGAGTCACCAACAACAAAAGCCCCATTAAAAATCGATTTTTTACGGTTGGAAAATGTTTAATTTAAAAAATATGAGATATACGAGCAAAAACCTAGTTAAGGAAACCTAAAAACATGAAAACGTAGAAGATATACCTGTAGCGGAGGTGTAGACGACGAAACAAGAAGCACAAACCACCAACGGATCGGAGTTGTCACTGTAGCAACTCTGAGAGAGGAGACGAGTCGAAGCGTAGAAGAAAGAATGGGAAATGGACTTTGAATCAGAACTTAAAATCTGATTTTTAGTCCGGGGGTCAGAAAATTCGACTAAAACCATTGGCCCACCCATCGACCCCCACATCGACCTTCGGCTCTCGGTAATCTGACAGAGAACCAAGGGTCGCACCCTGGGTCAGACATCCTCCGACCCCCCCCATCGACCCCCGGCTCTTGGGAAGAATTGGTGATTTCTCAGGGTCGCATACTGAGGGTCAGACACCCATCGACCCCCACCATCGACCCTCCAGTGAAAATATAGTATTTTCGAAAGAATGATCTAAAAATTTTGAAATTTGCAATTGTTAGAGTTTTAAAATATGAGAATGAAGTATATAATGATTGTCTCACGAGTTCAATGATTTTCAGGCAATCCCACTACCAAATTAGATAATGGCTGGACGTAGAGTAACCAGACAAAGCCGTAACTCTATCCCACCACCACCACCTGTGGGGGAAGATATCCAGACACACCCAGAAACACGGGGGAACACGAACACAGCACCGTCCTTCATAAATGGGAAGACAAATCCTAGAAATCTGCCAGCTCCACCTACAGACTTGGCCACAGTCGTATAGAACTTAGCCCAACAGCTGCAGCAAATGCAACAGGCACAGGCTACTATGCAAGCTGCCTTAGGTATCACTTTTCCAGCTGCACACACCTCCAATGCCAGTAGGACAGGAAAGTACAGCTCTAGGGGAAAGTAACACAGTACCCAACGCACCTCAGACTCCCATCATGCAGACTCAAGTATAAAATATTGAGATAGCTCAAGGTGGATATCAACACCAACCACCTATGTATGGGGCGTATGTCCCGCAACAACTAGACCACTCCAGACTAGTCGAGCGTTTTCTGAAACTGAAGCCCAAAGAATTTAACGGCAGGCCTGCACATCCTTTATGCCGGCACATTGGGTTGACGAGATGGAAAGAAATTTTATGATGATGACAGTGAATGAAGAAGAGAAAGTATTGTGTGCCACCTTTATGCTGAAAGGAGATGCATACCATTGGTGGTGGTCTACCAGGACATATTTATTAACAAAGCACGCCCAACTGACTTGGGATATTTATAAGGAGGCATTCTTTGAAAAGTACTTTTCTAGAAATTTCAGAGATTCTATGGAAAGAGAGTTCCTGAGTTTATATCAGGGGCAGATGACCGTGGATGGATATCAACAGCATTATGAAGAGTTGTTCTTCTTTGTACCCACCAGTATGCAAGAGGAAAACACAAAGACCCGAAGGTTCCTCATGGGACTTAGGGGAAGCATCCGCGAGCACGTTTTGGGACATGAAAAGAAAATCTATAATGAAGCTACACAAATTGCTAGAGTGATAGAGTCGAGCCAGAAAGAGAGCTACATTGCTCAAAATAGGGGAATAAAAAGGCCTAATGGGAATTCTTACAACGGAGGGAACACCAAGATATTCAAACCCTTCCGTACTCAAGGCTTTAATGCTGCAGCCAAGACTACTCCTACAGCCCCACAGCAACAAAAGCCAACAAATGAAGGGATGGAATGTTATAACTGCAATCAAGTTGGACATATGGCAAGGGAATGTCCTAAGCCCAAGAAGCTGCTACATCAAGGACGATTTTACGCGGTTACATCTGAGGATGCTTCCGCATCGCCTGATGTGGTCACAGGTATAACTTAAATCCTTTTTAAGTTAGTAGTATTACATTGTATGAGCATGTAGACTAAACCAAATCAAATCACAGGTATCGTACCTATTAATGGCATTCCCGCCAGAATACTCTTTGATTCAGGAGCTACTCACTCTTTGATATTTGTGTCATTTGGAAATAAGCTAAATCTACCCCTTAAATCCTTAAACAACAAACTGCTTGTACGATCACCTATGGGATTAGAAGTGGAATTAGAAAAAGGTTATGGACCATGTCCAGTTATTATTGATGAAGAGACTTTGGATGCAACCTTGATCTAACTTGAGATGGTAGACTTTGACGTCATCTTGGGAATGGATTGGTTAGCTCGGCATTTTGCAAATCTATTGTGCGTCGAAAAGAAGCTGACATTTAAAGACAAAGAAGGAGCAGAGTTCAGTTTTTTGTGACCCAAACTTCCCCATAATCGAAAGCTCATACTCTCTGCGCTAATGGCAAAGAAGTGCCTTGAGAAAGGAGCAGTCGGGTATTTAGTATCGATGGTCGACCTTACCAAGGAAGCACCACGAATGGAAGATATTGAGGTCATACGTGACTTTCCAAATGTATTTCTTGGAGAACTACTAGGATTACCACCCGACCGAGCTATAGAGTTTGTTATAAATATTATACCTGGAGCCGCACCAGTATCGATAGCACCTTATAGAATGGCTCCTACTGAACTGAAGGAATTGAAAGTACAACTACAAGAACTGCAGGACAAGGGTTACATTCGCCCTAGTATATCACCATGGGGAGCACCAGTATTATCCGTGAAGAAGAAGGATGGTACCGTTCGCTTGTGTATAGACTACCGAGAACTGAATAAACTGACAATTAAGAATTGGTATCCATTGCCTCAGATCGATGACCTGTTCGATTAGTTGCAAGGGGCCAAAGTGTTCTCCAAGATCGATCTTTGGTCAGGCTACCATCAGTTGAAGATTAAGGAAGGTGATATTCCCAAGACAACATCCAGGACCAGATATAGACATTATGAATTTTAGGTCATGTCTTTCAGATTGACGAACGCAGCAGCAACCTTTATGGAACTTATGAACCGGGTATTCCATGATATGTTGATACGTCGGTTATTGTATTCATCGATGATATATTGGTCCACTCCAAAGACGAAGAAACTCATATTAAGAATCTAAATGCCACTCTGCAGCGATTACGGAAGGAGAAGCTCTACGCCAAATTTACAAAGTTTGAGTTTTGGCTAAAGGAAGTTGCTTTTCTAGGCCATGTAGTATCCGTTGATGGAATTAAAGTTGATCCCAGCAAGATCGAGGCTACTGTAAAGTGGGAAGCACCGAAGTGTGTTGCAGAAATTAGAAGTTTCTTGGGTCTAATTGGGTATTATCGATGATTTGTGGAAGACTATTCCTGAATTGCCATACCTCTCACCAGCTTGACTAAGAAGGGCATGAAGTTTGTTTGGACGGATAAATGTGAGTAGAGTTTCCAGACCTTGAAGGATAAATTGATATCGGCTCGAATCTTGACCATTTCGATTCCAGGACAGCCGTTTATTTTGTACACCGATGCGTCAGGACTGGGATTTGGATGTGTACTTATGCAAGGAGAATAAGTAATTCCCTATGCCTCAAGACAGTTGAAGGCACATGAGAAGAACTATCCCACATATGATTTGGAACTAGCGGCAGTAATACATGCTATCAAAATATGGGGACATTATCTTTATCTGTACGGGGAGAAGTTTCAGATTAAATCAGACCATAAAAGTCTTACTTTTCTATTTAATCAGAAGGAGCTGAATATGAGACAAAGAAGATGGCTGGAATTATTGAAAGACTATGATTGTGATATCCAGTATCATCCGGGGAAAGCTAATGTGGTAGCCGATGCATTGAGTAGAAAGGAAATGATAAAATCCCAAGGAGAGGTTAGCACAACTGCTGCAATGTGTACTAATGGGAAGGTATTCAATCACGGTAATGAGCAGTTTGTGATAGATGCACCGGATGGATCAGCCAACCAAGGGTTTATTCATCGGTTTTCAAATATGTTTGCCGCATTGAAGATTATACCGGATATAATTGATGAAGTAAAGACAGCTATCAAATCGGACCCTTACCTAAAGACGGTACAAGAGGACATCGAAAAAGATAGGACTATCCTTGAGTTCACCTTAGACGATGAAAAGGTACTAACGTACAAAGGAAAAATATGTGTACCTGAAACAGAAGGTTTGGACATTAGACACCGACTAATGAAGGAAGCCCATACCACCGTCTATTCGATACACCCTAAAAGTACAAAAATGTATCATGATCTAGAGAAATTATATTAGGGGAGAGGAATGAAAGCAGATGTAGCTATGTACGTGTCTCAATGCCTAAATTGTCAGAAAGTAAAGGCTGAATGACCAAGACCGGCCGGACTATTACAGCCGTTACCGGAACGAGCATGGAAATGGGACTGCATCACTATGGACTTCGTCACAGGATTACCATTGACTCCTTGAGTAGTTGATGCAGTTTGGGTGATTGTAGACCGCCTGACTAAAACAGCTCGCTTTATACCTATACGACCTCAGTATACACTGGAAAGGTTAGCTAAGCTATATGTGGATAACATTGTACGATTACACGGTGTACCAGAAAGCATTGTGTCCGACAGAGACCCACGATTTACTTTAAAGTTTTGGGAAGGATTGCAAAAGGCTATGGGTACAACATTGAAGTTTAGTACTGCATTCCATCCACAGACAGATGGACAGTCAGAGCGTACAATTTAGATTCTAGAAGATATGCTTCAAGAATGTGTAATTGATTTTAAAGGATCGTGGGATGAAAGGTTACCACTGATTGAGTTCGCTTATAACAATAGCTATTAGGTTACTATACAGATGTCACCCTATGAAGCACTGTGTGGCAGGAAGCGTCGAACTCCTTTGTTTTGGAATGAAGTTGGGGAACGTAGTATTGTTGGACCGGAATTTGTTAAAGAGACTTATCGAGTGGTCGACATTATCAAGGAAAGACTGAGAATAGCTCAAAATCGTTAGAAGCAATATGCAGATACTCGACGCCGAGACCTTGAATTTGTCGTGGCTGATAATGTATTCTTAAAAGTATCGCCTGTGCGAGGATTGAAACGGTTCGAACAGAAAGGGAAATTAAGTCCAAGATATGTCGGGCCATATGAGATTCTAGCTAAGCGTGGAAAGGTGGCTTGTCTATTAGCACTACCACCATCTATGTCAAGTGTGCATGACATATTTCACATTTTCTTATTGAAGAAGTATGTCAAGGATCCGACGCACGTTTTGACACTAGACCTACCTGATTTGACTGAAGATTTGACATTTAAAGTATCACCAACTGAAATCACTAGTCGAAAGGTTCAACATCTTCACAACTGGGATATCTATTATGTTAAGGTCATCTAGAGAAGTAGAGATATGGAAGAAATCACGTGGGAAGAAGAGAATGCTATGCGAAAGCAATATCCTCATCTATTCAACTTGGAAGGTATGTACAATTTCGATGATGAAATTTTATAAGTAGGGGGGAGTTGTAGGACCCGTATCAAACTAACCTGGACCTACCACCTTGAACCAGGTCTACCCATCATGGTCAAGCCAAATGGATCAAGTGCGTGTAGGAGATAACGATCCCAGGTATTAAACTGACCCACAAACACAAAAATAAGTGTGAGGGTTGCATACCCAGCAAGGCAGGGTCGGACGCCCCCAATATAAAAGTCAGACCCTGAGTTTCTAACTGGGGGTCAGACAATTTAGAACCAGGGGTCGACGGGATCTCTGACCCCTTCATCGACCCCCAGTCTGCCGACAAAAACCGTGAATTGGGAACTTTCAAAATTTTCAATGGGATTCTTTCCTAATCACAATGGGACTTATTTTGTGAGTTTCTACTCTACAAATAGGACGTCCCTAAGCCTCTTTCACTCCTTTTAGAACCTTAATTGGATTGAGAGAAAGAGAAGAGAAGGAGAAGAGAAGGAGAAGAGAAGGAAAGTGGAGAAGATGATCAAAGAGTAGCCTTCAGAGAAATAAGCCTAATTCTTCGCAGGTACGGATACTATCTCCATGTAATTCTAAAGACCTTAGAATAGATAGTAAAGAGGGTATGATCTCGGACAAACCCAAATCATCCACCCATGGTTAGGTTTCAATAAAAAACCATGGGGGAGATCATTAAAACCATGTATGTGAATAAACTATGTTTCTAAATGATAGAACATGTATGGAATGGACTATAGAAGCAAGCCAAAGGACCCAAACACGAATGAATGGACTGTAGGATGAAAATTTAGACTAAACCCATGGGGGGTCGCATGGAGGGTCAATGGAGAATCGACCCTACCAGACCCTAACATCGACCCCCAATGTTCAGAAAGTCTAGAATGTGGGTGGTTGTCACACCCCAATTCCACACTGTTCAGAATGGTGTGATGAACCGCCAAATAACCAACGGTTCAACCAGGATCTCTAATAGGCTATACCCGCGTTATCCAAACTTTACACGCATCCACAATCATAATCAGAGTAATACACAATAGCGGAAAATTTATAAATAATATGAACTGAGAACTAAAATGATACCCATAAATAATAGTAAATTATTCTGTGTTTAACTAAGACATAAATATTTAAATACCAAATACATGTCTTATAAATCCAATAAAGAAACCTACAAAAATATCTAATCGAATACACACGAGTTTCACTCGCAAAAGGAGTCGTGTGTATCGTCTTCAGCTCCAACTTCCATAGCTGCAACATTTCTGAACGCCGACAGGTTCATATAATCTTCAACTATATATCCTACATCATCAACTAAAAATATTCGACGTCGAGGGGTGAGTACACAACATGGTTCAGTGAGTAGCCAAAACAATGCAACATTACATATGCATGCAAAAAAGTCAATTCATATCTTTGGTCTTGGTTTATAGTTTGCAATGTGCAATAGAAAGGTTGGGTGGTCAAAGGTTAACGTTTATTGACACCGCCTCTATACACAGGGTGTGGAAGCCTGCCCGAAGGTTAACGTTTATCGTCGTTCCCATCCACCCTACCATAACATTATACAACAAAGGTTAACATTTATTGCTACATAATGCTATACCAATACGTAAGCCCCTGTTAGCGAGGGCTTGCAAACTGGGCTCACTACTAACCAATCCTAATGCCAAACAGTGTATCCAAGGCCTCACCCCAGCATCCCTCAGAATGCCCATAGAGATAGAGCTAAGACCCCCCGGTAGAGTCAGAGACTACAAGGACCGAGACCACCTCCCCTGATACTCTACGACATAATAGTTCTGCTAAGGTAATGGCGATATGACGATGTCAATGCACAAGACTTGAGTTTGAGATAGAGCTAAAGTGCTGAGACCCGCCAAAGGTTAACGTTTATTGACGTTCTCATCGCACCTCCCCTGATACTCGCTCGCATCAAGCACATCAACCACACACATACAATCACATGCCTATTCCTATCATCATCATCATCATCATCATGTTATAAACAATAAAGTAAATATGCATGAACAAGTAATAGAAATATTGGATGGCATGCTGTATGCACATTACAACATATTCGCATAGAATCACACATGGCATAGGACTCAAGAAATAGAAAACAGTTTATTATTAACCAATTTAGTTTGGGGTTAAAGTTCCTCACCTTAGCTTGCTAATAGATACTTTTCCAAGCTTTAAAATCACCTTTATAATGTTATTATATTGCTAGCAAACCTAACAAAGTCGATAGAATTTAATTAGAATTAATTCAGAATTTAAAAACCATTCTGTCAACTGAGGGTCGATGCTAGGGTCGATGCTAGGGTCGATGGGTCTATCGACCCTCCCTCCATTCTTAACTTCCCGAATGCTGAGGGTCGATGGTCAGAAACACCTAGGGTCGGATGGTCTATCGACCCTCGGTGCGACCCTTGGTGCACTCTGGTCCAATTTCCACTTTTAATCCATTCTTCGTGTTTGGGGTCCTATGGCTTGCTTCCTACATTCATTCAACAGTCGTTCCATGGTCTAGAACCATGTATAATCCATCTAGATAGCTTTCGTGCATCCTCCTATGGTTTTCCATGAAAGCCTAACCATGGATGGATGGTTTGGGTTCCTCCGAGATCACTTTCTCTTCAATTACTAACCTAAGGTCTGTAGAAACTCATGGAATTAGTATCCATACCTGAGAAGATTACTTTTCTCTGCAATTTCTTCTCCTCTTTGCTAAACCTTCTTCCTAGCCTCCTTTCTTCCTCTTTTCCTTCTTCTCTCTTTCTCTCAATTCAATTAGGGTTGTGAAAGGAGTGAAAGTGGCTTAGGAACGTCCTTTAAATAGACTATGAATGTCCTATAATAATCCCATTGAGATTTGAAAAGAATCCCAACCAAAAATTAGGAAATTTCCTAATTTCAGTTTTCGTCAGAAACCGAGGGTCGATGGGAGGTTCGATGATCCCGTCGACCCTAGGGTCTTAAGCTGTCCGACCCTCCCTTCAAAACTGAGGGTCTGACATTTTGTTTTGGGAGGTCCGACCCTGCTTAGCTGGGTGTGCGACCCTTCCCTAAAATTAAGTGTTTTTGGGTCGATTTTATACCTGGGATCTCGATCTCCTTCATGCCCTTGGTCCATTTGACTCGACCATGATGGGTAAACCTGGTTCAAGATGGTAAGACCGGGTTAGTTTGACACGGGTCTTACAACTCCCCCCAACTTATAAAAATTTCATCCTCGAAATTGTACGTACCTTCTGAATCAAACAAGTCAGGGTATTGTTGTCTCATAGCATTTTCTTCTTCCCATGTAATCTCTTCCATGTCTCTACTTTTCCATGTGACCTTGACATAGTAGATATCTCTGTTGCGTAGACGTTGAACCTTTCGACTAGTGATTTCCGTTGGTGTTACTTCAAAGGTCAAATCGTCAGTCAATTCTGGCAAATCTACTGTCAAAACATGCGTTGGGTCTTTGACATACTTCTTCAATAAGGATATGTGAAATACGTCATGCACACTTGACATAGATGGTGGTAGTGCTAACTGATAAGCTACTTTTCCACGCTTAGCCAAAATCTCATATGGCCCGACATATCTTGGACTTAGTTTTCATTTTTGTCCGAACCTCTTCAATCCTCGCATAGGTGATACTTTCAAAAATACTGTTTCGCCTACGACGAACTCTAGATCTCTTTGTCGAGTATCTGCATATTGCTTCTGACGGTTCTAAGCTACTCTTACTCTTTCCTTGATGATGTCGACCACTCGACAAGTCTCTTCAACAAATTCTGGTCCAACAATACTACGTTCTCCAACTTCATTCCAAAACAAGGGAGTTCGACACTTCCTACCATACAGTGCTTCATAAGGTGACATCCGTATAGTAGCCCCGATAGCCGTTATTGTAAGCGAACTCGATCAATGGTAACTTTTCGTCCCATGATCCCTTGAAATCAATCACACATGCTCGTAGCATATCTTCTAAAATCTGAATTGTACGCTCGACCGTCCGTGCCTGCGTGGGTGGAATGCGGTGCTGAACTTCAATGTTGTGCCCATGGCCTTTGCAGTCCTTCCCAAAATTTGGAAGTAAATCATGGATCTCTGTCGGACACAATGCTTTCTGGAACACCATGTAGCCGAACAATATTATCCACGTACAGCTTTGCTAACCTTTTGAGTGTATATTGGGGTCGTATCGGTATGAAGCGAGCTGTTTTAGTCAGACGGTCTACAATCACCCAAACTGCGTCAACTACTCGAGAAGTCAGTGGTAGTCCTGTGACGAAGTCCATAGTGATGCAGTCCCATTTCCATGCTGATTCCGGTAATGGTTGTAACAGTCCTACGGGTCTTTGTCGTTTTGCCTTTACCTTCTGACAATTTAGGCATTGAGACACGAACTTGGCTACATCTGCCTTCATTCCCCTCCACCAGTATAATTTCTTTAGGTCATGATACATCTTTGTACTTCCAGGATGTACCGAGTAGATGGTGGTGTGGGCTTCTTTCATGAGTCGGTGTCTAATGTCCACACTTTCTGTTTCGGGTACTCATATTCTTCCTTTGTATTTCAGTACCTTCTCGTCATCCAAGGTGAACTCAGGGTTAGTCCTACCTTTCTCAATATCTTCTTGTACCATTTTCAGATAAGGATCTGCTTTGATAGCTGTCTTCACTTCATCCACTATTTCCGGTATTATCTTCAATGCCGCGAACATATTTGAAAACCGATGAATGAACCCTTGGTTGGTTGATCCATCCGGTGTATCGATCACATACTGCTCGTCACCGTGATTGAATACCATCCTGGTAGTACACATTGCTGCAGTTGTGCTAGTTTCTCCTTCAGATTTTATCAATGCTTTTCTGCTCAATGCATCTGCTACTACGTTTGCTTTGCCCGGACGATACTGGATATCACAATCATAGTCTTTCAATAGTTCCAGCCATCTTCTTTGTCTCATCTTTAACTCCTTCTGATTAAATAGATACGTAAGGCTTTTATGGTCCGACTTAATCTGAAATTTCTCTCCATATAGGTAGTGTCTCCATATCTTGACAGCATGTACTACTGCCGCTAACTCCAAATCGTGAGTGGGGTAATTCTTCTCATGTACCTTCAACTGTCTCGATGCATACGCAACTACTTGTTCTCCTTGCATAAGCACACATCCTAATCCCAATCCCGATGCATTAGTGTATAAGGTAAATGTCTGTCCTGGAACAAGAATGGTTAAAATTGGAGCAGATATCAATCTGGTCTTCAGTGTTTGAAAGCTCTTTTCACACTTATCCGTCCATACGAACTTTTCTCATTTCTTGGTCAAACTGGTGAGAGGTACGGCAATCCGAGAATAGTCTTCTACGAATCTCCGATAATATCCAGCCAGACCCAGGAAACTTCTAATTTTCGAGACGCTCTTTGGTGCTTCCCACTTCACAATAGCCTCGATCTTACTGGGGTCCACTTTGATTCCTTCCGCGGATACTACATGGCCTAGAAAGGCGACTTCACTTAGCCAAAACTCACACTTTGAAAATTTGGCGTATAACTTCTCTTTCCTTAAACGTTGTAGGGCTGCGTTTTGGTTCTTGACATGGGTTTCCTTGTCCTTGGAGTATACCAATATGTCATCAATAATTACTATCACCGACGTGTCCAACATATCGTGGAAAACTCGGTTCATAAGTTCCATGAACGTTGCCGGTGCATTAGTTAGTCCGAAGGACATCACTAGGAACTCATAATGTCCGTATCTTGTCATGAAAATTGTCTTCGGAATGTCACCTTCTTTAATCTTCAGTTGATGATAGCCTGATCGAAGATCAATCTTTGAAAATACCTTCTCTCCTTGTAAATGATCGAACAAGTCATCGATCCTGGGTAGTGGGTATCGATTCTTGATGGTCAGTTTATTCAACTCTCGATAGTCGATGCAAAATCGAACACTACCATCCTTCTTCTTTACGAACAACACCGGTGCTCCCCATGGAGATATACTGGGTCTAATATAACCCTTATCCAGCAGTTCTTGTAGTTGCACTTTTAATTCCTTCAGTTTCGTAAGAGCCATTCTATAAGGCTTTTGATACTGGTGCGGCTCCAGGTATATGGTCTATTACAAACTCCGTGGCTCGGTCGGGTGGTAATCCGGGTAGTTCCTCCGGAAATACATCAGGAAAATCCTGCACGACATCAACATCTTCCATTCATGGCACGTCCTTAGTTAGGTCGACCACTGATACTAGATATCCGACCGCTCCTTTCTCAAGGCACTTCTTAGCCTTTAATGCTGAGAGTACGAGCTTGCGTCTCTTGGGAAGTTTGGTTCCCGAGAAACTGAATTCTGCTCCTTCTTTGTCTTTGAACGTTAGCTTCTTCTCGGCGCATAACAAATTTGCAGAGTGCCAAGCTAACCAGTCCATTCCCAAGATGACGTCAAAGTCTGCCATCTCAAGTTGTATTAAGGTTGCATCCAAGGTCTGCTCTCCAATGAGAACTGGACATGGTCCATAACCTTTCTCTAATTCCACTTCTAATCCCATCGGTGACCGTACAAGTAATTTGTAGTCTAATGTTTTGATGGGCAGATTGGTCTTCTTTCCAAACGACACAGATATAAATGAATGAGTAGCTCCTGAATCAAAGAGTACTCTGGCGGGTATGCCATTGATAGGTACGATACCTGTGATTTGTTTTTACTTAGTCTACATGCTCAATCAATTCTAATTATAGCCTTACAAGTTTCGGTCATACCTGTGACCACATCGGGCAATGCGGCAGCATCCTCTGCTGTAACGGCATATACCCGTCCTTGATGCAGTTGCTTCTTGGGTTTTGGGCATTCTCTCGCCATATGCCCTGGTTGGTTGCAGTTATAACACTTCGGGGCTTCAGAATTTGGCTTTGGCTGTGGTTGAGCCGCTGCAGTAGACTTTGGTGCAGTTGCAAAATTTTGAGGACGGAAAGGTTTATACGTCCTATTGTTGCCTCCGTTGTAGGAGTTTCCGGCTGGTCTCTTAATTCCTCTGCTCTGGGAGAAATAGCTCTCCTTCTGGCTCGATTCAATCACTCGAGCAATCTGAACAGCTTCGTTGTATATGTTCTTCTCTAATCCCAGAACATGTTCTCTTATACTTCCTCTTAGTCCCGCGACGAATCTACGGGTTTTTGTATCTTCTTCTTGCATACTCAGTGGTGTGAAGAAAAACAGCTCTTCATAACGCTGTTGGTACGCATCCACCGACATCTGTCCCTGATAAAGACTCAGGAACTCCTTCTCCATCGAATCTCTGAAGCTTCGTGGAAAATATTTCTCAAAGAAAGCTTCTTTATATATAGCCCAAGTCAGTAGGGCGTGCTTAGTCAATAGATAGGCCCTGGTCGATTTCCACCAATGATGTGCGTCGCCTTTGAGCATGAAGGTGGCACACAATACTTTCTCCTCTTCAGTAATAGTCATCATAAGAAAATTTCTTACCATCTCGTCTATCCAGTGTGCTGGCCACAGGGGATCGGACGGTTTACCATTGAATTCTCTCGGTTTCATTTTCAAAAATCTCTCCACTAGCCGGGAGTGATCCAGTTGATTTTGGTATGCCCCAAACATAGGGGGTGGATACTGATAGTTCCCTGGGGCTGCTTCTGGGACTTGCACTGGAATTGGTGCAACCGGTTGTTGAGGTGTCTGTTGAGCTGGGTGGTTACCCACAGGTGCTGCACTAGCTTGCCCAGTGTGCATGGCTGCAGCCTGAGTGGCTTGAAACATAACTCCCATCGCAACCTGCATTTGAGCTTGTGCATGTTGCATTTGTTGTAGCTGTTGTGCCAAATTCATCACCACTGTTGTTAGCTCTGGTGGTGGTGGTGACAAATTTGTAGTGTTTGCCAGCTCGGGATTACCCTGTGCGTAATTGTTCTCTGGACTAGTCTCATCCGCCGGTGGTGGTGGTGGGACTGTATTTCGGGTTTGTCGGGTAACTCTACGTCCAGACATATTTACTCTCGAGATGGATGGTGCTTGAAAATCATCAAAATCAGAGAGGAATCATTTATACTTCATGTAGGCACACCAACCGATATAAAATTCAAAATCTCCAATTCATTCTGAAATAAATACTGTCTTTTCTATGTAGGGTCGATAGTGAGGGTCGATGGTATGTCCGACTCTTAGTATCCGACCCTGGAAATGTCCTGTTCTTCCCAAGAGCTGAGGGTCAATGCGAGGGTCAATGGGTGTCCGACCCTTTGTCCGACCCTTGAATTTCTGGCAGATTCCCGAGAGCCGAGGGTCGATTGGAGGGTCGATCCGAGGGTCGATGGTGTCTGTCGAATTGTCCGACCCTCGGACCAAAAATCAGATTTTTAAGATCCGATTCTGGATCAATTCTCACTATTCCCCCTCCGTTTCGACTCGTCTCTACTCTCCGAGTTGCTACAGTGCTACTTCACTATTGTGGATCGTTCTTAGTCTGAGTTTGGACAACCACATCACCTTTACAGGTATAATTTCCCAACTTTCCCTGTTTTTAGGTTTTTATTTCTAGGTTTTTGCTCATTTAGCTTGTATTTTCCAAATTTAACTTTTTCCAACCGTAAAAATTCGATTTTTATTGGGGGCTTTCGTTATTGGGGTCTTGAGGAACGAAAGCCTAAAAATTTTTGAGTTTCATCGGTTGGTTATCGAGAAACTTAAATTTTTCTCTTTTTGCCCTAATTTATCAAAATTTTTGATTTTTCTTGAATTTCTTCAAATTGGACATCGTCAGTTAAAATTTCCTACTGTAGGTGGATTGTAGGATATATTTTTAACTTACGTAAGTCCTTATGCCCACTTGTATGGTGAGGAATGGGCTTCTATTTTAAAATTTTCAGATTTTTATCCTATTAACTCCTTATTTCTTTTCTCTTTCTTATTTTGCAGATACTATGGCCCGTACCAAAGTGCCAAGATTGTGTGATCCACTTCGCTTTCATTCGAATGAAGCCGAGGCACAGTATGCTGACTATGCCCGTAAGAAAGTGGAAGGGGGTCGCATGGTGAACTTGGCTGAGCTAGCCTTGTTCAATGTAGAGGGAGCATTTGGTGACATGGGGTGGCTCCCTATCATCACATACGACGCGTGCACATGTCCAGACTTGGTGCGCCAATTCTATTGTAATCTCCAGGTGGTGGGGGATTACAATGATGTCGAGCGTGGTCAGGAGTTGCGCATCACTAGCTACGTCAAAGGGGTGCACATCTCCTTTGATTATCGGCAGCTGGCCGATCTGTTGGGCATTTCCTATGATGGCCCTATGGTGTACTGTGCACCGGGAGAGCCATAGTTTGTTGAGATGGAGATGAGAGCTGAGATCGACAATCAGTTGCTCCGTCCCGATAGATGGCAGATGAGAGCTTGCTACTTGCGTCCATCTCCACGAGTCTTCTACAAGATTATCCAGCATAATCTGATTCCGTAGAGTGGGCACTATGAGAGGGTGTCTCAACTGACCCAGTTCTTGATCTACAGCATATGCACTCGACAGCCGGTTTGCCTTCCTTACATCATCATGCAGACAATGATCAGTGCCACATTGTCTGGTCATAGGGGTAATCTACCCTATGGACGCATGATTACAGTGCTCCCGACCCGTTTGGGGGTGGATCTGGTTGATGAGAAGATCCAGGAGAAGACCTTCTCGTCGCCTCTAGATTGGGAGGCTATCTGCAAGATGGAGCTATGAGATGCGGAGGTTAGTGATGAGGAAAGGAACACGATGGTGCGCCCTCACACTCGGGTTGAGATGGCTGATGCTGAGGCTGCTGCTAGGGCTCGTGGGGATCCGGTCGACGATGATCACTTATATATGGATGTCGATGCGATACCACCGCCATCACCTACGCATGGGGATCGGGCTGGTGCGCCTGGCTGCGGCGGCCGATACCCGAGACCAGTCCTTCTCATGATGCTGGTCCTTCACGCCCACCTTCCGATATCTTTGGAGATGTTGCGCGAGATCGGAGAGACTCAGCGCAGATCGGACCTGAGGATGGAGGATTTGCTAGATGCTCGGCGCATGAGAGTGGATGAGCTGTTGGCTGCTCAGCACACATCCGACGCACGGATAGGTGAGCTCATGGAGATCCGGCGTGCGGCGACCGCAGAGAGTAGCCGTTCTCACGGCTAGTCTACGGGACGACCCGGACTCGGATAGCCCGGTTGACTAGAGTCTATACCGCGGACTACGACAGAGATCGTGAGGCACCGCCTCCTCCTTCGCCTCCAGCTTCCTGATTGTACTTTACTTTTCTTGTAATACAGAGTAACTGTCCGGGTTGTGGACTGTACTCTGCTTTAGTGATGTATATACGTTTTGTTTCTCTTACTCATTGTATATAACTGGTTTTCTCTTTAAAAGATGCATTATTCTCTTTTAAATTCGGTTTCAATCATCACTTGTGCTTACAATGCGTTTGTATTAAAGCTTTTAATTTATCCTATCTCAGTTCACAATGGTCTTGAATGTGTGTCAGTTCGGCAGGCAAGACCTGAGATGCTCTGATACCAAGTTGTCACACCCCAATTCCACACTGTTCAAAATGGTGTGATGAACCGCCAAATAACCAACGGTTCAACCAGGATCTCTAATAGGCTATCCCCGCGTTATCCAAACTTTACACGCATCCACAATCATAATCAGAGTAATACACAATAGCGGAAAATTTATAAATAATATGAACTAAGAACTAAAATGATACCCATAAATAATAGTAAATTATTCTGTGTTTAACTAAGACATAAATATTTAAATACCAAATATATGTCTTATAAATCCAATAAAGAAACCTACAAAAATATCTAATCAAATACACACGAGTTGCACTCGCAAAAGGAGTCGTGTGTATCGTCTTCAGCTCCAACTTCCATAGCTGCAACGTTTCCGAACGCCGACAGGTTCATATAATCTTCAACCGTATATCCTGTATCATCAACTAAAAATATTCGACGTCGAGGGGTGAGCACACAACACGGCTCAGTGAGTAGCCAAAACAATGCAACATTACATATGCATGCAAAAAGTCAATTCATATCTTTGGTCTTGGTTTATAGTTTGCAATGTGCAATAGAAAGGTTGGGTGGTCAAAGGTTAACGTTTATTGATACCGCCTCTATACAAAGGGTGTGGAAGCCAGCCCGAAGGTTAACGTTTATCGTCGTCCCCATCCACCCTACCATAACATTATACAACAAAGGTTAACGTTTATTGCTATATAATGCTATACCAACACGTAAGCCCCTGTTAGCGAGGGCTTGCAAACTGGGCTCGCTACTAACCAATCCTAATTCCAAACAGTGTATCCAAGGCCTCACCCCAGCATCCCTCAGAATGCCCATAGAGATAGAGCTAAGGCCCCCCGGTAGAGTCAGAGACTACAAGGACCGAGACCACCTCCCCTGATACTCTACGACATAATAGTTCTGCTAAGGTAATGGCGATACGACGATGTCAATGCACAAGACTTGAGTTAGAGATAGAGCTAAAGTGTTGAGACCCGCCAAAGGTTAACGTTTATTGACGTTCTCATCACACCTCCCCTGATACTCGCTCGCATCAAGCACATCAACCACACACATACAATCACATGCCTATTCCTATCATCATCATCATCATCATGTTATAAACAATAAAGTAAATATGCATGAACAAGTAATAGAAATATTGGATGGCATGTTGTATGCACATTACAACATATTCGCATAGAATCACACATTGCATAGGACTCAAGAAATAGAAAACAGTTTATTATTAACCAATTTAGTTTGGGGTTAAGGTTCCTCACCTTAGCTTGCTAATAGATACTTTTCCAAGCTTTAAAATCACCTTTATAATGTTATTATATTGCTAGCAAACCTAACAATGTCGATAGAATTTAATTAGAATTAATTCAGAATTTAAAAACCATTCTGTCAACTGAGGGTCGATGCTAGGGTCGATGGGTCTATCGACCCTCCCTCCATTCTGAACTTCCCGAATGCTGAGGGTTGATGGTCAGAAACACCTAGGGTCGGATGGTCTATCGACCCTTGGTGCGACCCTTGGTGCACTCTGATCCAATTTCCACTTTTAATCCATTCTTCGTGTTTGGGGTCCTATGGCTTGCTTCCTACATTCATTCAACAGTCGTTCCATGGTCTAGAACCATGTATAATCCATCTAGATAGCTTTCGTGCATCCTCTTATGATTTTCCATGAAAGCCTAACCATGGATGGATGGTTTGGGTTCCTCCGAGATCACTTTCTCTTCAATTACTAACCTAAGGTCTGTAGAAACTCATGGAATTAGTATCCATACCTGAGAAGATTACTTTTCTCTGCAATTTCTTCTCCTCTTTGCTAAACCTTCTTCCTAGCCTCCTTTCTTCCTCTTTTCCTTCTTCTCTCTTTCTCTCAATTCAATTAGGGTTGTGAAAGGAGTGAAAGTGGCTTAGGAACGTCCTTTAAATAGACTAGGAATGTCCTATAATAATCCCATTGAGATTTGGAAAGAATCCCAACCAAAAATTTAGAAATTTCCTAATTTCAGTTTTCGTCAGAAACCGAGGGTCGATGGGAGGATCGATGATCCCGTCGACCCTAGTCTTACGCTGTCCGACCCTCCCTTCAAAACTGAGGGTCTGACTTTCTGTTTTTGGAGGTCCGACCCTGCTTAGCTGGGTGTGCGACCCTTCCCTAAAATTAAGTGTTTTTGGGTCGATTTTATACCTGGGATCTCGATCTCCTTCATGCCCTTGGTCCATTTGACTCGACCATGATAGGTAAACCTAGTTCAAGATGGTAAGACCAGGTTAGTTTGACACGGGTCTTACAGTGGTAGCACCCAGGGTCGATGGAACCTCCGACCCTAGCTTCGGCCCCCAGTTAACAGGAAGTTTTTTTTAAATCAGAATTAATTTTAATTAAATTCTATCAACTTGATTAGGTCTTCTACTGATATAATAGTGATATTTACTTGATTCTTAAAGCTTGAGAGAGGATCTACGTTCAAACAAAGGTGAGGGACAAGACCTAAACTAATTGGTTAATAATAAACTGTTTTATTCTTGAGTCCAATGCCGAGATTGATTTTATGTGTGTATGTTTGTTATGTGCATTCAACATGTCATCCAATATTTCTATTATTACTATCCATGCATATTTAAATTATTGTTTATAACATGATGATGATGATGATGATAGGAATAGGCATGTGAATGTATGTTTGTGGTTGGTGTGCTTGATGCGAACGAGTATCAAGGGGGGTGTCATAGGTCAGGCCTCAGCACTCTATCTCTATCTCTAACTCAAGTCTTGTCCACTGACATCGTCGTATCGCCATTACCTTAGCAGAACTATTACGTCGTAGTGTATGAGGGGAGGTGGTCTCAGACCGTGTAGTCTCTGACTCTGCCAGGGGGGCTTAGCACTATCACTATGGATGTATTGAGGGATTCTGGGATGAGGCCTTCGATACACATATTGGCATTAGGATTGGTTAGTTGCGAGCCCAATTTGCAAGCCGTCGCCAGTAGGGGCTTACGTGTTGGTATGGGTAGAGTATCAGGGGAAGTGTCATAGGTCGGGCCTCAGCATTTTAGCTCTATCTCTATTCCATGGTAGGGTGGATGGGGATGACAATAAACGTTAACCTTTGGGCGGGCTTTCTCACCCTGTGCATAGAGGCGAGGCAGCCACCGACCTTTTCTATAGCGCATTGCAAACTTATTTACCAGACCAAAGATATAAATTAAATGCATGCATATGTTTTTGCATTGTTTTGTTTGCTCACTGAGCTATGATGTGTGCTCACCCTCTCGACGTTGAATATTTTTAGTTGATGATGCAGGTACCACTGTCGAAGATTATATGAGTGCTCCAGTGTGCGGGCATGTTGCTACAATGGAAGCCGAAGACTTAGTAGAGGATACGCATGATCCCTCATGCGAGTGCAACTCATGAGTATTCGATTAGATTTTTGTTTAAATTATTAAGGGAATGTAATTGATACCATATTTATTTATGTCTTAGTTGATACAACAAAAACTTGATATTTTATTATGGTTATCACAGTTAGATTTCTCAGTTCATTACTATAAGACTTTCGCTATTGTGTATTTATTCTAATTATGGTTGTAGATGTGTATGGTTTTATTTCTAATGGACACAACTTATTAGAGATCCTGGTTGAACTGTTGGTTTATTAGCGGTTCATCACACCGTTCTGAATGGTGCAGAATTGGGGTGTGATAACTTGTTATCAGAGCATCTTAGGCCCTGTCTGTGAAACCCGTATACTACCACAAATGTTCATGAACTGAGATAGGATAAAAATTTAAAAGATGTAATAATAACACACCATAAGCATCTGTGTTGTTTGAGACAAAACTGAAAGGGAATAATGCATCTATTAAATGAGAAACAAATTTATGTATAACCAAAAGAAGAACAAACGTTTATATATATATGACTAAAGCAGAGTACAGTCTACAACCCGGACAATTACTCTAAAGTACAAAAGAAAGATAAAAGAAATACCTCAAGAATCTGGAGGTGATGGGGGAGGCGGTGCCTCACGGTCTCTATCATAGTCCTTAGCGTAGACTCGATCAACAAAGCTATCTAAGTCTGGGTCGTCTGGAGACTGGCTATGAGATCTGCCACCAGCTGGTCAGTCACGCGTTGAGCATCCCTAAGCTCTCCCACCCACTGTTCCGACATGCACTGAGCAGCCAGAAGCTCTCTCACCCGTTGATTAGACAAGACAAGCGCTGAGCCTCTAGAACCTCTCCCATCCTCAAGTCAGACATACGCTGAGCCTCTCGTATCTCATGCAATATCCCCATCATGTCATCAGAAGGAGCATACGAAGGACCAGCTGCATGTGAAGGACCAGCTGAAGAAGACGGACCAGCTCCTGTAGTATGAGTAGGTGATGGAGTTGGTATGACATCTACAACCATGTATAGCCGATCATCATCATCCCCATGAACCCCTGCTCCAGCGGCTACTACTGCTGCCTCAGCGTCAGCCATCTCCACTTGAGTGCGAGGGCGCACCATCGCGTTCCTCTCCTCATCGCTGACTTGGGCATCCCGCATGCCCATCTTACAGATGGCCTCCCAATCCAGAGGCGATGAGAAGGATTTCTCCTGAATCTTCTCATCCATCAAATCAACCCCCAAGCGGGTTAGCAGTGTAGAGATCATACGTCCATAAGGAAGGTTGCCAGTATGATTGGGCAACATGGCACTGATCATCGTCCACATGATGATATAGGGAAGGCAGACGGGCTGCCTAGTGCATATGCAGTACAGAAGATACTGGGTCAACTGGGAGACCCTCTCGTAATGTCCACTGTGCGGTATTAGGTTGTGCTGAATGATCTTGAAGTACACCCGTGGATCTAAACACAGATAACTCGCTTTCATCTCCCAGCGATCAGGTCTGATGAGCTGACGGTCTATCTCAGCCCTCATCTGTAATGAAAAGAACTAGGGCTCTCCAGGGGCACAGAAAACGAAGGAGCCGCCATAGGAGATACCTAGCAAGTCCGCTAGCTGTCGATAGTCGAAAGAAATCTCAACTCCCTTGACATAGCTAGCGATCCTGAGCTCACCACCCCTTTCAACGTCGTTGTAATCCCCCACCACTTAGAGATTACAATAGAACTGGCATACCAAGTCAGGATAGGTATAGGCATCATAGGTGATGACAGGGAGCCATCCCATATCGCCAAAAGCCCCCTCTACATTGAATAAGGCCAAGCTAGCCAAGTCCACCTTGCGGCCTCCCTCTACTTTCTTACGAGTGTAGCGGGCATACTGTGTCTCGGCTTCAGTGGAACAGAAGCGCAGACGGTCACGAACAGTAGGTACCATGGTACGAGCCATAGTATTTGCAAATAAGAATGAAAAACAAATAATGGCCTAGTAGAGATGAAAAACCCGATATTTTGACATTATAATTACGTAAATTGGTCAAAAGCCTCAGTTTTCACCCATACACGTGGGCAGGAGGACTTACATAGATCCTAAACTATCCTGTGAGACTCATACAGTCGGAAATTTCAACTAATGAGATTGAATTGGATGAAATTTCAAGAAATTCAAAATCTCGACATAATTAGGGCAAAATAGATAAATTTTGAGTTTCTCGATAACCAACCGATGAAACTCAAATATTTTTTAGGGCTTTCGTTCCTCGAGTCACCAACAACAAAATCCCCCAATAAAAATTGAATTTTTACATTTGGAAAAAGTTTAATTTTAAAAATACGAGATATACAAGCAAAAACCTAGGTAAGGAAACCTAAAAACATGAAAAACGTAGAAGATATACCTGTAGTGGAGGTGTAGACGATGAAACTAGAAGCACAAACCACCAACAGATCGGAGTAGTCACTGTAGCAACTAGAGAGACGAGACGAGTCAAAGTGGAGAAGAAAGAATTGGAAATGGACTCTGAATCGGAACTTAAAAATATGATTTTTAGTCCGGGGGTCGGAAAATTCGAGTAAAACCATCGACCCACCCATCGACCCCCGCATCGACCCTTGGCTCTCGGTAATCTGTCAGAGAACCAGGGGTCGCACCCTGGGTCGGACATCCTACGACCCCCCATCGACCCCCGGCTCTCGGGAAGAATTTGTGATTTCTCAGGGTCACATACTGAGGGTCGACCCCCACCATCGACCCTGCAGTGAAAATACAGTATTTTCGACAGAATGATCTGAAAAATTTTGAAATTTGCAATTGTTAGAGTTTTAAAATATGAAAATAAAGTTTATAATGATTGTCTCATGTGTTCAATGATTTTCAGGCAATCCCACTATCAGATTAGATAATGGCTGGACGCAGAGTTACCAGACAAAGTCGTAACTCTATCCCACCACCACCACCTGTGGGGGAAGATATCCATACACACCCGAAAACACAAGGGAACACGAACACGGCACCATCCGTCATAAATGGGCAGACAAATCCTACAAATCTGCTAGCTCCACTACAGACTTGGCCACAGTCATATTGAACTTTGCCCAACAGCTGCAGCAAATGCAACAGGCACAGGCTACTATGGAACTTGCCTTAGGTATGAATTTTCCAGCTGCACAGACACCTTCAATGCCAGTAGGACAGGCAAGTACAGCTCCAGGGGGAAGTAACACAGTACCCCATGCACCTCAGACTCCCATCATGTAGGCTCAACTACAAAATCCTGAGATAGCTCAAGGTGGATATCAACACCAACCACCTATGTATGGGGCATATGTCCCGCAACAACTAGACCACTCCAGACTGTTGGAGCATTTTCTGAAACTGAAGCCCAAAGAATTTAATGGCAAGCCAGTAGATCCTTTATGGCCAGCATACTGGGTTGACGAGATGGAAAGAATATTTATGATGATGACAGTGAATGAAGAAGAGAAAGTATTGTGTGCCACCTTTATGCTGAAAGGAGATGCACACCATTGGTGGAGGTCTACCATGACATATTTATTAACAAAGCACGTCCAACTGACTTGGGATATTTATAAGGAGGCGTTCTTTGAGAAGTACTTTTCGATAAATTTCAGAGATTCTATGGAACCTGAGTTTATATCAGGGGTAGATAACCGTGGATTCATATCAACAACGTGATGAAGAGTTGTTCTTCTTTGCACCCACCAGTATGCAAGAGGAAAACACAAAGACCTGATGGTGAATCATAGGACTTAGGGGAAGCATCCGCGAGCACGTTTTGGGACTTGAAAAGAAAATCTATAATAAAGCTGCACAAATTGCTCGAGTGATAGAGTCGAGCCAGAAAGAGAGCAACCTTGCTAAAAATAGGGGAATAAAAAGGCCTAATGGAAATTCTTACAAAGAAGGGAACACCAAGATATTCAAACCCTTCCGTACATGAGGCTTTAATGTTGTAGCCAAGACTACTCCCGCAGCCCCACAGCAACGAAAGCCAACCACTAAAGGGATGAAATGTTAAAACTGCAATCAAGTGGGACATATGGCAAGGGAATGTCCTAAGCCCAAGAAGCAGCTACATCAAGGAAAAGTTTACGTGGTTACATCTGAGGATGCTTCCGCATCGCCAGATGTGGTCACAGGTATGACTTAAATTCTTTATAAGTTAGTTGTATTACATTGTATGAGCATGTAGACTAAACCAAAACAAATCACAGGTATCGTACCTATTAATGGCATTCCCGCCCGAGTACTCTTTGATTCAGGAGCTACTCACTCTTTGATATCTGTGTCATTTGGAAAGAAGCTAAATTAACCCCTTAAGTCCTTAGACTACAAACTGCTTGTACGATCACCTATGGGATTAGAAGTGGAATTAGAAAAAGGTTATGGACCATGTCCAGTTATTGTTGATGAAAAGACTTTGGATGCAACCTTGATCCAACTTGAGATGGCTGACTTCGACGTCATCTTGGGAATGGACTGGTTAGCTCGTCATTCTACAAATCTATTGTCCACCGAAAAAAAGCTGACATTTAAAGAAAAAGAAGGAGAAGAGTTCAGTTTTTCAGGAACCAAACTTCCCCGTAAACGAAAGCTCATACTCTCTGCGCTAAAGGCTTATAAGTGCCTTGAGAAAGGAGCAGTCGGGTATTTAGTATCAGTAGTTGACCATACCAGGAAAGTACCATGAATGGAAGATATTGAGGTTGTACGTGACTTTCCAAACGTATTTTCTGAAGAACTACCAGGATTACCACCCGATCGAGCTACAGATTTTGTTATAGATCTTATACCTGGGGCCGCACCAGTATCGAAAGCACCTTATAGAATGGCTCCTAATGAACTGAAGGAATTGAAAGTACAACTTCAAGAACTTCTGGACAAGAGTTACATTCTCCCTAGTATATCACCATGGGGAGCACCAGTGTTATTCGTGACGAAGAAGGATGGTACCGTTCGCTTGTGTATAGACTACCGAGAACTGAATAAACTGACAATTAGGAATCGGTATCCATTGCCTCGGATCGATGACCTGTTCGATCAGTTGCAAGGTGCCAAAGTGTTCTCTAAGATCGATCTTCGGTCAGGCTACCATCAGCTGAATATTAAGGATGGTGATATTCCCAAGACAGCATTCAGGACCAGATATGGACATTATGAATTTTTTGTCATGACTTTCGGATTAATGAACGCACCAGAAACTTTTATGGAACTTATGAACCGGGTATTCCATGATATGTTGGATACGTCGGTTATTGTATTCATCGACGATATATTGGTCTACTCCAAAGACGAGGAAACTCATATTAAGAATCTAAACGCCGCTCTGCAGCGATTACGGAAGGAGAAGCTCTATGCCAAATTTACAAAGTATGAGTTTTGGCTAAAGGAAGTCGCTTTTCTAGGCCATGTAGTATCCGCTGAAGGAATTAAAGTGGATCCCCACAAAGATCGAGGCTATTGTAAAGTGGGAAGCACCGAAGAGCGTTGCAGAAATTATAAGTTTTTTGGGTCTAGCTGGGTATTATCGATGATTTGTGGAAGACTATTCCCGAATTGCCGTACCTCTCACCAGCTTGACTAAGAAGGGCGAGAAGTATGTTTGGATGGATAAATGTGAGAAGTGTTTCCAGACCATGAAGGCTAGATTGATATCAGCTCCAATCTTGACCATTCCGATTCCAGGACAGCCATTTATTTTGTACACTGATGCGTCAAGACTGGGATTAGGATGTGTACTTATGCAAGGAGAACAAGTAATTGCCTATGCCTCAAGACAGTTGAAGACACATGAGAAGAACTACCCCACTCATAATTTGGAACTAGCGGCAGTAGTACATGCGGTCAAAATATGGAGACATTATCTGTACGGGGAGAAGTTTCAGATTAAATCAGACCATAAAAGTTTTACTTATCTATTTAATCAGAAGGAGCTGAATATGAGACAAAGAAGATTGCTAGAATTATTGAAAGACTATGATTGTGATATCCAGTATCATCCGGGGAAATCTAATGTAGTAGTCGATGCATTGAGTTGAAAGGCAATGATAAAATCTCAGGGAGAGGTTAGCAGAACTGCCGCAATGTGTACTAACAGGAAGGTATTCAATCACGGTAATGAGCAGTTTGTGATATATGCACCGGATGGATCAGCCAACCAAGGGTTTATTCATCGGTTTTCAAATATGTTCACCGCATTGAAGATTATACCGGATATAATTGATTAAGTAAAGACAGCTATCAAATCAGACCCTTAACTAAGGACGGTACAAGAGGACATCGAAAAAGGTAGGACTATCCCTGAGTTCACCTTAGACAATGAAAAGGTTCTAAAGTACAAAGGAAGAATATGTGTACCTGAAACAGAATGTTTGGACATTAGACACCGACTAATGAAGGAAGCCCATACCACCATCTATTTGATACACCTTGGAAGTACAAAAATGTATCATGATCTAAAGAAATTATATTGGTGGAGAGGAAAGAAATCAGATGTAGCTAAGTTCGTGTCTCAATGCCTAAATTGTCATAAAGTAAAGGCTGAACGACAAAGACCAGCCGTACTGTTAGAGCCGTTACCGGAACCAGCATGGTAATGGGACTGCATCACTATGGACTTCGTCACAGGATTACCGTTGACTCATCGAGTGGTTAACGCAGTTTGGGTGAGTGTAGACCGCCTGACTAAAACTGCTCGCTTTATACCTATACGAACTCAGTATACACTGGAAAGGTTAGCTAAGCTGTATGTGGATAACATTGTGCGATTACACGGTGTACCAGAAAGCATTGTGTCCGACAGAGACCCACGATTTACTTCAAAGATTTGGGAAGGATTGCAAAAGGCTATGGGTACAACATTAAATATTAGTACTGCATTCCATCCACAGACAGATGGATAGTCAAAGCGTACAATTCAGATTCTAGAAGATTTGCTTCGAGCATGTGTAATTGATTTTAAAGGATCATGGGATGAAAAGTTACCACTGATTGAGTTCGCTTATAACAATAGTTATTAGGCTACTATACAAATGTCACCCTATGAAGCATTGTATGGCAGGAAGTGTCGAACTCCTTTGTTTTGGAATGAAGTTGGGGAACGTTGTATTGTTGGACTGGAATTTATTGAAGAGACTTGTCGAGTGGTTAACATTATCAAGGAAAGAGTGAGAGAAGCTCAGAATCGTTAGAAGCAATATGCAGATACTCGATGTCGAGACCTTGAATTCTTCGTGGGTGATAAAGTATTCTTAAAAGCATCGCCTATGCGAGGATTGAAACGGTTCAGACAGAAATGGAAATTAAGTCCAAGATATGTCGGGCCATATGAGATTCTAGCTAAGCGTGGAAAGGTGGCTTACCAGTTAGCACTACCACCATCTATGTCAAGTGTGCATGACGTATTTCACATTTCCTTATTGAAGAAGTATGTCAAGGATCCGATACACGTTTTGACACTAGACCTACCTGATTTGACTGAAGATTTGACATTTGAAGTAGCACCAACTGAAATCACTAGTCAAAAGGTTCAACGACTACGCAACCGAGATATCTATTAAGTTAAGGTCATCTGGAGAAGTAGAGATATGGAAGAAATCACATGGGAAGAAGAGAATGCTATGCGAAAGCAATATCCTCTCCTATTCGACTCGGAGGGTATGTACAATTTCGTGGATTAAATTTTTATAACTAGGGGGGAGTTGTAAGACCCATATCGAACTAACACGGTCTTATCACCTTGAATCAGGTCTACCCATCATGGTCGAGCCAAATGGATCAAGTGCGTGAAGGAGATAACGATCCCAAGTATTAAACTGACCCAAAAACACAAAAATAAGGGGGAGGGTCGCATACCCAGCAAGGCAGGGTTGGACCCCCCCAATATAAAAGTCAGACCCTGAGTTTCTAATCGGGGGTCAGACAATTTAGAACTAGGGGTCGACGGGATCTCCGACCCCCTCATCGACCCCCAGTCTGTCGACAGAAATCGTGAATTGGGAACTTTCCAAATTTCAATGGGATTCTTTCCTAATCTCAATGGGACTTATTTTGGGAGTTTCTACTCTATAAATAGGACGTCCCTAAGCCTCTTTCACACCATTTAAAACCCTAATTGGATTGAGAGAAAGGGAAGAAAAGGAGAAGAGAAGGAAAAGAGAAGGAAAGTGGAGAAGAAGATCCAAGAGAAGGCTTCAGAGAAACAAGCCTAATTCTTCTTAGGTATGGATATTGTCTCCATGTAATTCTAAATACCTTAGAATAGATAGTGAAGAGGGTATGATCTAGGAGAAACCCAAATCATCCTCCCATGGTTAGGATTCAATGGAAAACCATGGGGGAGATCATTAAAACCCTATAGATGAATAAACTATGGTTCTAAACCAAAGAACATGTATGGAATGGATTATATAAGCAAGCCATAGGACCCAAACTCAAACGAATGGACTGTATGATGAAAATTTAGACTAAATCCATGGGGGGTCGCACGGGGGGTCGATGGAGAATCGACCCTACCAGACCCTAACATCGACCCCCAGTGTTCGGGAAGTCTAGAATGTGGGTGGTAGCACCCAGGGTAGATGGAACCTCCGACCCTGGCATCGACCCCCAGTTAACCGCATGTTTTTTTAAAATCATAATTATTTCTAATTAAATTCTATCGACTTGATTAGGTCTTCTAGTGATACAATAGTGATATTTAGTTGATTCTTAAAGCTTGAGAGAGGATCTACGTTCAAGCAAAGGTGGGGGAAAAGACCTAAACTAATTGGTTAATAATAAACTATTTTATTCTTGAGTCCAATGCCATGATTGATTCTATGCATGTATGCTTGTTATGTGCCTGTTCATGCATATTTAAATTATTATTTATAACATGATGATGATGATGATAGGAATAGGCATGTGAATGTATATGTGTGGTTGGTGTGCTTGATGCGAGCGAGTATCAGGGTGGTGTCATAGGCCGGGCCTAAGCACTCTAGCTCTATCTCTAACTCAAGTCTTGTCCACTAACATCGTCGTATCGCCATTACCTTAGCAGAACTATTACGTCGTAGTGTATGAGGGGAGGTGGTCTCGGACCGTGTAGTCTCTGACTCTGCCAGGAGGTCTTAGCCCTATCTCTATGGACGTATTGAGGGATGCTGGGGTGAGGCCATGGATACATTGATTGGCATTAGGATTGGTTAGTTGCGAGCCCAATTTGTAAGCCCTCGCCAGCAGGGGCTTACGTGTTGGTATGGGTAGAGTATCAAGGGAAGTGTCATAGGTCGGGCCTCAGCACATTAGCTCTATCACTATTCCATGGTAGGGTGGATGGGGACAACAATAAACGTTAACCTTTGGGCGGGCTTCCACACCCTGTGCATGGAGGCGAGGCGGCCACCGAACCTTTCTATAGTGCATTGCAATCTTATTTACCAATCCAAAGATATGAATTGAATGCATGCATATGTTTTTCGGATTGTTTTGTTTGCTCATTGAGCCATGATGTTTGCTCACCCTCTTGACGTCGAATATTTTTAGTTGATGATGCAGGTACCACTGTCGAAGATTATATGAGTGCTCCAGTGTACGGGCATGTTGCTGCAATGGAAGCCGAAGACTTAGTGGAGGATACGCATGATCCCTCATGTGAGTGCAACTCATGAGTATTCGATTAGATTTTTGTTTAAATTATTAAGGGAATGTAATTGATACCTTATTTATTTATGTCTTAGTTGATACAACAAAAACTTGATATTTTATTATGGTTATCATAGTTAGATTTCTCAGTTCATTACTATAAGACTTTCGCTATTGTGTTTTTATTCTGATTATGGTTGTGGATGTGTATGATTTTATTTTTAATGGACACAGCCTATTAGAGTTCCTAGTTGTACCATTGGTTTATTAGTGGTTCATCACACCGTTCTGAATGGTGCTGAATTGGGGTGTGACATGTTTAGTGATCATATCTTCCGTTCTTGACTCCCTCTCCTTCTCTTCAGGTACACTCTTTACTGTTTCAATTTTTAAAGCATTCTAAACTAGGTTTTTGTCCATTTACATCGTTTTCTTCAAATTAAACTTTTTTTAATCGTAAAAATTTAATTTTTATTGGGGAAAATTTTGAGTTTCTCGATAACCAACCGATGAAACTCAATTATTTTTTAGGGTTTTCGTCCATTGGGTGACTAATAGCGAAAGCCCTAAAAAATAATCGAGTTTCATCGGTTGGTTATCGAGAAACTCAAAATTTTCCATTTTTGACCTAATTTTCAAGGTTTTTCAAATTTATTGAAATTTCTTTAAATTTGATCTTTCTAAATTAAATTTCCAACTGTATGAGCCTTGCACGATGGTTTAGAACCTATATAAGTCCTCCTGCCCAAGTGTATGGGTGAAAAGTGAGGCTTTTGACCAATTTATGCCGTTATAATGCCAAAATTTTTGGGTTTTTCACCATTACTGATCTATTATTTGTTTTTTTTTTTTGTTTTGGCAGATAACATGGCTCGTACCAAGGTGCCTAGGGCTCTTGACCCAGTTCGATTCCAATCCAACGAGGCCGGAGCTCAGTATGCATGATATGCGCGTAGGAAAGTAGAGGGGGGTCGCTATGTGGACTTGGCTAGTCTAGGCTTGTTCAATGTGGAGGGGGCATTTGGTGATAGGGCTGGCTCCCTGTGATCACCTTTGACGCTTGTACCCGTTCGAATTTGGTGAGATAGTTCTATTGCAATCTACAGGTACTGGGGGATTGCAATGGCACAGAGAGGGGTAGGTAGCTCAGGATCACGAACTACGTCAAAGGGGTAGAGGTTTCCTTTGATTGTCAGTAGTTAGTTGATATTTTGGGCATATCAAATGATGGCCCTTTAGTGTACTGTGCTCCCAGGGAGCCCTAGTTCCTTTCCTTAGAGATGTGTGCTGAGATTGACAGTCAGCTTATCAGAGATGATCGTTGGGAGATAAAAGCGATCAACCTACGTCTAGAGCCTTGGGTGTACTGCAAGATCATCCAATACAACCTGATACCCCAGAGTGGACACTATGAGAGGATCTCCCAGTTGACCCAATATGTCCTCTACTGCATTTACACTAGGCAGCCTGTCTACCTACCTTACATTATCCTGAGGAAGATGATCCGTGCTACACTGCCTAGTCAGATAGGTAACTTGCCCTACGGATGTCTGATCACTACTCTGCTCACCCGCGTAGGTGATGATTTAGTGGATGAGAGGATTCAGGAGAAGACCTTCTCATCGGTTCTAAACTGGGAGGCCATTTGTAGGATGGGTATGCGGGATGCTCAGGTCAGTGATGATGAAAGGAACGCTCTGGTGTGTCCTCGTACTCGGGTAGAGGTAGCATATGCTGAGGCAACAGGAGCAGGGGACACGGGGGTGATGCTGATAAGAGGATCGCATGTATATGGATGTAGACGCTATACCTCCTCCATCACCTCTACATTCTACTGGAGCTGGTCCATCTTGGGCTCCTTCACACATAGCTGGTTCTTCACACCCACCATCTGATGATATGATGGGATTACTGCGTGAAATCAGGGATGCTCAGCGCATGACAGACCTTAGAGTGGGAGAGGTTCTAGATGCTCACTGTGCGTCTGATTAGCAGATGACCGAGTAGACAGCTAGTCTCCAGACGACCCAGACTCAGGTAGCCTGGTTGACTATAGTATATGCTGAGGACTACGACAGAGATCGCGAGGCACCTCCTCCTCCATCTCCTCCAGCTCGATGATGTATATTTTCATTTTATCTTTTTCTTTTGTACTACAGAGTAACTGTCCAGGTTGTAGACTATACTCTACTATGGATATGTATAAACGTACATTTTATTTGACGTATATAAAAGTTGTTTCTCCTTTTTATATATGCATTATTCCCTTTCTTAATTTTTATCTCAAACAACACAGGTGCTTACAGTGTGTACTTATTTAAGCTTTTAAATTTTGTCCTAACTCAGTTTACGAACCATTGTGGAAACATACTGGTTTAATAGACAGGGCCTGAGTGCTCTGATACCAGGTTGTCACACCCTAATTTGGTACTATTCAGAATGGTGTGATGAACTGCTAAATAACCAACGGTTCAACCAGGATCTCGAATAGACTGTGTCCGTTTGCTTAAACCATACACATCCACGACAATAATCAGAGTAAATACACAATAGCAAAAGTTTTTAAACTAATGAATTGAGAGTCTAACAATTATAAAATAATAAGTTATTTAATTATTCTCCATTGAGTAAGACATAAAATAAAATATTTAATCAATTACATCGTCTGTGTAAATTGAATAAAATTCTAATAAAAAACAAAAGAGTTACACTCGCATGATGAATCATGGGACTCCACCATAATTTCAGCGTCCATCGCCGCCGCATGTCCATACATAGGAGCATTCATATAGTCTTCAACCGTGGTACCTGCATCATCAACTAAATGCATTTGACGTCGAAGGGGTGTGCACACATCATGGCTTAGTGAGCAAACAAAACAATGAAACAAACATATGCATGTATTCAATTCATATCTTTGGTTTGGTACATATGTTTGCAATGTGCTATAGAAAGGTTCGGTGGCCGCCTCGCCTCTATACACAAGGTGTGTAAGCCCACCCAATGGATCAAACACCATTGTCCTCCACATCCACCCCACCATGGAATAGAGATAGAGCTAAAGTGCTTAGGACCGCATCGCATCACACTTCCCCTGATGCTCTTCCCATACTAACACGTAAGCCCCTGTTGGCGAGGGCTTGCAAATTGGGCTCGTAACTAACCAATCCTAATGTCAAACAGTGTATCCAAGGCCTCACCCCAGCATCCCTCAATACATCCATAGAGATAGAGCTAAGGCCCCCCGGTAGAGTCAAAGACTACATGGTCCGAGAACACTTCCCCTGATGCCCTACGATGTAATAGTTCTGCTTAGTTAATGGCGATATGGCAATGTCAGTGGACAAAACTTGAGTAGGGATATAGTTAAAGTGCTTAGGACCGCATCTTATCACACTTCCCCTGATGCCCCACTTGCATCAAGTACATTAACCACACACAAACATTAACATGACTATTCCTAGCATCATCATCATCATCATGTTGTAAATAACTGAATTAAATATGCATGAATAGTAATAACAGGAATAGTAGAGACATGTGATATGCACATTACAATCATACAATCATAGAATCATACATGGTATTGGATTCAATGAACAAAAACGGTTTACTATTAGCCAATTAGTTTAGGTCTTTTTCCCTCACCTATGATTGAGTGTAGATCCTCGTTCAATCTTTATGAATCACCTTTAAATCACTAGAAAATCCTAACAAGTCGATAAATTTTAATTAGAGCAGCCCCTAGGGTCGATTACTAATCGACCCTAGGGTGTAGGGTCGAATGTGGGGTCGATTACCAATCGACCCTACATGCGACCACACCCTCCCTGGGACTTCTCGAGGGCATGTGATCGATCCTGTGGTCTTGTAGGTCCATTCTATGATTGTTTAATGGCTCATAACTATGATTTCTACACACTTCCCATTGCCTATGATGATTACTTCCATGGATTCCTTTGGAACTCATCCATGGATGGATGATTTGGGTTTCTCTTAATCCTAACTTCCTCATAATCAATTCTAGGCTCCTACTTTATGAAGAGACTTACTTTCATACCTGAAGTTGGTTGAGATTCAGAAGTTTTTCTAAACTTCTCCTCTTCCTTAGCCTTTTCTTTAATTTTCATTCTCTTATTCTTTTCCTTCTCTTTCTCTTTTCTCACTTTCAATGAGGGTTCTAAAAGGAGTGAAAGAGGCTAAGAGACATCCTCCTGCCCAAGTGTATGGGTGAAAAGTGAGGCTTTTGACCAATTTATGCCGTTATAATGCCAAAAATTTTGGGTTTTTCACCATTACTGATCTATTATTTGTTTTTTTTTTTTTGTTTTGGCAGATAACATGGCTCGTACCAAGGTGCCTAGGGCTCATGACCCAATTCGTTTCCATTCTAACGAGGCCGGAGCTCAGTATGCATGATATGCGTGTAGGAAAGTAGAGGGGGTCGCTATGTGGACTTGGCTAGTCTAGGCTTGTTCAATGTGGAGGGGGCATTTGGTGATAGGGCTGGCTCCCTGTGATCACCTTTGATGCTTGTACCCGTTCGAATTTGGTGAGATAGTTCTATTGCAATCTCCAGGTACTGGGGGATTGCAATGACACAGATAGGGGTAGGTAGCTCAGGATCACGAACTACATCAAAGGGGTAGAGGTTTCCTTTGATTGTCAGTAGTTAGTTGATATTTTGGGCATATCAAATGATGGCCCTTTAGTGTACTGTGCTCCCAGGGAGCCCTAGTTCCTTTCCTTAGAGATGTGTGCTGAGATTGACAGTCAGCTTATCAGAGATGATCGTTGGGAGATGAAAGCGATCAACCTACATCTAGAGCCTTGGGTGTCTCGCAAGATCATCCAATACAACCCGATACCCCGCAGTGGACACTATGAGAGGATCTCCCAGTTGACCCAATATGTCCTCTACTGCATTTACACTAGGCAGCCTGTCTGCCTACCTTACATTATCCTGAGGAAGATGATCCGTGCTACACTGCCTAGTCAGATAGGTAACTTGCCATACGGATGTCTGATCACTACTCTGCTCACCCGCCTAGGTGATGATTTAGTGGATGAGAGGATTCAGGAGAAGACCTTCTCATCGGTTCTAAACTGGGAGGCCATTTGTAGGATGGGTATGCGGGATGCTCAGGTCAGTGATGATGAAAGGAACGCTCTGGTGTGTCCTCGTACTCGGGTAGAGGTAGCATATGCTGAGGCAACAGGAGCAGGGGACACGGGGGTGATGCTGATAAGAGGATCGCATGTATATGGATGTAGACGCTATACCTCCTCCATCACCTCTACATTCCTACCGGAGCTGGTCCATCTTGGGCTCCTTCACACATAGCTGGTTCTTCACACCCACCATCCGATGATATGATGGGATTACTGCGTGAAATCGGGGGATGCTCGGCGCATGACGGACCTTAGAGTGGGAGAGGTTCTAGATGCTCAGCGTGGCGCCTGATTAGCAGATGACCGAGTAGACAGCTAGTCTCCAGACGACCCAGACTCAGGTAGCCTGGTTGACTATAGTATATGCTGAGGACTACGACAGAAATCGCGAGGCACCTCCTCCTCCATCTCCTCCAGCTCCATGATGTATATTTTCATTTTATCTTTTTCTTTTGTACTACAGAGTAACTGTCCGGGTTGTAGACTATACTCTACTATGGATATGTATAAACGTACATTTTATTTGACGTATATAAAAGTTGTTTCTCCTTTTTATATATGCATTATTCCCTTTCTTAATTTTTATCTCAAACAACACAGGTGCTTACAGTGTGTACTTATTTAAGCTTTTAAATTTTGTCCTAACTCAGTTTACGAACCATTGTGGAAACATACCTGGTTTAATAGACAGGGGCCCGAGTGCTCGATACCAGGTTGTCACACCCTAATTTGGTACTATTCGGAATGGTGTGATGAACTGCTAAATAACCAACGGTTCAACCGGGATCTCGAATAGAGCGTGTCCGTTTGCTTAAACCATACACATCCACGACAATAATCAGAGTAAATACACAATAGCAAAAGTTTTTAAACTAATGAATTGAGAGTCTAACAATTATAAAATAATAAGTTATTTAATTATTCTCCATTGAGTAAGACATAAAATAAAATATTTAATCAATTACATCGTCTGTGTAAATTGAATAAAATTCTAATAAAAAACAAAAGAGTTACACTCGCATGATGAATCATGGGACTCCACCATAATTTCAGCGTCCATCGCCGCCGCATGTCCATACATAGGAGCATTCATATAGTCTTCAACCGTGGTACCTGCATCATCAACTAAATGCATTTGACGTCGAAGGGGTGTGCACACATCATGGCTTAGTGAGCAAACAAAACAATGAAACAAACATATGCATGTATTCAATTCATATCTTTGGTTTGGTACATATGTTTGCAATGTGCTATAGAAAGGTTCGGTGGCCGCCTCGCCTCTATACACAAGGTGTGTAAGCCCACCCAATGGATCAAACACCATTGTCCTCCACATCCACCCCACCATGGAATAGAGATAGAGCTAAAGTGCTTAGGACCGCATCGCATCACACTTCCCCTGATGCTCTTCCCATACTAACACGTAAGCCCCTGTTGGCGAGGGCTTATAAATTGGGCTCGTAACTAACCAATCCTAATGTCAAACAGTGTATCCAAGGCCTCACCCCAGCATCCCTCAATACATCCATAGAGATAGAGCTAAGGCCCCCCAGTAGAGTCAAAGACTACATGGTCCGAGAACACTTCCCCTGATGCCCTACGATGTAATAGTTCTGCTAAGTTAATGGCGATATGGCAATGTCAGTGGACAAGACTTGAGTAGGGATATAGTTAAAGTGCTTAGGACCGCATCTCATCACACTTCCCCTGATGCCCCACTCGCATCAAGTACATTAACCACATACAAACATTAACATGACTATTCCTAGCATCATCATCATCATCATGTTGTAAATAACTGAATTAAATATGCATGAATAGTAATAACAGGAATAGTAGAGACATGTGATATGCACATTACAATCATACAATCATAGAATCATACATGGTATTGGATTCAATGAACAAAAATGGTTTACTATTAGCCAATTAGTTTAGGTCTTTTTCCCTCACCTATGATTGAGTGTAGATCCTCGTTCAATCTTTATGAATCACCTTTAAATCACTAGAAAATCCTAACAAGTCGATAAATTTTAATTAGAGCAGCACCTAGGGTCGATTACTAATCGACCCTAGGGTGTAGGGTCGGATGTGGGGTCGGTTACCAATCGACCCTACATGCGACCACACCCTCCCTGGGACTTCCCGAGGGCATGTGATCGATCCTGTGGTCTTGTAGGTCCATTCTATGATTGTTTAATGGCTCATAACTATGATTTCTACACACTTCCCATTGCCTATGATGATTACTTCCATGGATTCCTTTGGAACTCATCCATGGATGGATGATTTGGGTTTCTCTTAATCCTAACTTCCTCATAATCAATTCTAGGCTCCTACTTTATGAAGAGACTTACTTTCATACCTGAAGTTGGTTGAGATTCAGAGGTTTTTCTAAACTTCTCCTCTTCCTTAGCCTTTTCTTTTATTTTCATTCTCTTCTTCTTTTCCTTCTCTTTCTCTTTTCTCACTTTCAATGAGGGTTCTAAAAGGAGTGAAAGAGGCTAAGGGACGTCCTATTGATAAAGGAAAACCCTCCAAAACAAGTCCCATTCAGTTTAGGAAAGAACCACTTGGAATTTGGAAAGTTTCCTAATTTACGGTTTCTGTCTGAAATCGTAGGGTCGGACATAGGGTCGCAGGATCTGTCTACGTTTTTCTAGTGATGCGACCCTACGACTAGAAAATCATAGGTTGGACTTCTATTGAGGTGGGGTCGACCCTACCTGTTTAAACATGCGACCCTACCCTCACATTTACGGTTTTTGGTTCTGACTTATGTCTTGTGATTTTCTTCATGCACTTGGTCCACTTGGCTCGACCATGATAAGTAGACCTGGTACAAGGTGGTAAGACCGGTTAGTTTGATACGGGTCTTATAACTCCCCCCTTCTTATTAAAAATTTCATCCTTGAAATTTGTACATACCTTCTGAGTTGGAAAGGTGAGGATATTGCTTCTGCATAGCATTCTCTTCTTCCCATGTGATCTCTTCGATATCTCAGCTCCTCCAGGTGACTTTAACATAATAACTGTCATGGTTATTGTGAGGACAAACATGGAAATCTTTAGAAGTCGCCACCTAGATTTAGGTTTAGGACCTTAAAAATGTGAAATCTCACCCCAAGGTAAGACTTCGATTGACTCATGACCCTTAGATTGGAATTCTGGTCCATCAGAGATTGGGTAAGCGTCAGGTTACGGTTATGGGAAGGGGTTAGGCACCCAAACCGCCCGATCGAAGTCGGTCTCCTATACCTTTCCTATGCTAGACTCTATTTGTTAAGCCAAACCAAACCAAGTGGTTTGATATCATTGAACCGAATCTGTATCCATTAGATTGCCTACGTATTACGGATTTATTCCGAAAATCAGGTTCACCATCGTAGTTCAGGTGTGATTAAAGTTTATGGATGTGATTTATGCTTGTGCATGATTAAGTTCATTGTTCAAGTTGAAGTTTATGCTTGAAAGGTTGAGAAATCCTATGGGTTAGGATCTGGATAGTCCATGTGGACTGATAGATAGTCCTAGTGGATCTAAGAATAACCCTATTTGGGTCAAAATATGGATAACCCATTCTGGGTCTGAATGTGGATAACCCTATGTGGGTCAAAAATGTGGATAAATATCCTAGTGGATCTATGGATAGTCCAAGTGGACTAAGATGTGGATCCGAATTTGGGTTTCTCCCAAATAGCCTACGTATCCTAGGGTTTGCCCTAGGAATCAGAATCTGCGTAGTTCGAGATTCTGGGTTGAAATGGGAATGGATATCCTAGCGGATCTATGGATAGTCCGAGTGGACTAAGGTAAATATCCTAGTGGATCTATGGATAGTCCAAGTGGACTAAGGTTTGGATAACCCTATTTGGGTTAAAATATGGGAGATATCCTAGTGGATCTATGGATAGTCCGAGTGGACTAAGGTGTGGATCCGAATTTGGGTTTCTCCTAAATGGCCTACGTATCCTAGGGTTTGACCTAGGAATCAGAATCCGCGTAGTTCGGGATTCTGGGTTGAAATGGGAATGGATATCCTAGCGGATCTATGGATAGTCCGAGTGGACTAAGGTAAATATCTTAGTGGATCTATGGATAGTCCAAGTGGACTAAGGTTTGGATAACCTTATTTGGGTTAAAATATGGGAGATATCCTAGTGGATCTATGGATAGTCCGAGTGGACTAAGGTGTGGATCCGAATTTGGGTTTCTCCTAAATGGCCTATGTATCCTAGGGTTTGACCTAGGAATCAGAATCCGCGTAGTTCAGGATTCTGGGTTGAAATGGGAATGGATATCCTAGCGGATCTATGGATAGTCCGAGTGGACTAAGGTAAATATCCTAGTGGATCTATGGTTAGTCCAAGTGGACTAAGGTTTGGATAACCCTAATTGGGTTAAAATATGGGAGATATCCTAGTGGATCTATGGATAGTCCGAGTGGACTAAGGTGTGGATCCGAATTTGGGTTTCTCCTAAATGGCCTACATATCCTAGGGTTTGACCTAGGAATCAGAATCCGCGTAGTTCGGGATTCTGGGTTGAAATGGGAATGGATATCCTGTTCTAGGTTAATGATTGAGAACCTATTCTAGGTTTAGGGTTTAGAACCTATTCTAGGTTTAGGGTTTGCCGAGGGGAAAATCATCCAAAATTACCCTTTTCATTCTAAATTCTAATTTTGGAAAGTTTGGCAAGGCATTCTCTTTCTTTATTAAGATTTTATCATTCCCATTATGCCCTTCCCAAGAATGTGGGTGCCTAAATACATGTCCCCACACGTACATTGTCTTCTAGAAGTGTGCATATATGGCAGTTTAACTAGGGTGTTGCATAAAATAAGTTATTGCCAAAAAATAGAATATTCTATCTAAATATGGCACATAAAACATTTATGACAAGAAATTCACATACAGTAAGATTGTTTAAAATCTTTCAAATATGGCATGTATTGAAAATAAGGCAAGAGCCTACATGATATGATCTAGTATGCAATTTTCTACCCTAATTGTTATTTCCATTCCATTTTAGGGTTTTCTACCCTAATTATTATTTTATTTCCATTTTTTAGGGTTTTATACCCTAATTGTTACATTCTTTCCATTTTAGGGTTTTTTACCCTAATTATTATTTTCTTTCCATCTTAGGGTTTATTTCCATTTTTTAGGGTTTTCTACCCTAATTGTTACATTCTTTCCATTTTAGGGTTTTCTACCCTAATTGTTATTTTATTTCCATTTTTTTAGGGTTTTCTACCCTAATTATTACTTTCTTTCCATTTTAGGGTTTTCTACCCTAATTATTATTTTCTTTCCATCTTAGGGTTTTCTACCCTAAATGTTACTTTCTTTCCATTTTAGGGTTTTATACCCTAAATGTTACTTTCTTTCCATTTTATGGTTTTCTACCCTAAATGTTACTTTTTTCCATTTTAGGGTTTTCTACCCTAATTATTATTTTATTTCCATCTTAATGTTTTCTACCCTAAATGTTACTTTCTTTCCGTTTTAGGGTTTTCTACCCTAATTATTATTTTATTTCCATTTTTTAGGGTTTTCTACCCTAACTGTTACTTTCTTTCCATTTTAGGGTTTTCTACCCTAATTATGGCAATAAGCAACCAACTATGGCAATGAGCATTCAAACATGGCAGTGTATCTAAAAAAAAACACTCATGATGAAAAATTCAATGGTATAAATCACTATTAATGGTAATCTAACCTTTCAAATGCTTTGAAATCAATCATGATGATAATCTAATGGTTTAGATGCATTTAAAACATTCATAGTGAAGATCCGATGATTCAGATTTAAGACACTTATAATAAAGATCCATTGGTTTGGATCAAGCATCAACATATCTAAAATCAATGGTCCAGATTTGCTAATTCAAACATCCAAGATCAATGACCCGATTTTATCATTAAAGCATCCAAGATCGATGGCCAAATTTTATCTCATAAAAATTCATAATTAGAGGCCATGATCAATCACTTAAGAAAAATCTAAATCAAAGGCTAGATCAATCACCTTAAGATTTCGAATCATATGGCTCACAATTGATCAAATTAAAATTCATTCAATATCAATGGCTCAAATTACATCCTCATCAGATTAACATCAATGACTCAAATCATATGACCATTTCATGGCATCATATGATCAAACAAAAATAATCATCCAAAAACTCAATTTCATGGGAGAGAAGATTAGGTGATAAATTTACGGATCAAGGGGGATTGCAATGGATATGGAGTAGCGAGTTGGGATAATAGCTGCAGGTGATAGGATGTTACAGTGGTACACCGAATCAGGTAAGTGAATGGTGGTATTGATAATAAAAAGAATGAAAGAGGAGAGGGTTAACCTAGTTTGTAGATCCCTGAACCTTCTGCTTTTCTTCTTCTCCTCTCTTCAGCTTTCTTTAGCTTTCCAAAACAAACCCAAAAAAAGTTTCCCCTTCTTTTCTCCCAAAACCCAAAGAAAAAACCCCCTAACAATGTTCTTTTACACTTTTTCTCTCCCTTCTCCCTTTTTTTCTCCCAAAACCTAGCCCCCAAGAGAAGCACACTTTCCTCCTTTTTCTCTCTTCATCCATCTTTTTCTCAAACTCTCTCATTCATTTGTATCCTTTTTTTTTCTCTCACTTCTCTCTTCTCCCTTTCTTTTCTCCCAAAACCGAGCCCCCCTAGAGAAGCTCACGTTTCCTCCTTTTTTCTCTCTTCCTCCCTTCTTTTTCTCCCAAAACCTAGCCCCAAAAGAAAAACCCTCTCTCATTCACGTTTTTTCCTTTTCTTCTATTCTCTTTTTCTCTCTCTTCTCCCTTCTTTTTCTCCCAAAACCTAGCCCCAAAAGAAAAACCCTCACTCATTCACGTTTTTTCCTTTTCTTTTCTCTCTCTTCTCCCTTTCTTTTCTCCCAAAACCGAGCCCCCTAGAGAAGCTCAAGTTTCCTCCTTTTTTCTCTCTTCTTCCCTTCTTTTTCTCCCAAAACCTAGCCCCAAAAGAAAAAACATCACTCATTCACGTTTTTTTCCTTTTCTTTTATTCTCTTTTGGAAATCCAAAAAATCTTTTTCTTTATCTTAGAAAAGCCCACGTTTTTTCCTCTTTCTTCTTTCCTTTTTTTTTTCCAACAAAATCTTTTTGGATTCCCTTAGAAAAGCTCACGTTTTTCCTCTTTCTTCTTTCCCTTTTTTTTCTCCAACAAAATCTTTTTGTTATAAGCCCACGTTTTTTCCTCTTTCTTCTTTTCTTTTTTTTTCCAACAAAATCTTTGGATTCCCTTAGAAAAGCTCACGTTTTTTCTCTCTCCCTCTTTCCTTTTTTTTTTCTCAAAATCTTTTGGATTTATCCCCAAAATCGAAATCCCCATTCTCTTCCACGTTTTTTCTCTCCCCTCTTTCCTTTTTCTTCTCAAAAATCTTTTGGATTATCTCCAAAATTGAAATCCCCCTTCACTTTCACGTTTCTCTCTCCCCTCTTCCCTTTTTCTTCTCAAAATCTTTTGGATTATCTCCAAAACCAAAATCCCCATTCTCTTTCACATTTTTTTCTCTCCCTTCTTTTCTTTTTCTTCTCAAAAATCTTTTGGATTATCATTTACATATAATAATATATATTATACACATATATTTAATAACATACATACATATATATATATATATATATATATATATATATATATATATATATATATATATATATATATATATATATATATATATATATATATATTATACAATATATATAATATATAAATATTATGCACATATGAACTGATTCGAAATGGGTTGAGACTGACTTAGGTTGACAACTGATATGGGTTGAGCTAGGTTAGACCAAAACTGGTTTGAACTGAGTTGACTGGACTGATTGGGATTAACTGGGTTTTCTCTCTTTGTCATTTCACGGGTCATTTCCACTGTCATCCCGCATGGAATTTTCCGATGGCCTCTATTCTAAATTTTTTGCATTCATTTTGTAGAACATTAAAAATGAGGAATATAGGAACTTGAATCACCTCATTTGGAAGTAAAATGGTCAACTTATGAATTTTTGAAGTTTAAGCGGATCAATTATCGATAATTTGGCTGACCATTCTGCATAAGATCCTTCGGAGGCTTTTACTGAAAATATTTTACGTCCACTTTGTAGAGCACTAAAAATGGAACATAATGAGACTGGAATCACCTGAATCCGATGTAGAACGGAAAAGATATGCAGTTTTGAAGTTCTGACGATAATTTTGTATGCAAGCTTGCATGGGACCCACTGGTGACTTCTACCAGGGACTTTTTACGTCCACTTTGTAGAACATCATGAATGAAGAATAATGGTCTTGGAATCATCTGAATCCGATGTCGGATGATCAAGATATGATGATTTGAAATTCAAACGATCCGACTTAGGATAATTTGCATGAAGGCCCCTGGGATTATTTATAATAATTTCAGAAACCTCCAGTATATGTATCATCCGACTAAAATGGTCATATCTTCCTCATTTGATATCGGAATTGAGCAATTTTGGTCTCGTTTCGAAGATAATTTCATGACCTATGCATCTATGCAGATAATAGCCCATGATCCTGCTGTGGGGATCAGTGCAGAATTACAAATCTTTGGGTTAAAGGTCAGAAACTTGCGATATTGGTTCACTTATGCCGAGGGTGGAAAAAATGGGGTGCTTATAGATGCCCCTCTTTAGCCGAGATTGTTATTAGTTGAAGGCTAAAGATAAAAGAACCACATTTTTGGGGTATGAGTGATATTGTTTATTGGGCTGCACTTAGGGTAATTCTTCCTAAACTGCCTACGTATTCTAAGGGTGTCCTAGAAATCAAGCCCAGAACGTAGTTCGACTGGCAAGAAGGTTTTCTCTTCTTGGAAGATTGGTGACTGCTTTTCTTGTATGAAGCTAGGCTGTGAATACAAGGCTCATTTGTAGGCTGGGAACCTCTTCTTGCCGAGGTGGAACTCATGATGCAAGGTACGTAAGGGCTTGACCCGACTTGATCCATTTGTAGGCTGATAAACCTCTTCTTGTATGAAGCTAGGCTGTGAATACAAGGCTCATTTGTAGGCTGGGAACCTCTCTTTGCTGAGATGGAACTCAATGCAAGGTATGTGCGGGCTTGGACCCGGCTTGATCCATTTGTAGGCTGATAAACCTCTTCTTGTACGAAGCTAGGCTGTGAATACAAGACTCATTTGTAGGCTGGGAACCTCTTCTTGCTGAGATGGAACTCAATGCAAGGTATGTGCGGGCTTGGACCCGGCTTGATCCATTTGTAGGCTGATAAACCTCTTCTTGTATGGAGCTAGGCTGTGAATACAAGGCTGATTGCATGAGCTTGCTTGGATTTGATTTGTTTGGATGGAAGACTTGATGTCTTCTCTTTGATTGAACTGAGGCTCTTTTGATTGAGGTTTTGAGATTGATTTTCTGAATAAGCTAGGGCTCTGCACTTGATTCACTTATAGGCTGAGATTGACTTGATCTTTGAATGACCTAGGGCTCTACATTTGCTTCACTAATAGGCTGAGATTGACTTGATCTTTGAATGAGCTAGGGCTCTGCATTCACTTATAGGCTGAGATTGACTTAATCTTTGAATGAGCTAGGGCTCTACATTTGATTCATTGATAATCTGAGATTGATTTGATCTTTGGATGTGCTAGGGCTCTACATTTGATTTACTTATAGACTGAGATTGATTTGAAATTTGGATGAGCTAGGGCTTTGCATTTGATTCACTAATAATCTAAGATTGATTTGATCTTTGGATGAGCTAGGGCTCTACATTTGATTCTGTAATGAGTAAGAACTCAGAAGGTCACTTTTAGGGTGAGGAATTTGCTATTGATTCTGAAATGAGCAAGAACCCATAAGGTCACTTATAGGGTGATACTGAATGACTCATCTTGGCAGTTCCTACCAGCTTTGGACCTTCGGGATTGAAAATAGGAATATCCTTCTTGGAAGCTCTATGGCTATGAACCTTTAGGATGCTTGAAAGTGACCCATACAGGAAGGCTTTGTTGACTTTGAACCGTTAGGGTTGGAATCTGACCCATCTTGGAAGTCTATTGACTTTGAACCTATAGAGTGCTGGACATATTTGAAATGATGGTGAATTCCTTGGCAGTTTTTCAAGTTTTTTTTTGCTCCTGCTTTATTGGTGAAGGCACAAAACATGACATCAATGGAAATGGTGTCATGGACTTCACTGGCATGATACCTAGATTTGAAATTTTCCATTTATGATCTGGTACTGAAAGTTTGACTCAATTTCAGCATGGTAGGGATGACTTGGTTACTCCCTTTGAAGGGTTCCATGTAATTTGAAGGTGATGATTTTCTTCAGCCAACATTGGTGTTATTGGATTTTGGATTGAAAGAAACTCTAGTGAGGATTTTGGACAAGAATGAGGGGACCTTGACAGTCTTAACCAAAGTGACTTTATTGATTGACCATGGTGTTAAACTGTCAAGGGACATCTGGTCAACTAAGTTCTTTGATTGTGCATTATGGTAGAACAAATTGGTAGAATAGCCAAAAGGCGATGAAATGTGACATGGGTTTGGCCCTCAATCTAGGCTCATGAAAAGCTCAGGGCATTGCAACATTGTTGTGCCAATTTTGAAAGATGAATGAACCATGGCCCCAAAGTAGGCACGAGGAGCAAAGGATTTGAAGTGTTCCTTCAGAGAATTTGGTGACCAACTCCTAACAGGTGAGTGACCACGTTGGATCTTCTTCATCAACAGGATTGGGAGAACTGAGAAATTAGTAAAAAACCAACTTGGACGGACCTACTTCTATTAACTAGGAAAGTCAGTGACTTCAGACTAGACAATGGATCCTAGATGTAATGCTCATGATCAAGTTCAATTTCCCGACATAGGGTATATCTATGACCTAGTGTCTGGATGTTGTGACAGACCACTACTGTAGTGTGCTAGGGCACAGGCAATCTAATAGAGTTAGAACTAGGTTGAATCTGGATTGCATCCAGAATTTGACCATGCTTCTGAGGTCAAGGGAAGATTGATAGATTGATTGCAGAAAATGATTTCTTAGATAAATCCTTGTTGAATCTTGAAAAATGAGGGAGCTGATGATGAATTTGGCTACATCTGTAACCAGGCCATGAGAATTTGTTCTCTCCCTAACATGACCAAAGGATTTGAAGATAGAATTCTGTTGAAAGGCAATGCTACGGAGCCCAACAGATGATGGTTTGTTCAACTCCTTCGAGTATGATTCACTGGAGAGCAAGAGGGGTTCATTTCCTTATGGAGGGTAGACTGGGTATGACACTTGTCTACATGAACCACTGAATTTTTCTATGTAGGGTCAATGAGGGCAATGCTTTAGGGTTGCATCAGGTCGCCTATCCCCACTGAGGTATTATGGGTTGCCCATTGAGGTTTCTCGGGTTGCCTTTCCCTGCCAAGGTTTCATTTCTTCCCTTTATTTTTTCCATTTTCTTCTTTTTGCAAACCCCATCTTGGGTTGAATAAAGAGTCCTGATCTAGTGAGGATATTGTCAAAATTATGGTCCTATCCAATGGTCTGAAACCCTTAGGGGAAATCTGAATGGCATGACATTCATAACAAATGGGTAGCCTCGCCCCACTGTTTAAGTTGACACCTACACGTATTGATAGGCGGGCAGCTTTTTGAATCATCACTAAAAGCGATCTTAGGGAAATGCAGTCCCACACCAAAATTAAAAATGGTGCCAAATTATGTTTTCCTTTCTTGGAGATGTTCAGATGGAACACGTGTCCCAATAAGCTATATCGAGATTCCGAATCAGTCACGATCATATCTGGGCCTGAAACCTTTAGGTTTGTTGACAAGTATTGATGTTGAAGGTCCAAGATGACTGATGTGAAACTGTCCACATGGGTCTACCATTGGGAGAGTATTTGGTTATTTATGTAGAATGAGTTTATCTTACCGAGAAGATCCCATTTTATTGGCTTGAAAAATGAAGGGCTTATAGGAACCTTGGGAAGCCGTCGGATGTAATGAACGACAGATGAGAGTTCCAGCCAGATTCACGAATTTGTACATAAGATAAGACATGATCATGAGATACAATGCCATAAAAATTGATAATCAAAAGAAGGGCTTGTGATAGAGACTCCTTGGAAGGCCGTTAGATTGATAGACGGGAAAGAGAGTCTAATGCCGATGAGAAATCTTTCTCTGATGATGAAGAAGTGATGAGATCGTCTCCTGTAAAGGTGGGATGTAATTGGCCAAAATCAAAAGTTCGGTCCAACATGCTGTGAATCTCGAAGAATGATCGCACTTGCTTTCAGGCTTTAGTTGGAACTACCATCTTCTTGAAGTGAGAGGGACAATTGGTTTACTGTCGAGCTCCAATGCCATTCAACATCTTACTATTTCCTTTTCTTTTTTTTTTCTTTTTTCTTTTCTTTTTTTTTTTTTGGATGTGAAGGCCATATAATGCAGTGCTTCGCTTGATCGCAAAATTGAATCCTGACTTTCAATATTGGATTTGAATCTTCTTCTTCCAAATATTTCCAATCAGATAGAGCATCTTTGCCCCCGTTAGTACTCTGATCTTTTGTAAACTTTATGAACATTTGTGACTGCTCATATAGTATCTGATTTTATCTGAATGGTGAATCCGTATGCTATCCTCCGGAAGTTAATCATCACCTTCTATCTGATATGACTGCCTTCCCATTATTGATGTAGATAAAACATAGGCTTGAATTTTTATTTTTTTTTGGGTATCCCAATGACCTCATTCTTTGATTTTGAGATTGATCATTCATCATGTATCTCTTGCTTGCAGATGATGTACTTTGTAAGAACTTTGGTATTTCAATCTTCTTGGTGGCACATCTGTCCTCCACTCATTTTTACTGATTGGCTGACCTGTTGATAAGATCTGTTATTATGTAATGCTTTCCTTAGAATCTTTTCACAGATAGAACAAATGGCAGCTTCTCCAATACATGTTTCTTGAGACTACTCTTGTGTCTCCCGATTAATCATTTAAAGCTTTCCCAGACGGGTTAGACCTTTCTTTCTCAAGAGGCCGGGTGGCATAGAAGTTCAGGAGATGGCTCATCATTTCAATCATCTTCAGAGTCGGAATTGATTGCGCACGTAAAATAGGAGGATGTATGAAATTGGGAGGAAATGTATGGAAGAGACAAGGCACAGAGTTTGAAATCCCAAACGGGGTGATTTTCTTTTACTTGCACAGCAGATTGGACTAGACTTGTCAACAAGCATATTGATCTTGGACCCAGACATGGATGACCTATCAAATACCGATAATAGAAAGTTGAAACAACAAGTTTGTCCAAGCGGCTCCAGTTGGGCATAACGCCTTCGACGACCACCTTCAGTCGTTGCGGGAATAAGTCTTCCTTCAGATCTCTAATAGCAGGACTCATCATGCCCCTCTATCAATAGGTGCAAGATACCTACCTTTTCCATCTTTTTTTTTAGTTTGGGATCCATTCAAAATCGGAATATTGCTTTTTAAGCTCAAGGTTACTCTGGTTCATGCCCCAGTTCGGGGTTTGATGGATTCATCAATGGACCACTTCTAGTTGAGTTCAAAATCATTCTAGCTTATGCGCCAGCTTATGGAGCAAGGGGTATTGCCATTGCACTACACCATTTTGAATCCAAGATTGGACTAATTTATACCTTGGCTTGGGGGGTTTAATGGATTTCTTTGTTAGACCACTCTCAGTTTGGGTCTAAGGTCAATTTGGTCCATGCCCCAGTTTAGGGCATAATGGCTTTCCTCATTAGACCACATTCAATTTAGGTCCAAGGTCAATCTAGTTCATGCCCCAGTTTATGGGTTAAGGGTTTCATCATTGGACCATTCCCTAGCTATGATTCTGGTTCCTATCCTAGCCTGGGGCATATCGGATCTCATCTTTGGTCAACCCTACTGCTCAGAAAAATTCCATTCCCTCTCTTTGAACAATGAGAAATATGAGGGCAACTATTTGGATTCTGGCATTTCCTTGGCTAATGGGGCAAAAATTCCCATGATGGAATAGCACTACTATAGCTGAAGGTTCATGATTTCTGATGACTCCAGGATCTGGAACTGATCTTTATTGACAGGCAATGAGGAATGCTTCACATTCGTCATTCCTGACGAGCAATCCTAACTTGTAGCACTGGGCTATGATGGACATCGATCGGGCTCTAATTGATAGAGCCAGAGATTGATTTTGAATCGGTCTCCGATTGATAGAGACAAGGTTAGCTTTGAACTAGTCTCTAATTGATAGAGATCAAGATTGACTTTGAGAGAGATCAAGATTGACTTTGAGTTGGTCTCTGATTGATAGAGATCAAGATTGACTTTGAATTGGTCTCTGATTGATAGAGATCAAGATTGACTTTGAGTTGGTCTCTGATTGATAGAGATCAAGATTGACTTTGAGTTGGTCTCTGATTGATAAAGATCAAGATTGACTTTGAGTTGGTCTCCGATTGATAGAGATCAAGATTGACTTTGAATTGGTCTCTGATTGATAGAGATCAAGATTGACTTTGAATTGGTCTCTGATTCATAGAGATCAAGATTGACTTTGAATTGGTCTCTGATTCATAGAGATCAAGATTGACTTTGAATTGGTCTCTGATTTATAGAGATCAAGATTGACATTGAATTGGTCTCTAATTGATAGAAACCAAGATTGACTTTGAATTGATCTCTGATTGATGGAGATCAAGATTGACTTTGAATTGATCTTTGATTGATAGAGATCAAGATTGACTCTGAATTGATCTCTGATTGATAGAGATCAAGATTGACAGTCATGGACCGGGCTCTAGTTGCTAGAGGCAAGGATTGCTTGAGTTGGGCTCCGATTGATAGAGGCCAAGGATGACAATCATGGATTGGACTCTAATTGCTAGAGATGATGGAATGACTGAAATTCTCTTTGATTCCTTTATGAAGTGGAACTTGGACCAAAGGTAATGATTGAACAGGCCTAGAGGCTAACTCATGCTCACATTGAGTTCATATGAATGAAACCTTTCTTAGTTCCGACATGAATCAGAACCTGAACTGGAGTTGACGGTTGGACAAGCCTAGGGGCTGATTAAATTCAAATGAATGGAACTCTTCTTAGTTCCAACATGAATCAGAACTTAAACCACAGTTGATGGTTGGATAAGCCTAGTGGCTAATTGAATTCAAATGAATGTAACTCTTCTTAATTCCAACATGAATCATAACTTAAACCATAGTTGATGGTTGGATAAGCCTAGTGGCTAATTAAATTCAGATGAATGGAACTTTTTCTAGTTCCGACATGAATCGGAACCCTAACCAAAATTGATGGTTGGATAAGCCTAGTGGCTAATTGAATTAAGATGAATGGAACTTTTCCTAGTTCCTGACATGAATCAGAATCCTAAACAAAGTTGATGGTTGGATAAGCCTAGTGGTTAATTGAATTCAGATGAATGGAACTTTTCCTAGTTCCAACATGAACCAGAACCTAAATAGGTGGTGAAAGGTGAAAAAAAACCTAGGGGCTGAATGCCTCCTCCATTTTAACATGATCTGGGAGTGATGATTGAACCTGCCTAGGGGTTAAAACCTTCTTCAATTCTGAGATGAACCAGAAATGGTGGTTGAATCTGGGGTTGAATATTTTTTTGATTCTGAGATGAACTGGATGTGATTGAATCTGCCTAGGGGCTGAATCTTTCCTTAATTCTAGATAACCGAAATGATGATTGGACCTGCCTAGGGGCTGAATCTTTCCTTCAGTTCTGAGATGAACCAAAAATGGTGGTTGGACCTGCCTAGGGGCTGAATATTTTTTTGATTCTGAAATGAACTGGATGATGATTGGATCTGCCTAGGGGCTGAATCTTTCCTTAATTCTGGATGAACTGAAATGATGATTGGACCTGCCTAGGGGCTAAATCTTTCCTTCAGTTCTGAGATGAACCAGAAATGGTGGTTGGACCTACCTAAGGGCTGAATATTTTTTTGATTCTGAGATGAACTGGATGTGATTGAATCTTCCTAGGGGCTAAATCTTTCCTTAATTCTGGATGAATCGAAATAATGATTGGACCTGCCCAGGGGCTGAAATCTTTCCTTAATTCAAAGGTGAATAGGGAATATTGATTAGATTTGCCGAGGGGCTGAATCTTTTCTTAAGTCAGAGGTGAATCGAGAACGATAATTGGATTTGCCTAGGGGCTGAATCTTTCCTTAATTCAAGGGTGAATCAAGAACTATGATTGGATTTGCCTAGGGGCTGAATCTTTCCGTGATCATGAGATGAATTGAGAACAGTGATTGGATTTGCCTAGGGCCGAATCTTTCCTTAATTCAAAGGTGAATCAAGAACTATGATTGGATTTGCCTAGGGGCTGAATCATTCCTTAATTCAAGGGAGAATCAAGAACTATGATTGGATTTGCCTAGGGGCTAAATCTTTCCTTGATTATGAGATGAATTGAGAACAGTGATTGGATTTGCCTAGGGGCTGAATCTTTCCTTAATTCAAAGGTGAATCAAGAACTATGATTGGATTTGCCTAGAGGCTGAGTCTTTCCTTAATTATAAGGTACATTGAGAACTATGATTGGATTTGCCTAGGGGCTGAATCTTTCCTTCTTTCTTACAAAATTTGATGTTCAATCAAGATCTAGATTCATGACTTCCATTGATTTATTTAGAAAGATAATATGGATGGATCTCAAGGTGGGAGATCAAGACAATTCCCTAATTGTGGGGGCCTCTCACCCTAAAAGGGTAGATATGGTTGCAGTTTGATTCCCAATGGAGGGATATCGAGATTCTAGACATCTAGAGGAGTGGAAAAAGTCACATGCACAATCAAAGATGACTTAACCAAACAAAGTTAGCTCCCTCATAAGGGCGATTGGGTAAACATTATCCGAGTCAATTTAATTGAATTTGATTATCCCATGTGTTTAGTCTTGGGACCTCGTGATTCCAAAATGGATAATCAGTGGTACCAAGATCTGGCCAATTGGATTACCAAATTCGATGAAATTGAAATGGATATATTAATCCGTCGTCCTTATTAGGGATGATTAGCAAAAGCGGTTCATAGATGAACAAACTAGTAAATTTCTTCTTGACCATGGTATCTAAGTCTTGACAGGGATTTTCTACTCATTTTTTGAAATCGACGTGTTAACAATGAGAGATTCGACACATCGAGCTTACTTAATGGAGGGTGTATAGTGACCGTCTACTATGATGTAGAACAAGTGTATACATCCCTCATACTCCCAATGGGTGAGAGTTCAAGATGCTCATCGTATAGATTCTAACATGTTGACCAATCGAGGACAAAAATGGGCAGAACTTCGACGTCTCGAACATGGATGTCATGGTTAAGCCGATTTTACCGGGTCGGTTCAGAGATGAACCAAAAAATAACAAACATTGGGCTACAATCTGGGTTAGGACAAAAAAGGCCACCTTGACGAGGATGGGATAACCTATCACTGAATGCTCGATGAATAATGGACCCCCAATCCCTTTATATACTATGTTGCAAGGATCCAAGCGACGTGGAGTAGCATAACACATTCTCAGGCGGACCCAAGAAACGCTCGTTAGAGGCTGCTCGCCGGTCGTGGTCTCACAAAGTACAGGCCAAGGCTGTGTGTTTCGTCTAGCGGGCTGCCCCATATGCATGGGACCCGGTTCGGCTACTCGCACGAATGTGTGACAGAACCCATTCCCCCCAAAGCAATAATATACAAGCATAAATATAGTATCTTAAAATCTAGCATCCAATTCACACAAGGAAAGTTTTCATTTAGGAGTTTGACATTTATATCCCCAGTGGAGTCGCCACTGTGAGGACAAAGATGGAAATCTTTAGAAGTCGCAACCTAGATTTAGGTCTAGGACCTTAAAAATGTGAAATCTCACCCCAAGGTAAGACTTCGATTGACTCATGACCCTTAGATTGGAATTCTGGTCCATCAGAGATTGGGTAAGCATCAAGTTATGATTATGGGAAGGGGTTAGGCACCCAAACCGCCCGATCGAAGTCGATCTCCTATACCTTTCCTATGCTAGACTCTATTTGTTAAGTCAAACCAATCCAAGTGGTTTGATATCATTGAACCGAATCTGTATCCATCAGATTGCCTACGTATTACGGATTTATTTCAAAAATCAGGTTCACCATCGTAGTTCAGGAGTGATTAAAGTTTATGGATGTGATTTATGCTTGTGCATGATTATGTTCATTGTTCAAGTTGAAGTTTATGCTTGAAAGGTTGAGAAATCCTATGGGTTAGGATCCGGATAGTCCATGTGGACTGATAGATAGTCCTAGTGGATCTAAGAATAACCCTATTTGGGTCAAAATATGGATAACCCATTCTGGGTCTGAATGTGGATAACCCTATGTGGGTAAAAAATGTGGATAAATATCCTAGTGGATTTATGGATAGTCCAAATGGACTAAGATGTGGATCCGAATTTGGGTTTCTCCCAAAGAGCCTACGTATCCTAGGGTTTGCCCTAGGAATCAGAATCCGCGTAGTTCGGGATTCTGGGTTGAAATGGGAATGGATATGCTAACGGATCTATGGATAGTCCGAGTGGACTAAGGTAAATATCCTAGTGAATCTATGGATAGTCCAAGTGGACTAAGGTTTGGATAACCCTATTTGGGTTAAAATATGGGATATATCCTAGTGGATCTATGGATAGTCCGAGTGGACTAAGATGTGGATCCGAATTTGGGTTTCTCCTAAATGGCCTCGACCTGGGTTGACCAGAGGAATTCGGGGTGGTGGGGGTTGGGGGGTGGAGGGGGGAAGGGATTTCCTAGGGGATTTGGGGATGGGGGGGGGGGGTAAGGGATATTTTGGGGGGTGAGGGGTGGTGGGGGGGGGGGGGGGGGGGGGACCCTGGGGGGGGGGGGGGGGTATCTTAGTGGTTTTGGATAGTCCGAGTGGACTAAGGTGTGGATCCGAATTTGGGTTTCTCCTAAATGGCCTACGTATCCTAGGGTTTGACCTAGGAATCAGAATCCGCGTAGTTCGGGATTCTGGGTTGAAATGGGAATGGATATCCTGTTCTAGGTTAATGATTGAGAACCCTATTCTAGGTTTAGGGTTTAGAACCTATTCTAGGTTTAGGGTTTTCCAAGGGGCAAATCATCCTAAATTACCATTTTCATTCTGAATTCTAATTTTGGAATGTTTGGCAAGGCATTCTCTTTCTTTATTAAGATTTTATCATTCCCATTATGCCCTTCCCAAGAATGTGGATACCTAAATGCACGTCCCCACACCTACATTGTCTTCTAGAAGTGTGCATATATGGCAGTTTAACTAGGGTGTTGCATAATAAGTTATTCCCAAAAAATAGAATATTCTATCTAAATATGGCACATAAAACATTTATGACAAGAAATTCATATACAGTAAGATTGTTTAAAATCTTTCAAATATGGCATGTATTGAAAATAAGGCAAGAGCCTACATGACATGATCTAGTATGCAATTTTCTACCCTAATTGTTATTTTCTTTCCATTTTAGGATTTTCTACCCTAATTATTATTTTATTTCCATTTTTTAGGGTTTTCTACCCTAATTGTTATATTCTTTCCATTTTAGGGTTTTCTACCCTAATTATTATTTTATTTCCATTTTTTAGGGTTTTCTACCCTAATTGTTACTTTCTTTCTATTTTAGGGTTTTCTACCCTAATTATTATTTTCTTTCCAAGTTAGGGTTTTCTACCCTAAATGTTACTTTCTTTCCATTTTAGGGTTTTTTACCCTAATTATTATTTTATTTCCATTTTTTAGGGTTTTCTACCCTAATTGTTACATTCTTTCCATTTTAGGGTTTTCTACCCTAATTGTTATTTTATTTCCATTTTTTAGGGTTTTCTACCCTAATTGTTACTTTCTTTCCATTTTAGGATTTTCTACCCTAATTATTATTTTCTTTCCATCTTAGGGTTTTCTACCCTAAATGTTATTTTCTTTCCATTTTAAGGTTTTCTACCATAAATGTTACTTTCTTTCCATTTTAGGGTTTCTACCCTAAATGTTACTTTCTTTCCATTTTAGGATTGTCTACCCTAATTATTATTTTATTTTCATCTTAGGGTTTTCTACCCTAAATGTCATTTTCTTTCCATTTTAGGGTTTTCTACCCTAATTATTATTTTATTTCCATTTTTTAGGGTTTTCTACCCTAACTGTTACTTTCTTTCCATTTTAAGGTTTTCTACCCTAATTATGGCAATAAGCATCCAACTATGGCAATGAGCATTCAAACATGACAGTGTATCTAAAAAAAAAACACTCATGATGAAAAATTCAATGGTATAAATCACTATTAATGATAATCTAACCGTTCAGATGCATTGAAATCAATCATGATGATAATCTAATGGTTTAGATGCATTTAAAACATTCATAGTGAAGATCCGACGATTCAGATTTATTTAAGACACTCATAATAAAGATCCATTGGTTTGGATCAAGCATCAACATATCTAAAATCAATGGTCCAGATTTGCTAATTTAAACATCCAAGAACAATGACCTGATTTTATCATTAAAGTATCCGAGATCTATGGCCAAATTTTATCTCATAAAAATTCATAATCAGAGGCCATGATCAATTACTTAAGAAAAATCTAAATCAAAGGCTAGATCAACCACCTTAAGATTTCGAATCATATGGCTCACAATTGATCAAATTAAAATTCATTCAATATCAATGGCTCAAATTACATCCTCATCAGATTAACATCAATGACTCAAATCATATGACCATTTCATGGCTTCATATGATCAAACAAAAATAATCATCCAAAAACTCAATTTCATGGGAGAGAAGATTAGGTGATAAATTTACGGATCAAGGGGGATTGCAATGGATATGGAGTAGTGAGTTGGGATAACAACTGCAGGTGATAGGATGTTACAGTGGTACACCGAATCAGGTAAGTGAATGGTGGTATTGATAATAAAAAGAATGAAAGAGGAGAGGGTTTACCTGGTTTGTAGATCCCTGAACCTTCTGCTCTTCTTCTTCTCCTCTCTTCAGCTTTCTTTAGCTTTCGGATTCACAAAACCGAACCCCCCTAAGAAAGCCACGTTTCCTCCCTTCTTTTTCTCCCAAAACCTAGCCCCAAAAGAAAAAACCCTCTCTCATTCACGTTTTTTTCTTTTCTTTTATTCTCTTTTTCTCTCTCTTCTCCCTTTCTTTTCTCCCAAAACCGAGCCCCCCTAGAGAAGCTCACGTTTCCTCCTTTTTCTCTCTTCCTCCCTTCTTTTCTCCCAAAACCTAGCCCCGAAAAAACCCTCTCTCATTCACGTTTTCCTTTTCTTTTATTCTCTTTTTCTCTCTCTTCTCCCTTTCTTTCTCCCAAAACCGAGCCCCCTAGAGAAGCTCACGTTTCCTCCTTTTTCTCTCTTCCTCCCTTCTTTTCTCCCAAAACCTAGCCCCCGAAGAAAAACCCCTCTCTCATTCACGTTTTCCTTTTCTTTTATTCTCTTTTTCTCTCTCTTCTCCCTTTCTTTTCTTCCAAAACCGAGCCCCCCTAGAGAAGCTCACGTTTTCTCCTTTTTTCTCTCTTCCTCCCTTCTTTTTCTCCCAAAACCTAGCCCCAAAAGAAAAACCCTCTCTCATTCACGTTTTTTCCTTTTCTTTTATTCTCTTTTTCTCTCTCTTCTCCCTTCTTTTTCTCCCAAAACCTAGCCCCAAAAGAAAAACCCTCACACATTCACATTTTTTCCTTTTCTTTTCTCTCTCTTCTCCCTTTCTTTTCTCCCAAAACCGAGCCCCCCTAGAGAAGCTCACGTTTCCTCCCTTTTTCTCTCTTCTTCCCTTCTTTTTCTCCCAAAACCTAGCCCCAAAAGAAAAAACCTCACTCATTTACGTTTTTTCCTTTTCTTTTATTCTCTTTTGGAAATCCAAAAAATCTTTTTCTTTATCTTAGAAAAGCCCACGTTTTTTCCTCTTTCTTCTTTCCTTTTTTTTTTCCAACAAAATCTTTTTGGATTCCCTTAGAAAAGCTCACGTTTTTCCTCTTTCTTATTTCCCTTTTTTTTCTCCAACAAAATCTTTTTGTTTATCTTAGGAAAGCCCACGTTTTTTCTTCTTTCTTCTTTTCTTTTTATTTTCCAACAAAATCTTTTGGATTCCCTTAGAAAAGCTCATGTTTTTCCTCTCTCCCTCTTCCTTTTTTTTTTTTTCAAAATCTTTTGGATTTATCCCCAAAATCGAAATCCCCATTCTCTTCCACGTTTTTTCTCTGCCCTCTTTCCTTTTTCTTTTCAAAAATCTTTTGGATTATCTCCAAAATTGAAATCCCCCTTCATTTTCACATTTCTCTCTCTCCTCTTCCCTTTTTCTTCTCAAAATCTTTTGGATTATCTCCAAAACCAAAATCCCCATTCTCTTTCACATTTTTTCTCTCCCTTCTTTTCTTTTTCTTCTCAAAAATCTTTTGGATTATCATTTACATATAATAATATATATTATACACATATATTTAATAACATACATATATATATATATATATATATATATATATATATATATATATATATATATATTATACAATATATATAATATATAAATATTATGCACATATGAACTGATTCGAAATGGGTTGAGACTGACTTAGGTTGACAACTGATATGGGTTGAGCTAGGTTAGACCAAAACTGGTTTGAACTATGTTGACTGGACTGATTGGGATTAACTGGGTTTTCTCTCCTTGTCATTTCACGGGTCATTTTCGTTGTCATCCCGCATGGAATTTTCCGATGGCCTCTATTCCAAATTTTTTTCGTTCATTTTGTAGAACATTAAAAATGAGGAATATAGGAACTTGAATCACTTCATTTGGAAGTAAAATGGTCAACTTATGAATTTTTGAAGTTTAAGCGGACCAATTATCGATAATTTGGCTGACCATTCTGCATGAGATCCTTCGGAGGCTTTTACCGGAAATATTTTACGTCCACTTTGTAGAGCACTAAAAATGGAACATAATGAGACTGGAATCACCTGAATCCAATGTAGAACGGATAAGATATGTAGCTTTGAAGTTCTGACGATAATTTTGTATGCAAGCTTGCATGGGACCCACTGGTGACTTCTACCAGGGATTTTTTACGTCCACTTTGTAGAACATCATGAATGAAGAATAATGGTCTTGGAATCATCTGAATCCGATGTAGAATGGGAAAGATATGAAGCTTTGAAGTTCTAATGATCATTTTGCATGCAATTTTGCATGGGACCCACTGGTGACTTCTACCCGAGATTTTTTACGTCCACTTTGTAGTACATCATGAATGAAGAATAATGGTCTTGGAATCATCTGAATCCGATATCAGATGATCAAGATACGATGATTTGAAATTCAAACGATCCGACTTAGGGTAATTTGCATGAAGGCCCCTGGGATTATTTATAATAATTTCAGAAACCTCCCGTATATGTATCATCCGACTAAAATGGTCATATCTTCCTCATTTGATATCGGAATTGAGCAATTTTGGTCTCGTTTCGAAGATAATTCCATGACCTATCCATCTATGCAGATATTAGCCCATGATCCTGCTGTGGGGATCAGTGGAGAATTACAAATCTTTGGGTTAAAGGTCAGAAACCTGCCATATTGGTTCACTTATGCCGAGGGTGGCAAAGATGGGGTGCTTATAGTTTCGTAGACGTTGAACCTTTCGACTAGTGATTTCAGTTGGTGCTACTTCGAATGTCAAATCATCAGTTAGATCTAGTAGATCTGCTGTCAAAATGTGCATTGGGTCTCTGATGTACTTCTTTAATAAGGAGATATGAAATACATCATGCACACTTGACATAGACGGTGGTAGTGCTAACTGATAACCCACTTTTTCACATTTGGCTAGAATCTCATATGGCCCGACATATCTCGGACTTGGCTTCTCTTTCTGTCTGAATCGTTTTATACCCCGCATAGGTAATACTTTCAAGAATACCTTATCACCTATGGCAAATTCAAGGTCTCTGCGTCGAGTATTTGCATACTGTTTATGACGATTCTGAGTTGTTCTAACTCTTTCCTTGATAATGTCGACTACTCGACAAGTTTCTTCAACAAATTATGGTCCAACGATGCTACGTTCACCAACTTCATTCCAAAACAAAGGAGTTCGACACTTCCTCCCATACAGTGCTTCATAAGGTGGCATCTGTATAGTAGCCTGATAGCTGTTGTTATAGGCGAACTCGATCAATGGTAGTTTCTCATCCCAAGATCCTTTGAGATCAATTACACAAGCCCGAAGCATGTCTTCTAAAATCTAAATGGTACGCTCCGACTGTCCATCTATCTGAGGATGGAATGCAGTACTGAACTTCACTTTTGTACCCATTGCCTTTTGCAATCCTTCCCAAAACTTTGAAGTAAAGCGTGGGTCTCTATCAGACACAATGCTTTCAGGTACACCATGTAATCTAACAATGTTATCCACATATTGCTTGGCGAACCTTTCCAGGGTATACTATGGTCGTATTGCTATAAAGCGAGCTATCTTAGTCAGACGATCTACGATCTCCCAGACCGCGTCAACTACTCGAAGAGTCAATGGTAACCCGATGACGAAGTCCATAGTGATGCAGTCCCATTTCCATGCTGGTTATTGCAGCGGTCGCAACAGTCCTGCAAGTCTTTGTCATTCAACCTTCACCCTCTAACAATTTAGGCATCGAGACAAAAATTTAGCTACATCTGCTTTCATTCCTTTCCACTACTTCCAGGATGTACTGAATAGGCGGTGGTATGAGCTTCCTTCATTAGTTGGTGTCTAATGTCCAAATTTTTTGTTTCAGGAACATATATTCTTCCTTTATACTTCAGTACCTTTTCATTATCTAAGGAGAGGAATAGTCCTACCTTTTTCGATGTCTTTTTCTACCGTTTTTAGATAAGGATCTGATCTAATAGCTACTTTCACTTCATCAATTATATCAGGTACAATCTTCAACATTGCAAACATATTCAAAAACCGATGAATAAATCCTTGGATGATTGATTCACCCAGTGCATCTATCATGAACTACTCATTACCATAACTGGACACTTTTCCTGTAGTACACATTGCTGCAGTTGTATTAACCTCTCCTTGAGATTTTATCATTGCTTTTCTGCTTAGCGCATCAGCAACTACATTAGCCTTTCCTGGATGATACTGGATATCACAATCATAATCCTTTAATAATTCCAGCCATCTTCATTGTCGCATGTTCAACTCCTTCTGATTAAAAAGATAAGTGAGACTCTTATGATCTGATTTAATCTGAAATTTATCTCTGTACAAGTAATGTCTCCATATCTTAACAGCATGTACTACTGCCGCTAACTCCAAGTCATGAGTGGGATAGTTCTTCTCATGTGTCTTCAGTTGTCTTGAAGCATACGCAATTACTGTTCTCCTTGCATAAGTACACATCCTAAACCCAATCCCTACGCATCAGTGTACAAGATAAATGGCTGTCCTAGAATAGGAAAAGTCAAGATCGGAGCAGATATCAATCTAGCCTTCAATGTTTGAAAACTTTTCTCACATTTATCATTTCAAACAAATTTTTCTCCTTTCTTAGTCAAACTGGTGAGAGGTACAACAATTCTGGAATAATCTTCCATGACTCATCGATAATACCCAGCTAGATCTAGGAAACTTCTAATTTCTGCAATGCTCTTCGGTGCATCCCACATCACAATGGCTTTAATCTTGCTAGGATCCACTTTAATTCCTTCAGCGGATACAACATGGTCTAAGAAAGTGACCTCCTTTAACCAAAACTCACAATTTGTAAATTTGGCGTAAAGCTTCTCTTTCCTTAATCGCTACAGAGCGGATCTTAAATTCATGACATGAGTTTCCTTGTTGTTGGAGTAGACCAATATATCATCAATAAACACAATGACCGACGTATCCAACATTTCATGGAATACCCGATTCATGAGTTCCATAAAAATTGCAGGTGCGTTAGTCAATCCAAGAGACATGACTAAACATTCATAATGTCCATATCTTGTTCTAAATGTTGTCTTTGGAATATCGCCATCCATAATCCTCAACTGATGGTATCCTGATCGAAGATCAATCTTGGAGAACACCTTGGCACCTTGCAATTGATCGAACAAGTCATCGATCCGAGGCAATGGGTACCGATTCTTTATTGTCAACTTATTCAGTTCCCGGTAGTCTATACACAGTCGAACACTACCGTCCTTCTTCTTTACAAATAATATTGGCACTCCCCATGGTGATATGCTAGGTCTAATGTAACTCTTGTCTAATAATTCTTGTAACTGTACCTTCAATTCCTTTAGTTCAGTAGGAGCAATTCGATAAGGTGCTTTAGATACTGGTGTGGCTCCGAGTATCAGGTCTATAACAAACTCTGTCGCTTGGCCGGGTGGTAGTCCTGGTAGTTCTTCAGGAAATACATCTGGAAAGTCATGCATAACATCAATATCCTCCTTTCATGGTGCTTCCTTGGTGAGGTCGACCACTGATACTAAATACCCAACTCCTCATTTCTCGAGGCATTTCCTAGCCTTTAATGTGGAGAGGATGAGTTTTCGTTTATGGGGAAGTTTGGTTCCCGCAAAACTAAACTCCACTCCTTCCTTGTCTTTAAATGTCAGCTTCCTTTCTGCACATAATAGGTTTGCAGAATGCCGAGCTAACCAGTCCATTCCCAAGATGACGTCAAAGTCTGCCATCTCAAGTTGAATCAAGGTTGCATCCAATGTCTTCTCGTCGATAAGAACTGGACATGGTCCATAACCCTTTTCTAATTCCACTTCTAATCCCATAGGTGATCGTACGAGTAGTTTGTAGTCTAAGGATTTGAGGGGTAGATTCTGCTTCTTTCCAAATGACACAGATATAAAAGAATGAGTAGCTCCAGAATCAAAGAGTACTCTAGCGGGTATGCCATTAATAGGTACGATACCTATGATTTATTTAATTTAGTCTACATGCTCACACAATGAAACACAAAATGAAAGGTTCAGGTCATACCTGTGACCACATCAGGCGATGCGGTAGCATCCTCAGATATAACAGCATAAACTCTTCCCTGCTTTAGTTGCTTCCTGGGCTTAGGACATTCTCTAGAATAATGTCCCACTTGATTGCAGTTATAGCATTTGACCCCTTCTTTATTTTGCTTTTGTTGCGGTTGAGCTACTGGAGTAGTCTTGGCTGCAGCATTAAAGCCTTGAGTATGGAAGGGTTTGAATGTCCTTGTGTTCCCTCCATTGTATGAATTTCCGTTTGGCCTTTTAATAACCATATTTTGAGCAAAGTTGCTCTCTTTCTGGCTCGACTCTATTACTCGAGCAATTGGTACTGCTTCATTGTAAACTTTCTTTTCCAAGCCCCGAACATGCTCACTGATGCTTCCCCTGAGTCCCATGACGAACCTTTGGGTCTTAGTATTTTCCTCTTGCATTCTTGCGGGTGCAAAGAAAAACAGCTCCTCATAACGCTGTTGGTATGCATCCACGGTCATTTTCCCCTGATATAAACTCAGGAACTCTCTCTCCATAGAATCTCTGAAACTTCTGGGGAAGTATTTATCAAAGAATGCCTCTTTATAGATAGCCCAGGTCAATTGGGCGTGCTTAGTTAACAGATAAGTTCGAGTGGACTTCCACCAGTGGTGTGCATCGCCTTTCAGCATAAAGGTTGCACACGGTACTTTCTCCTCCTCATTTACTGTCATCATCATAAAATTCCTTTCCATTTCGTCAATCCAGTGTGTTGGCCATAAAGGATATACTGGCTTACCATTATATTCTTTGGGTTTCATCTTCAGAAAATGCTCGATCAGTCAGGAGTGGTCCAGCTGATACGGAGCATTGGCCCCATACATTGGTGGTTGATACTGGTAACTGCCTTGAGCTACCTTAGGATTCTGTACTTGGGCCAGCATGACTGGTGTTTGAGGTTCATGGGGTACCGTGTTACTTCCCTCTGGTATAATGCTGGCCTGCTCTGCAGGCATAGGTGTTGTATGGACAGCTGGAAAAGCCATCCCAATAGCAGCTTGCATATTGACTTGAACCTGCTGTATTTGCTGTAGCTGTTGTGCTAAGTTCATTATGGCTGTGGCCAAATCCGTAGGTGGGGCTGGCAAGCTTGTAGGATTTCCCTGGCCACTAGCTACTAGTGGTGCCGTATTCAGATAGTCCTGTACTTCAGGATTTATATGGTTGTCATCCTCAACAGGTAGTGGTGGTGGAATTGAGTTATGGCTTTGTCTGGTCACTCTTCGCCCAGCCATTTCCTGTTCTGGTGGTGGCAGTGTCTGTAAACAATCATAGCACATGTGTGGTAATCAATATAAGTTTTTCTCAAGTCAAAAATCCAACTAATAAATATAAATTTCAAAATTTTCAGATCATTCTGACAAAATTCTGTATTTTCCATCGTAGGGTCGATGGTAGGGTCTGTCCTTATGCGAACCCAGGGTATGCGACCCTGAATAACACTGTCAGCTTACCGAGAGCCTAGGGTCGATGGTAGGGTCGGTATTTGTCCGACCCTAGGTCCAACCTCTAGTTCTCTGTCAAATCACCAAGAGGCTAGGGTCGATGGTAGGGTCTGACGTAGGGTCGCATATTTTAGTCGAATTCTACGACCCTACGATCCAGAATTAGGTTTTTAAACCTGATTTTTGATTCATTTTGAATTCTTTCTCCTTTTCTTCCAACTCAACCCGTTTCTCTGAGTTGCTACAGTATCGACCCCTACCTGTTTAGTGATCATATCTTCCGTTCGTGACTCCCGCTCCTTCTCTTCAGGTATGCTCTCTACTGTTTCACATTTTTAATGTTTTCTAAACTAGGTTTTTGTCCATTTATCTTTTTCTTCAAAAAAATTAATTTTTATTGGGGGCTTTGCTATTGGTCACCCAATGGACGAAAGCCCTGAAAAATATTCGAGTTTCATCGGTTGGTTATCGAGAAACTTGAAATTTTCCATTTTTTACCTAATTTTTGAGGTTTTTCAAATTTTTTGAAATTTCTTCAAATTCGATCTTTCTAAATTAAATTTCCAATTGTATGAGCCTTGCACGATGGTTTAGAACCTATGTAAGTCCTCCTACCCATATGTATGCGTGAAAAGTGAGGCTTTTGACCAATTTATGCAGTTATAATGCCAAAATTTTTGGGTTTTTCACCATTACTGATCTATTATTGTTTTTCTTTGTTTTGGCAGATAACATGGCTCGTACCAAGGTGCCTAGGGCACATGACCCAGTTTGTTTCCATTCCAACGAGGCTGAAGCTCAGTATGCTCGCTAAGAGCGTAAGAAAGTAAAGGGGGGTCAATTTGTGGACTTGGCTAGTCTAGCCTTGTTCAACATGGAGGGGGCATTTGGTGACATGGGCTGGCTCCCTGTGATCACCTATGACGCTTGTACCCGTCCCGATTTGGTGAGACAGTTCTATTGCATTCTCCAGGTAGTGGGCGATCACAATGACACATAGATGGGTAGGGAGCTCAGGATCACGAGCTACGTGAAAGGGGTAGAGGTTTCCTTTGACTGTCAGCAGTTAGCTGATCTTTTGGGCATATCAAATTATGGCCCTTTGGTGTACTGTGCTCCCAGGAAGCCCCAGTTCCTTTCCTTGGAGATGTACACTCAGATTGACAGTCAGCTTATCAGAGATGATCGTTGGGAGATGAAAGCGATCAACCTACGTCCAGAGCCTCGGCTGTACTGCAAGATCATCCAGCACAAGCTAATACCTCAGAGTGGACACTATGAGAGGATCTCCCAGTTGACCCAGTATGTCCTTTACTGCATTAGCACTAGGCAGCCTGTCTACCTACGTTACACTATCCTGAGGATGATGATCCATGCTACGCTGCCTGGTCAGATAGGCAACCTGCCCTATATACGTTTGATCACTACTCTGCTCACCCACCTAGGCATTGATTTAGTTGATGAGAGCATTCAGGAGAAGACCTTCTCATCGGTTCTGGACTGGGAGGCCATCTGTAGGATGGGTATACGGGATGCTCAGGTCAGTGATGATGAGAGGAACGCTCTGGTGCGTCCTCGTACTCAGGTAGAGGTACCAAACGCTGAGGCGGCAGCAGCAGCAGCAGCCAGAGCAGGGGTTCACGGGGGTGATGCTGACGATGAGGATCCCATGTATATGGATGTAGACGCTATATCTCCTCCATCACCTCCACATTCTACTAGAGCTGGTCCATCTCGGGCTCCTTCACACATGGTTGGTCCTTCACACCCACCATCTGATGAAATGATGGGATTACTACGTTAGATCAGGGAGGCTCAGTGTATGATGGACCTAAAAGTGGGAGAGCTTCTAGATGCTCAGCGTAGGTCTGATCAATGAATGGCCGAGTTGACAGTAAGTCTCTAGATGACCCAGACTCAGGTAGCATGGTTGACTAGAGTATATGTTGACGACTACGACAGAGATCGCGAGGCACCTCCTCCTCCATCACCTCTAGCTCCATGATGTATATTTTCTTTTTATCTTTTTCTTTTGTACTACAGAGTAACTGTCCAGGTTGTGGACTGTACTCTACTTTGGATATGTATAAATGTGCTTTTTATTTGATGTATATAAAACTTGTTTCTCCTTTTTATATATGCATTATTCCCTTTCTTAATTTTTGTTTCAAACAACACAGGTGCTTACAGTGTGTTCTTATTAAAGCTTTCAAATTTTGTCCTAACTCAGTTCACCAACCTTTGTGGAAATATACTAGTTTAATAGACAGGGCCTGAGCGCTCTGATACCAAGTTGTCACCCCCCAATTCTGTAATATTTAGAATGGTGTGATGAACCGCTAATTAACCAACGGTTCAACCAGGATCTCGAATAGGCTATGTCCGTTTGCTTAAACCATACACATCCACGACAATAATCAGAATAAATACATAATAGCGAAAGTTTTTATACTAATGAACTGAGAGTTTAATAATTATAAAGTAATAAATTATCCAGTTATTCTCCCTTGACTAAGAGATAAAATAAAGTATTTAAATAATTACATCGTCTGTGTAAATTGAATAAAATTCTAATAAAAAATACAAGAGTTGCACTCGCTTGACGAATCATGCGACTCCACCATAACTTCAGCGTCCATCGTCGCCGCATGTCCATACATAGGAGCATTCATATAGTCTTCAACCGTGGTACCTGCATCATCAACTAAAAGTATTCGACATGGAAAGGGTGACTACACATCATGGCTCAGTGAGCAAAAAATCAATGCAACAAACATATGCATTCATTCAATTCATATCTTTGGTGTGGTTCATAAGTTTGCAATGTTCTATAGAAAGGTTCGGTGGCTGCCTCGCCTCTATACACAGGGTGTGTAAGCCCACCCAACGGATCAAACACCATTGTCATCCACATCCACCCCACCATGGAATAGAGATAGTGCTAAAGTGCTTAGGACCGCATCGCATCAGACGTCCCCTAATGCTCTACCCATGCCAACACGTAAGCCCCTGTTGGCGAGGGCTAGCAAACTGGGCTCGCAACTAACCAATCCTAATGTCAAACAGTGTATCCAAGGCCTCACCCCAGCATCCCTCAATAGGTCCATTGAGATAGAGCTAAGGCCCCCCCATAGAGTCAAAGACTACATGGTCCGAGACCAGCTCCCCTGATGCCCTACGACGTAATAGTAAGGTAATGGCGATACGACAATGTCAGTGGACAAGAATTGATTAGAGATAGGGCTAAAGTGCTTAGGACCGCACCGTATCACACTTCCCCTGATGCCCCACTCGCATCAATTACACTAACCACATACAAACATTCACATGCCTATTCCTAGCATCATCATCATCATCATGATGTAAATAACTGAATTAAATATGCATGAACAGTAATAATAGAAATTATTGATGACATGTGATATGCACATTACAATCATAATATCAAAGAATCATACATGGTATTGGACTCAATAAACGAAAACAGTTTATTATTAGCCAATTAGTTTAGGTCTTCTTCCCTCACCTATGATTGAGTGTAAATCCTCGTTCAATTTTTATGAATCACCATTGAATCACTAGAAAGGCCTAACATGTCGATAGATTTTAATTAGATATGAATTCCAACAAATTTAGACTAGCTGAAATCATAGGATCGTAGGTAGGGCAGCACCTAGGGTCGGTTACCAATCGACCCTTGGGTTTAGGGTCGGACGTGGGGTCAATTATCAATCGACCCTACGTGTGACCACACCATACCTGGGACTTTTCGAGGGCATGTGATCAATCCTTTGGTCTTGTAGGTCCATTCTAAGATTGTTCTTTGGCTCATAACTATGATTTTTAGACACTTTCCATTGCCTATGATGATTACTTCCATGGATTCCTTAGGAACTCATCCATGGATGCATGATTTGGGTTTCTCTTAATCCTAACTTCCTCATAATCTATTCTAGGCTCTTACTTTATGAAGGGACTCTGTTTCATACCTGAAGTTGGCTGAGATTCAGAGGATTCTCTGAACTTCTCCTCTTCCTTAGCCTTTTCTTTAATTTTCCTTCTCTTCTTCTTTTCCTTCTCTTTCTCTTTTCTCAATTTCAATTAGGGTTCTAAAAGGAGTAAAAGAGGCTAAGGGACGTCTTATTTATAGAAGAAAATCCTCCAAAACAAGTCCCATTGATTTTAGTAAAGAACCCCTTGGAATTATGAAAGTTTCTTAATTTACAGTTTCTGTCTGAATTCGTAGCGTCAGACATAGGGTCGCAGGATCCGTCGACCCTACATTTTTCTAGTCATGCGACCCTACGACTAGAAAATCATAGGTTGGACTTCTGTTGAGGTGGGGTCGACCCTACCTATTTAGGCATGCGACCCTACCCTCACATTTACTATTTTTGGGTCAGACTCATACCTGGTCTTGTGATTTTCTTTACGCACTTGGTCCACTTGGCTCGACCATGATAGGTAGACCTGGTACAATGTTGTAAGGCCGGTTAGTTTGATACGGGTCTTACAATATTGCACTTAACTATGTCGATGAACTGTGATAGGAAGAATTAAAAGCTTTAATAAAAATCCACCTTAAGCACTTGTTTAATGTGTGAGACTAAATTCGAAAGAGCATAATATACTATACTAAATGTGGAATTAATAACAGACATGCTCTAGAAAGGAAACCAGCATGACAAGTGGAAGAATCATAAATTTTCATAACAAGTAACAGAAAAATTTTATAAACATAAATTATCTGAAGAGTATCAGGAGTTGATGGTGCTATAGGGTACAGTCCACAAGCCGAATAGTTACCCTGTTATAATAAAAACCATGCTGTAAGAGTTAGAAAATAGGAGGTCTATCATGGGGTTGGGGGCATAGGAGGAATAGGGTCAGCGATGTCATAATCACGATCGTAGGCTACCCTGAGCCAGTGCACCTGCTCCGGTGTGACTCTGAGGCTACGAGTAAGGCATCCTAGGTCATGGCTCATCTCCCACTGGGCATCTCAGATCTTAGTGAACATACCCATCACGGTATTGGGAGGAGGCTAAGATGGTCCCGCTGCATGTGTAGGCTATGGTGCTAGTGCTGGAACATCCTCTATCTGATCATCGTTACCCTCATCATCATACCATGCCTCTTCTACATGAGCAGCATTGGCTGCTGCCGCGGCTGCTACCTTCCTGAGTGGGCGAGGACGAGCCTCTAACTCCTCATCACTGATGGGAAGATTGTCCATCTTCATCCGAATGATGGCATCCCAGTCAATGTCAGAGGTCATGGTGTCCTCAACTGCAACCTCACCTCTCATGTCCACCCATAAGCGCCGCAAAAGAGTAGTGATAAACCTACCATATGGAAGGTTACTGAACTGATCGGGCTAAGTAGCCTAATGCATGGTCCTGATAATGATGTAGAAAAATAGACCCGCTCCCCAGTGCAGACGCAATAGGTCAAGTACCGAGTGAGCTGAGACAACTCACTGTAGTGGCCGTTCTGGGGAACGATGTCGTGCTGGATGATGCGACAATATACCCGGGGAACAGGCCTCAAGTTAGCGGCTTTCATAGGCGCTCTAGGGTTAAGGATCTGCTCCGAAACCTCCTGGCACAGATCATCAGGATGAAAGCCCTTCATCTTAGGGGCACAGTAGATCAAGTCACCATCATTGGGAATCCCTTGGAGATTGGCAAGCTGGTGAGTGTCGAAGGAGACGGGGACACCCTTGACGTAGCTACTAAGGCAAAATTCCCTGCCTTGGCTAAAGTCATTGACATCTCCCTCTATCTCCAAGTTTGCATAGAAATATTTAAAAAGGTTCGGGCGGGTAGTCACCATGTATGTATTGATGGCAACCACCCAAGTCTACCAAAAGCTACTTCAACATCAAACCGCTGAAGCTACTCCAAGTTCACCCGTCGCCCTGACTCAATATTCTTCTTGTCAAACCAAGGAAAACAGGCTTGCGCTACCTCAGAACGAAACCACCGTTCGTCGAGCTATGGAACAGATGGATGCGGGCGGTTCATGCCAAGACCACAGGCATGTTTACCAGCACCTCTACATTGAGACATGATGAGCTACAAAACAAAGACAAAACAAGGAGAAATTGGTTAGAAATTTTTGAAATTTCTACAGCATAACGATAATAATTTAAGCAAAAGCCTCAAACTCACCCAAAACATAGGGAGGAGGACTTACGTCATCACCCAAAACCACATGGAGACCAATCATACATCAAACAAACAATAAATTTAGGAATTTTCAAGAAAAATTCGATTTTTATCAAAACCTAGGTTAAAAACCTAAAAATGCAATTTTTTTTGAAAACCATTCGGTAGAACCTCAAATTGGTTAAGGGCTTTTGCTCATAGAGGTCCATAAACCCTTCCTAAGCCGAAGGAAAAGAGTTCCTTTGGTTAGAATCTTCCAAACTAAGAAAAACCTAGTTTTTGGGCATGAAACCATGATGAAACGATGTAAAAAGTATGAATGGAGGGAAGGAACTTACTTGGAGGTGATGTTCTAGGTCTTGATCGGAAGAAAATAGCTTCTAAGACCACTGGTCAGACTGTAGCAACTCAGCAAGCCAGAGAGGAATCACCACTGGAGAGAAAGAATAAAGGAAAAGTGAGAAAAATCTCACTTTTCCCGATTTTAAAGAGGAATCTGGGCATACCAGTCGATGGTTTTTCCCATACCGGTCGACCGGTACCTCCTGGGAATGTCGACCGGTACCTCTAGGTCAGGAGAGAATCGTAACCAGTCGACTAAACCGGTCGCACAATATCCTACAGGGTAGCGACCGGTACCTCTCGAGAACCCGAGAGGTTTGTCCTCCTGGACATACTGGTCGCACTACCATACACAGTGCCACGACTAGTATATTGCGACCGGACAAGTATTCGAAACCCAGAAAATTTTGAGAAAAAAATCTTAAAAATTTTCCAATTTAAGTTTCTGTTACGATTTTTCGCCTTGCATTTGTTAAAGACTAACACTATTATGACTATTCGATTGTACCTCATGTGTTATGTCTTCTTTTCAGATCCAAACTGACTAATCTGAGATGGCAGGCGGAAACGGCTGTATAGGCTCACGAAAGCATCACCACTCCAGGGTGCGCCCTGACGAGGATAATGTGGAAACAAGAACTGTTGATGAGCAAAACCTGAACTCAGAAGGTAGAGAAGGGCAGATTCCCATAGCACCAAAAAAATTTTCCAGACCCTCCTCACACTAACTCGGACACAATCGTAACGAACTTGGTCTGTCAGATGGAAGCTCAGCAAAAGTTGTTCCTGAACGAGATGCTGAAGATGTTCAGGCCCCCAGGATATGTTCCTACAGAAGGTACACCCGAGTCTAGAAGGAATGATATCACACTGCCAATGGATGGTAGTACTGGGCCGATAGGCCAAGGATAGAATCTACAACCACCACAATAATTTCCATCGTCATCTGTCTATCAAGGAATCTATCTGTACCCAGCACCATGGTATGGAATGAATGCACAGGGGTAAAATAACCTAAGCCGAGCAGTGGATAGGTTCTTGAAACTGAAACCCCCTACTTTCACAGAGAAACCAGTACTGTGGCTTGCATAGTGGGTTGCTAAATTAGAGAAGAACTTCCATTTGATGACTTGTACGGAAGATGAGAGGTGTTGTTTGCCACGCACATGCTCAAAGAAGATGCAAAAGCCTGGTGGAATTCAAGCTCGTCATACTTAGAGGTAAAGCACACTCAAATCAATTGGACAATATTCAAGGGATCCTTCTTTGATAAGTACTTTACGAAGAGCTTCCGTGATCAAATGGAGAAGGAATTCTTGAACCTGTAATAATCCCAGTCGACTGGTGATGCTTACCAGCAGAGGTATGAAGAGCTGTTTTTCTTCTCTCCGACAAGCATGCAAGAAGAAGAAACCAAGACCCGTAGGTTCACCATAGGATTACTAGGAAGAATCCGAGAGCACGTCCTGGGTTTGGAGAAAAAGGTATATAATGAGGCTATAAAGATTGCTATGGTAATTGAATCTAGCCAAAGAGATAGTTTCTTTGCTCAGAACAGGGGACTGAAGAGACCCGCCACTGAGATTTCTGGTGGAGGGAATACAAGGCCATTCCGCCCATACAAGGCTCAGCCTGCTTTGGTGCCTACAAGGAACACTATTGCACCACCACCGTCATAGTTTTCAGGACAGAACCCAAATGTCAAATGCTTCAACTGTCAGCAATTGGGTCATTATGCAAAGGCCTGTACTCTACCCAAGAAGCAACTGCCTCAGCAAGGAAAGATATTCACAGTCACCACTGAAGAGGCAACCGCATCATCGGATGTGGTTACTGGTATGATTTCATCCCTTCCTATTTGGCTTACTGTTGTTGTGTTTGAACATGTAGAACTAAGGGTTAATTAAATTTCAGGGACTGTAAATATAGCTGGTGTACCCACCAGAGTACTCGTTGATTCTGGGGCCACGCATTCCTTCGTTTCTATTTCTTTTGGAAAGCGAATGGAATTACCTGTTAAGTATTTGAACCCAAGCTTGATAGTCTGCTCTCCGTTGGGAGTCGAAGTGGCATTGAATGAATACTATGGGCCATGTACAGTTAGTATTAAGGGCCGAAACCTAGATGCAAATCTGGTTCAACTCGAGATGGTGGACTTTGACATCATCTTGGAAATGGATTGGCTAAGCCATCATTCAGCTAGCTTATTATGTGGTGAAAGGAAACTTGTGCTTAAAGATGAGAAGGGGAAATAGTTCAGGTTCACTGGGACCAAGTTACCTAGGAAGCGGAAGCTGATCCTCTCCGCCCTAAAAGATAAGAGATGCTTAGAAAAGGGAGGAGTGGGGTACTTAGTGTCTGTGGTTGACATAACTGCTGAGGTGCGAAAGATGGAAGACCTAGATGTGGTACGAGAGTTTCTAGATGTATTACCAGAAGATCTACCAGGTGAACCTCCAGACAGGGCAACAGAGTTCGTGATAGACCTTATGCCAGGGTCGGCGCCGGTGTCTAAGGCACCCTACAGGATAGCCCCTACCGAATTAAAGGAGTTGAAAACCAAATTACAAGAACTACTAGATAAGGGCTTCATACGACCAAGGATATCACCATGGGGAGCACCTGTATTGTTCGTTATGAAGAAGGACGGTAGTGTACGACTATGTATCAACTACCGAGAGCTGAACAAGTTAACTATTAAGAACCGATATCCTTTGCCTAGGATCGATGATCTGTTCGATCAGTTGCAGGGTGCAAAGGTTTTCTCAAAGATTGGTCTTAGATCAGGGTATCACCAATTGAACATCAAGGCCACAAATATTTCGAAGACTGCTTTCAGGAGAAGGTATGGACATTATGAGTTCCTTGTAATGTCATTCGGGTTGACTAACGCTCCAGCCTCGTTCATGGAACTGATGAACCGAGTGTTTCATGACATGTTGGACACTTTGGTCGTCGTATTCATGGATGACATATTGGTCTACTCACAAGACAGGGAGACTCATGCAACACATTTGAGAGCAGCCCTACAATGGCTGAGAAGGGAGAAACTTTACGCCAAGTTCAAGAAGTGTGAATTTTGGCTGAAAGAAGTGGCCTCCTTAGGTCACATAGTATCTGCAGACGGTATCAAGGTAGATCCAAGCAAGATCGCAACTATAATAGGATGGGTTGCACTGAAATCAGTTGTGAAGATTCGTAGTTGCCTTGGATTTGTTGGTTACTATAGAAGATTTGTGGAAGACTACTCAAGGATCGCCGTTCTACTTACCAGACTAACTAAGAAAGGGGAAAAGTTCATATGGATTGATGAGTGTGAGAAGTGCTTTTAGAATTTGAAGTCAAGACTAGTCTCTACACCTATCTTGACCATCCCAGCACCAGGCTTGCCGTTTACCCTATATACGGATGCCTCAGGGTTGGGTCTTGGATGTGTGTTGATGCAAGGAGAACAGGTGATTGCCTACGCATCATGACAGTTAAAAGAGCATGAGAAGATCTATCCTATGCATGATCTGGAATTAGTAGCAGTTATTCAAGCAATCAAGACTTAAAGACACTACCTTTACGGTGAAAAGTTTCAGATAATCAGATCACAAGAGCTTAACTTACCTTTTTACTTAGAAGGACTTGAATATGAGACAGTGGAGATGGCTGAAACTATTAAAAGATTATGATTGTGACATCCAGTACCATCTCAGTAAGACAAATGTTGTGGCCGATGCCTTAAGCAGAAAATGGGCATTAAAACCTGAGACAGGACCCAGTACGAACGCTGCATTGTGTGCTGCAGCCTCAAGCTCAATAGAGAATGATGAAGAGTATATATTAGAAACTACGGGGGATCCAGTGGAACAAGGCCTAATTCCTAAGTTCATGTTGATGTTTGCAGCCTTGAAGATCTCATCGGATCTAATAGATGAAGTCAAAGTAGCAATCCTACAGGATCCACACCTCAAGACTGTGCAAGAAGATCTAAAGAAGGGTAAAAGCAATCGTGACTTTACCTTGGATTCAGACAAGGTACTCAGGTATCGTGGACGATTATGTATACCTGAGAGTGAGAACTCAAATATCAGAGATAAAGTTATGACAAAAGCTCATTACAACCCATATTCGGTACATCCAGGAAGCACTAAGATGTACCATGATTTAAGAAGATTATATTGGTGGAAGGGTATGAAAGCAGATGTGGCTCGATTCGTATTCCAATGTCTGAATTGCCAGCAAGTTGAAGCAGAAACATAGAGACCCGCAGGTTTGTTGCAACCACTACCAGAGCCAGCATGGATGTGGGATTGTATCATAATGGATTTCGTCACCGGCCTACCCTTGACACCAAGGTCAGTGGATGTAGTATGGGTTATAGTCGATCGACTTACCAAGACAGCTTGATTCATCGCTATCAGACCTCAGTATACCATGGAGAAGCTGTCCAAGCTATATGTGGATAATATAGTCAGACTTCATGGTGTCCCAGAAAGTATAGTATGTGATAAAGATCCCCGTTTTACATCAAAGTTCTAGGAAGGATTACAGAAAGCCATGGGAACCAAGTTAAAGTTTAATACATCTTTTCATCCTCAGACAGACGGCAGTCAAAAAGATCAATTCAAATCTTATAAGATATGCTCAGATTGTGTGCTCTAGATTTCAAAGGAGCTTGGGACAAGAAGCTATCGCTCATCGAATTTTCTTATAACAATAGTTACCAGGCTACAATCCAGATGGCTCCATATGAGGCACTCCATGGGAAGAAATATCGTACACCTCTGTCACAGAATGAGGTGTGAGAGAGAAGGATTGTAGGACCAGAGTTCATAGAAAAAACTTATCGAGTGGTTGATCAAATCGAGGAAAGAGTGAAGACAGATCAAGTTCTTCCAAAGCACTATGCAGATAACCGACGTCGAGATCTGGAGTTTGCAGTGGGTGATAAGGTGTTCTTGAAGATATCACCTGTGCGAGGTCTAAAAAGCTTCAATAAGAAGGGAAAGCTATGCCCCAGGTATGTGGGACCATACAAGATTTTGACTAGATGTGGTAATGTGGCATATCAACTGGCTTTACTACCATCCATGTCAAGCATTCAAGATGTGTTCCATGTTTCTTTATTGAAGAAGTACGTCAGGGATCCATTGCACATCTTGACAGCAGACCCACCAGACTTGACAGAGGACTTGGCGTTTAATGTTGTAGCTGTGATGCTCACAAGCCAAAAATACAACATCTCCGAAACAAGGATATCCACTATGTGAAAGAGCATTGGAAAAGCCAAGATGTGGAAGTAATTACTTGGGAGAAAGAGAATGCAATGAGAAAGAAATACCCTAACCTTTTCGACGACCAAGGTGCGTTCAAATTTCGAGGCCGAAATTTAATTTAAGGGTGGGGGAGTTGTGAAACCTACATGCAAATTTCAGGGGCAAAATTTCTTTTAAGGGTGGGGAGTTGTAAGACTCGCACTCCATGAACCCGATCTAAACCTTTAATTCATGTCGTAACAGGTCTTCCAATCATCATCGGACTAGACAGGACGAGGGAATGACAACTAGGTATGAAATCAAACCAATCGGACCAATTCAGGTATGAAAAGTTAGATACCGGTCGATGGTACCGGTCTTGGTACCTGTCGATGGTCGATCGGTATAGCCTGCGCAGCATGGATCCAAAAACTAATCTCTGCGGGTCTCACTTTCAAAATTTCAATCCGAAGGACTTTCCTAATGTTAGGAGGCTTTGGAAACCTAACCCTAGCCTATATAAGGACCCTTAAACCTCCTAAAACCTCTTTCATTGATTCTCCCAAACCCTAGAGAGGAGAAAGAGGCTGAAGAAGGAGAAGAAGCTAGGAAGGAGAGGGAAGAGTCGCCATTGCCGTTGGACGAAGAACACATTACCGCAAGTCAACGGTAAGTGCTTAAACCTTCCTCTACATTAAGTATTCTAGGATGGTTAACTATGATTGGATCAATACCATGCAAAGCAGGTATTGATCTAAACCCTATTTTTCTGACAAATCGTAATCTAGTCAGTAAACCCTATATTCAAGTTCTAAGTCGAAGATCGTCGAGGCTAGGACTTGAATGGAGTTGGAAATAAGTCTAACTCAGTATTCAAACCTAGAATGTGTAGGGGAAACCCTAAGATCAATAGGGGGTGACCGACGGAAGGCGAGAATCAAGCGTATGGTCTTTGAGAGACATACCGGTAGCACCATATGCGACCGGTACTGCGACATGTACCTCCCAGGGACTGGTCTATGGGGACCGGTCAACCATACCGGTCACACCTTTCCCCACAGTGCCGCGACCGGTACTGCGATCGGTATGCTCTGTATCGAGTATTTTTTACCCAGTTGGTTTTTCGACCAACATAAACCTAAGGAAAAACTATTCTAATTAAACCTAACATTATGTAGGATCTTGTGATAGCATGTTTGGACCTCGTGACGCGAAGTGAGTTATCAAACAAGTGTCAAGTAAGGGAATCAGAGCCAAATCCTAATAATCTAATAAACAGTAAAACGTTGTTAATATCCATGATTATATGGTATGATGTTTGTCCATACTCACATGTCATCATTTATATTCAGTTATCATTATTGTTCATGCATACTCAATATGATAATATGAGACTGTTAAGCATGTGATTGTTTTTGTTGGTGTGTAGAATGGGAAGGACTGGAGGTCTGGGATCATTCCTCACACTAGCACCTTTTGTATCGTTCTGTCATAGCATGCTTGGTGTGGGTAGGGTATCTGGGGGAGGAAGTGGCACTGTGGTCTCCGGCCTGGCCACTAGACTCTAGCACTATCTCTATGCCGTAGGGAGCTATGTTGGGATAAGGCCTACTGTGATGACATATAGGATTGGTTAGTTGCGAGCCCAGTTTGCAAGCCCTCGCCAATAGGGGCTTATGTTTTGGTATGCGTAGAGTATCAAGGGATGTGTTGGCGGTGTTTTATCCGGATGCCTTAGCTCTATCTCTATTCCAATGGTGGGTGCATGTGGGACGACAGTGGTGTTCGATCCATTGGGCAACTTCACACACTCGTGTATAGAGGTGTGGTGGCCGCCAATCCTTTCTATAGCACATTGCAAACTTAAAATCAGACCATGATGTGAATGTTACTCATGCATATGTTTGTTGCATTGTCTGATTATCTTACTGAGCTATGTTGTGAGCTCACCCTTGCATATATACATGTTTTTATATGTTGATGCAGGTTATACGGTGGAGGATTATGTGGACGCTCCAGTGTATGGGGGCGTGGCTGCTTTGGATGTGCAAGCAGGAGAGGACGAGCATGACCCTTCATGCGAGTGCTCTTTTTACGTGTACCTCTAGGATTTGATTTAATTCATTTTATTTATTTCAGTTGGAAATACAGTTGGTGTAAGAATATTTATTTACGTTTTGGTGTGAAAAATAACTAGATATTTATTTAAATTTATCAATAGATTACTCAGTTCATTTTATTTAAAGACTTCTGCTGTATTTTATTATATTATGATTATAGTTATGTTCAATGGTTTGTATGAGTGGACACGGTCTTATTGAAATCTTGGTGTGAACCATTGCTTCAGTGATAGTTTACTCATACTTCTGGTTGAGCCAGAATTGGGGTGTGATAGTGCTTCTCAAAGAACGCCTCTTTATAGATAGCCTAGGTCAATTGGACGTGCTTGGTTAACAGATAAATCCATGTAGACTTCCACCAGTGGTGTGCATCGCCTTTTAGCATGAATGTTGCACACAGTACTTTCTCCTCTTCATTCACTATCATCATCATAAAATTCCTCTCCATTTCATCGATCTAATTTGCTGGCCACAAAGGATCAGCAGCTTTACCATTATATTCATTAGGCTTCACTTAAGAAAATGCTCGATCAGTCGGGAGTGGTCCAGCAGATACTGAGCATAGGCCCCATAGATAGGTGGTTGGTACTGGTAACTACCTTGAGCTACCTCAGGATTCTGCACTTGAGCCTGCATAACTGGTGTTTGAGGTGCATGGGGTACCGTGTTGCTTCCCCCTGGTACTATGCTAGCTTGTCCTACTGGCATAGGTGTCGTATGTGCAGCTGGAAAAGCCATTCCTATAGCAGCTTGCAAATTGGATTGCACTTGCTGTATTTGCTGCAGCTGTTGTGCTAGGTTCATTACCGTTGTAGCCAGATCTGTAGGTGGGGCTGGCAAGTTTGTAGGATTTGCCTGGCCACTAGCCACTGGCGGTGTCATATTCAGATTCTTTTGTACATCAAGATTTACATGGCTGTCTTCCTCCACAGGTGGTGGTGGTGGAATTGGGTTACGACCTCGTCTGGTCATTCTTCACCCAGCCATTTCCTGTCTTGGTGGTGGTAGTGTCTGAAAAATAGTCATAGAACATATGAGGCAATCAATATAAGTTGTTCCCAAGTCAAAATCCCACTAATCAATATAAATTTCCAATTTTTCAAGTCATGTAGTAAAAATACTGAATTTTCCGTCGTAGGGTCGATGATAGGGTCGCACTGTATTCGACCCTAGGGTATGCGACCCTAAGAACACCGTCAGCTCACCGAGAGCCTAGGGTCCATCGTAGGGTCGGTATATGTTCGACCCTAGGTCCGACCCATGGTGTTTGTCAGATCACCGAGAGCCTAGGGTCGAAGGTAGGGTCGTTCGTAGGGTCGCACATTTTGTCGAATTCTGCAACCCTACGATCCAAAATCAGGTTTTTCAACCTAATTTTGGATTCATTTCCTATTCTTCCTCTTTTTTTCCAACTCAACTCACTTTCCCTGAGTTGCTACAGTATCGACCCCTAGGGTTTGGTAATTGTTTCTTCTGTTCACGACTCCTGCTCCTTCTCTTCAGCTATGCTCTCTACTATTTCCCATTTTAAGCTCTCTAAACTAGGTTTTTCATCCATTACAATATTTTCTTCAAATTAAAATATTTCTAACCTTAAAATTTTAATTTTTATTGGGGGATTTTGTTATTGGTCACCCAATGGATGGAAGCCCTCAAACATATTTGAGTTTCATCGGTTAGTTATCGAGAAGCTTAAAATTTTCCATTTTTGACCTAATTTTTGAGATTTTTCCAATTTGTTGGAATTTCTTCAAATTTGATCTTCCTAGATTAAATTTTCAACTGTATGAGCTTTGCAGGATGGTTTGGAACCTATGTATGTCCTCCTGCCCAATTGTTTGGGTGAAAAGTGTGGCTTTTGGCCAAATCATGCCGTTATAATGTCAAAAATTTTGAGTTTTTCAACATTACTAATCTATTATTTGTTTTTCTGTGTCTTGGTAGATAGTATGGCTCGTACAAAGGTTCCTAGGGCTCATGACCCCGTTCGTTTCCACTCCAACGAGGCAGAAGCTCGGTATGCTCGCTATGAGCGTAAGAAAGTAGAGGGGGGTCGCTGTGTAAACTTTGCTAGTCGAGCCTTGTTTAACGTGGAGGGTGCTTTTGGTGACATGGGCTGGCTTCTTGTGATCACCTATGACACTTGTACTTGTCCTGCTTTGGTGAAGCAGTTCTATTGCAATCTCCAGGTAGTGGGGGATCGCAATGACACAGAGAGGGGTAGGGAGCTTAGGATCTCTAGCTACGTAAAAGGGGTGGAGGTTTCATTTAACTGCCAGCAGTTGGCTGATCTTTTGGGCATATCAAATGATGGCCCTTTGTTGTACTGTACTCCTAAGGAACCCCAGTTCCTATCCTTGGCGATGCATGCTGAGATTGATAGTCAGCTCCTTAGAGATGATCGCTGGGAGTTGAAAGTGATCAACCTACGGCCAGAGCCTCGGGTGTACTGCAAGATCATCCAGCCCAACCTGATTCCCCAGAGTGGACATTGGACAGTATGATAGGATCTCTCAGTTGACTCAATATGTCCTGTACTGCATTTGCACTAGGCAGCCTGTCTGCCTTCCTTATATTATCATTCGGACGATGATCCGTGCTACGCTACCTGGTTAGTTAGGCAACCTGCCCTACGAACGTCTGATCACTTCACTACTCACACGCCTACATGTTGATTTATTAGATGAGAGGATTCAGGAGAAGACCTTTTCATCGGACCTTGACTGGGAGGCCATCTATAGGATGGGTATGCGGGATGCTCAGGTCAGTGATGATGAGAGGAACGCTCTGGTGCATCCTCGTACTCAAGTAGAGATAGAAGATGCTGAGACAGCAACAGCAGCAGCAGGAGCAGGGGTCCATGGGGATGATCCTGAGGTTGAGGATCGTATGTTCATGGATGTAGACACCATACATCCTCCATTACCTCTACATTCTACTGGAGCTAGTCCATCTCGGGCTCCTTCACACACCTCTAGTCCCTCACACCCACCGTTTGATGATATGATGGGGTTATTGCATGAGATTATAGAGGCTTAGTGCGTGACTGATCTGAGAGTAGGAGAGCTTCTAGATGCTCAGTGCGCAACTACTGGGAGAGTAGGAAAGCTTCAAGAGCTCAGTGTACGTTCGATCAGTGGATGGCCGAGTTGACTGCTAGTCTCCAGACGACCCAGACTCAGGTAGCCTGGTTGACTAGAGTTTATGCTGAGGACTACATCAGAGATCGCAAGGCACCTCCTCCTCTAGCAGCTCTAGGTCCACGATGTACCTTTTCTTTTATTTTTCCTTGTATTACAGAGTAACTGTTTGGATTGTGGACTGTACCCTGATTTGGATATGTATAAACATTGCTTTTTATTTTATGTATATAAAGCTCGTTTCTCCTTTTTAATAGTGCATTATTTTATTTCTTAATTTTATCTCATAAAACACAGGTGCTTACAGTGTGTTCTTATTATAGTTTTTAAATTTTTATCCTAACTCAGTTTACGAACTTTTGTGGAAGTATAATGGTTTAATAAACAAGGTCTGAGAGCTCTGATACCAAGTTGTCACACCCCAATTCTGCACTATTCAGAATGGAGTGATGAACCACTAATAAACCAATGGTTCAATCAAGATCTCGAATAGGCTGTGTCCATTTGCTTAAACCATACACATCCATAACCAACAATCAGAATAAATACACGATAACGAAAGTTTTTAATATTAAATGAACTGAGAGTTTAACTGTGATAAGATAAATAAATTATCCAATTATCTACCAAAAGGACTAAGACATAAATTAAAATAATTAAATTAATTACATTGTCTGTATAACTTAAACAAAATCTAATAAAAAACACAGGAGTTGCACTCGCATGATAAATCATGTGACTCCATCATCAGTTCTGCCTCCATTGCCGCCGCATGCCCATATGATGGAGCATCATATAATCTTCCACTGTCGTACCTGCATCATCAACTAAAAATATTCAAATTCGAAAAGGGTAAGCACACATCACGGCTCAGTGAGTAAACAAAACAATTCAACAAACATATACATGCATTCAATTCATATCTTTGGTCTGGTTCATAAGTTTACAATGTGCAATAGAAAAGATAGGTGGCCACCGCACCTCTATAAATGAATGTATGGAACCACCCAATAGATCAAACACCATTGCCACCGCCACATGCACCCACCATGGAATAGAGATAGAGCTAAAGTGCTTAGCAGCACACCGCATCACACTTCTCCTAGTGCTCTACCCATACCAACACGTAAGCCCCTATTGGCGAGGACTTGTAAACTGGGTTCGCAACTAACCAATCCTAATGTCAAACAATGTATCCAAGGCCTCAACCCAGCATCCCTCAATACATCCATAAAGATAAAGCTAAGCCCCCCGGCAGAGTCAGAGACTACACAGTCTGAGACCACCTCCCATGATGCCCTACGACGTAATAGTTCTGCTAAGGTAATGGTGATATGACGATGTCAGTGGACAAGACTTGAGTAGAGAAAGGGCTAAAGTGCTTAGGACTGCACCGCATCACACTTCCCCTGATGCCCCACTCGCATCAAGTATACTAACCATACACAAACATTCACATGCATATTCCTAGCATCATCATCATCATGTTATAATAAACGAAATTAAATATGCATGAACAGTAATAACAGGAATAGTGAATGACATGTGATATGCACATTACAATCATACAAGCATAGAATCATTCATGGTATTGGACTCAATAAGCGAAAATAGTTTATTATTAGCCAATTAGTTTAGGTCTTGTTCCATCACCTTTGATTGCTATTAGATCCTCGTTCAAGCTTTATAATTCACTTTTAAACCATTGGAAGGACCTAACAAGTCAACAGATTTTAATTAGAATTAGTTCCAACATGTTTAAACTAACATAACCTGTAGGGTCACAAGTAGGGTAGCACCTAGGGTAGTAGTTTCTACGAACCCGAGGTTTAGGGACGCAAGTGGGGTCGGATACCATTCCACCCTACGTGCGACCACACCCTCCTTGGGACATCCCGAGGGCATGTAGTCTATCATATGGTCTCATAGGGTCGGATATCATTCGACCCTACGTGCGACCACATGTATTCTGTGTCGACCTTACACTCTACAGTCCATTCCTTCATGTTTGGATCTTTTGGCTTACTATCATGGTCCATTCTATGATTGTTCTATGGCTCAAAACTCTAATTTATACTCCATTCATTGTCCATAACGATTCCTCCATGGAATCTCTTGGAATCTATCCATGGATAGATGATTTGGGTTTCTCCTAATCCCATGTTCTTCATAAACTATTCTAGTCTCTTTTATTCAGGTAGGGAATTAGGTTCACACCTTGATTCAGAGGTTTTTCTGAACTTCCTCCTCTTCCTTAATCTTTTTCTTCAAGTTTACTTCTCTTCTTCTCTTCCTACTCTTTCTCTTTCTCTCACTTTCAATTAGGGCTCTAAAGGAGTGAAAGAGGCTAAGGGACGTCCTATTTATAGAGCAAAGCCCTCCATAATAAGTCCCAATGAGTTTAGGAAAGGCCCCCTTTGAATTAGAAAGGTTTCCTAATTTTTGGATTCTGTCTACTATCGTAGGGTCGCATGTATGGTTGCAGGATCCGTCGACCCTACGTTTTTCTAGTCATGCGACCCCATGACTAAAAAGTCATGGGTTGGACTCTTTTGAGTTGGGGTCGATCATACCTGTTTAGGCATGCGACCATACCCTCATATTGACTGTTTTTGGGTTAGACTTTATACCTGGTCTTGTGGTTTCTTTACGTACTTGGTCCACTTGGCTCGACCAGGATAGGTAGACCTAGTACAAGGTGGTAAGACCGGTTAGTTCGATATGGGTCTAACAAGGAGAGTCCAAGAATTGTGTGATAAGTTCCACATCAAAAGGCACCGGTCCTCTCCTTATCGTCCACAGACAAATGGGATAGTACAGGCGGCCAATAAAAATGTCAAGGTTATCCTCCAGAAGATGGAAGAATTGGGCAGACAAACTACCTTAAGCACTCTGGGCATACAGATCATCCACTGGGGCAACGCCGTATTCACTAGTATATGGTATGGAAGCAGTCCTCCCAATAGAAATAGAGGTGCCATCACTGAGAGTCTTGATGGAATGCAAGATTCCAGAAGCTGAATGGTTGCAATCCAGATATGATGAGCTGAACTTCGTTGATGAAAGAAAAATGATGGCAATGGATAATATGAAAAAATACCAACAAAGAATGGAAGCAACCTTTAACAAAAAGGTGCGTGTTCGTCATCTGACAGTAGGAGACCTGGTATTAAAGGAGCAAAGAGCACCTGTCCATGACCGTAGGGGCAAGTTTGGCCCTAATTGGAGTGGACCATTCGTGGTAAAGGAAATATTACCCAGAAAAGCTGTTCAACTGGTCGACATGGAAGGCATTGAGTTACAATACCTGACCAACTTGGATCAAGTGAAGAGATATTATGTGCAGCCTCTACACTCTTCAAAAAAAATATATTTGGAGGGCGTAGAAGGCTTGTCTCTCACCTGCTGACATCAACAACGGGCATCAATCATTTGAAAAACTTATCGACATGGTTGACTAGATTCTCCAATGGGGCACAATGACTTTCACCCAGGAATGGTTCATGTTATCATCATAATCAAAGAAAGAATTTCCTATTTGTTGGCTAAACTCTTTCATCCGTCCATCTATCCAACGGATTTCCCAAGAGTTACACATCAAAACCCATCTTTCATATCATTTGATATAAATTCTCATGAGTATATCAATCTGGGAAATTATAAATAAAAAAAAATCTGGCTGGAACTCTTTTTGTCGTTCATTACATCCAATGGCGTCCCAAGATTCCAACAAGCCCATCTTTTCTCAAGCCAATAAAATGGGATCTTCTCGGTATGATAAGAAATTCTATATAAACAACCACAAACTCCTCCAGGCGGCAGACCCACCTGGATAGTTTTTTGTCAGTCCCATTTAGACCTTAATATTCGCTTATCATGTCTATAGATTTAAGTACTTAAAACTCAGACAGAGTCAGTCATATGTATACAGTTCATGTGTAATCTACTAAGGGCATTTCAACATATCTAAACAACAACAATTTAAGATAATTCCAATGATTCATTTTTAACCTCTATTTGTATGTCAAGATTCCTACAGGTCACACCCGGGAGGTGGGCAATCCATTGATCTGTCGGACAGAATTACAGAAATGGACAGGGCACTGAAAAATTAGAGCTGGCATATTAAGTTCACAGAAGATAGCTCTTTCTTGCAGAAGCATCAACTGGAGGCACTTCCTCAATTAACAACCCTACAATTATGCTCAGACTTTTTCAAAGTAGATGCTCAATGCTAGGTCCAATAGTTCATGTCTTTAGGATGGGAGAAGTCGATTTATGCCCAACTGTAGAAGAATTCAGAGCTTGCCTCCTGCTCACACATAAGTGAAAGATCTTCAAGCCATCTCCAGGAAAAGATTACAGGCATGAAATACGAGATTTTTTCAGCTGGGATAAGAAAGAAATGTATTGTTTTGTACAAGATCAACGGCTACAGATAAAGTGCATGATCAAGTCATATGCTCATACAAGTCCAATAGGGAAAGAAGCACAAGGTCAGAGAAGACTTGATTACCTATATTGTGGCATAGCCCGACTATTGCTACGAAGTTTCACAGATACAGAATCTCCAGTCCTAATAGATCTCATCAAGCATGCGAGATAAGGTTTTGACGTCATCCCTACAGTGTTGACTGAGACATTAAAGGGCCTTGACTTCATAGCAACTCATCAAGATCAGTTTGAGTTGGACAATTTAAGAGGATCACCATATCTTTTTTAAATTTGGTTAACAGAGAGGTTAGGAATAGTTGAGGAATCTAAAGCAATGACCATCAACCCTTTGCAATTGGCAAAAAGAGCAGATCCTATGGCTTATCAGATGAACACAGACTGGTTCAGCCACCTTAAAGAAATAACCACAGCAGACATCAGATGGAAATGCACTTGGTGGAAGCAAGAGCGAGTTGTCACAAATACAAAGAATAGTTTGCATGTTCGGTTCATGGTATTAACTCATACCTCAATATATTCCTCAACAAGGTTACCTCAGCAATTCAATATCCCAGGAAACACCAACAGAGAAGTGAATGATTCTGAACTTCCCAGAGAGTTGACATTAGATCTGGTTGATAGCATTGCTCATGAATGGAACAATTGAAATGTTCAAACACTCCTTAGTGTTACACCGATCAAGAAACCAATAGAATTTAGGTTTTTTTTTAATTCCAGTGTGTTTCATGAACTATGTCTCTTAGATTCAACAAAGAAACATTTGATTCACCATAATCATTCATATGCTCTATGAAATTTTCAATGTTCTGACAAGTGCAGGTACTCAAATCCGAATCTCAATCAAAAGAAAAGACATTAAGTGTTACATCCAGACAAATCGAAGTCGAGTCCAAGCTCGTACAATCAGCCTTGTATTCACGGCCTAGCTCCATACAAGAAGAGGTTTATCAGCCTACAAATGGATCAAGTCGGGTTCAAGCCCACGAGTACCTTGCATCATGAGTTCCACCTCAGCAAGAAGTGGTTCCCAGCCTACAAATGAGCCTTGTATTCACAGCCTAGCTTCGAACAAGAAGATGTCTATCAGCCTACAAATGGATCAAGCCAGGTTCAAGCCCATGAGTACCTTGCATCATGAGTTCCACCTCAGCAAGAACAGGTTCCCAGCATACAAATGATCCTTGTATTCACAGCCTAGCTTCGTACAATAAGAGGTTTATCAGCCTACAAATGGATCAAGTCGGGTTTAAGCCCACGCGTACCTTGCATCATGAGTCCCACCTCAGCAAGAAGAGGTTCCCAGCTTACAAATGAGCCTTGAATTCACAGCCTAGCTTCATATAAGAAGAATAGTCATCAATTTTCCAAGAAGAGCAAACCTTCTTGCTAGTCGAACTACGTTCTCGGCTTGATTTCTATGACACCATTAGAATACGTAGGCAGTTTAGGACAAATTACCCTAAGTGCAGCCCAATAAGCAATCTCACTCATATCCCAAAAATGTGATTCTTTTTTATCTTTAGCCTTCAATTGGTAACAATCTCGGCTAAAGAGGGGCATCTGTAAGCACCCCATTTTTGCCACCCTCAGCATATGTGAACCAATATGGCAGGTTTCCAACCTTTAACCCAAAGTTTTGTGATTCTCTAATGAACCCCACAGTAGGGTCATAGGCTATTACCTACTTGGATGTACAGGTTGTGAAATTATCTTCGAAATGAGACTGAAATCATTAAATTCTGACGTCAAACAAGGAAGATATCGCAGTTTGAAAGTGCAAGGGCATTTAAATAATTATCGTATGATGCATGCATTAGCATTCAAACTTCAAGACATCATATCTTGGTCATCAGATATTAGAATCAAATGATTCAAAGGCCAATATTCCTTATTTTCAGTCCTCTTCAAAGTGGACATGAAAAATCCCAAACAAAGGTCACCGGTGGGTCCCATGTAAGCTTTCATGCAAAATTATCGTTAGAACTTCAAAGCTTCATATCTTTGTCATTCTACGTCGGATTCAGATGATTCCAAGGCCATTATTCTTCATTTGTGACGTTCTACAAAGTGGACGTAAAAAATCTCGGGTAGAAGTCTCAAAGGGTCCCATGCAAAATTACACATGGGAATGGTCATTTAATATTTAGAAATTCATATTTTTGTCACCTCATATCCAAATCAGGTAATTTCAGTTTCATTATGTTCCATATTTAGTACTCAATAAAGTGAACGTAAAGGATTTTGGTAGAAGTCTCTGAAGGATCCCATGTTGAATGGTCAGCCAAATTATCGATAATTGGCCTGCTTAAACTTCAGAAATTCATAAGTTGGCCATTCTATTTCCAAATGAGATGATTTATGTTCCAATATTCCTCATTTTTAATGTTCTACAGAGTGAACGTAGAAAATTTGGAATAGATGCTATCAGAAAATTTCATATGGAAGGATGATAGAAATGAACTATGACATGTCAACCTTGGTCCAAACCAGCTTAATCCAACTTAGTCTAACTTAGCCCGGCCTAGCTCAGACCAATCCAGACCAACTTATGTCAGTCCATATGCATGTATTTCTTTCATATGTATATAATGTATAAAATATTATTGTATATAATATATATATATATATATATATATATATATATATATATATATATATATGTATACATATATATTATAGGAAAGAGATAGGAAAGTGAGGCTGTGGAAAGAGAGAGGAAAGAGAGGCCATGAGAAAGAGAATGGGAGAAAGAAAAAAGGAAAGAGAGAGAAATAAATGAAAAAAGAAAAGAAAAAAAGAAAAAAGATCTCTTTTGTCTCTTTCACGTTTTTTAGAAAGAAAATGTGAAAGAGAGAGGAAAAAGAAAAAAAAGGAAGGAAAGAAGAAGGAAAGAAAAAAAAAAAGAAGAAGAAAAAGAAAAAAGGAATCATTTTCTAGAAAGAAAACGCGAAAAGGGAGGGAGAAAGAAAGAAAGGAAGGAAAGGAAGGAAGAAGAAAAGGAAAGAAGAAAGAAAGGAAAGAGAGAAGAAATTTTCTAGAAGAAGGAAAGAGAAAAAGGAAAGAGAGAAGGGATTTTCTAGAAGAAGAAGGAGAAAAAGGAAAGAAAGGATGAAGAAAAAACGTGGGAAGGAAGATAAGAAAGGAAAGAAGAAAAAATAGATTTTCTAGAAGAAAAAGAAGTAAAAGAAGGAAGAGTGAAGAAGGAAAGAAGAGAGGATTTTCTAGAAGAAGGAAAAGAAGAAAACGTGTGGAAGAAAGAGGGAGAAGAGAAAAGGGAAGGAAGAGAAGAAAGGAAAGAAGAAAAAAGGAAAAAAAAAGATTTTCTAGAAAAAGAAGAAAAGGAAAGAAGGATCTTTTAGAAAAGGAGTGAAAAAGCATAAATAGGCCAAGAGAAGAGAGAGGAGCCTTCTTTTTCCAGACCAGAAGGAGAGGAGGACGTGAGTAAGGGAGAGAAATGTGGGAGAGGGAGAAAGAAAGAGAGATGAAGAAGAGAAAAGAAAAAATAGAGAAGAAGAAAAGAGAGAAAGAGAAGAGAGAGAGAAGCAGAAGAGAGGAGAAGGAGGGTTCGCATTCAAAAAGCTTGATATAACCTCCAATCATCCTACATTGACGGTTTTGCTCGATTTGAGCACAAGGTTAGTACTCTAAACAAATTTAGAGGTCGTTAGAATGCTCGAATGCCAATTTTGCTTGAAAAAAATTATTTTTCATGAAATCTCAATCAGGAATTCTCTATTACATGCTTGTTAATGTTAGGATGCCTATGTCTAGTATTTTTCATCAATGATAATTTGTCTAAGCTATTCAATGATGAAGTTTTGAATGATATATGATGATGTTTTGATTTTTTTTACAAATTTCATAAAGTGATTTTATAATCTGAAATTTCTAGATTTAGGATTCAAATTTAAGATGTACATCACATGTATTTTTTCTTAAAATTTGAAGCCCATATTTTGATGGGAGTCTCTCTGATATGTTAGAAGACTAACCTATAAATTTTGTTCCATTTGGAAGTGGAGAAATACATCAAAAAATTTGTCTTTGACATTGCTGTTTTACTCGGATGTAATGCAATCCTCTATCAGAAAGTCTCTAGACAAGGGTCTTATGGCCATAATCAGAACATCCACTTTATATGAACTTTTTAGACATGAAATTATTCTAAAAAATGGCACTAGTTTCGTATTTTTTCAATTATTTATTGAATTGATATCAATTTTTAAGTGCATAATGCTCTGATTTTGAATCTGTCATGATGTACTAATTTGCATGATTTAAAAGAATCATTTTTCACAAAAAAAATATACTGTTTTAACTTGTTTTTCTAGATGAAATTTTATACCAGGAAATTATCTACATATACATATGTCTGTATTTAATTTTCATTAAGTATAGGATTTTATTTGGAATTTATGGTTCAACTGGTCGAAAATATGGAATAGATTTAACCAGTGCACATGTCCGGTCTTAGGGCATTTCTTTGACCTATTTTTGCTCCCTGTTGGATTCAACTCCATCATATGAAATAGAATATATTAAGTTATCTTTCTATGAAAAAAGTTGAGCTTGATTTGAGTTTTGAAAGACCTACTTATGGTCATTCTTGTGTAATGTAACAAAATCTAAATACAGTTCATAGTTTTGTCCATTATCTGAAACCTTGTGTCACAATTTTGGCAGTTTTGAGTCATTAATCTTTCCAAATAACTTCATAAAAATTAAAAATTAAAAATTTTCAAAGAAAACATTGAACATATGTTTTTTTAATAATTTTGCACTTTTTAAAAAAAAGTTTAATTGATGTCTCATTCATTGTAACATGCAAATTGGTTGTTTGAGTAAATCCTGCCATATTAGAATAAATGGCTATATTTGGAGCATTCATATGCTTGTTTGGATTGTGCATACCATATTCGCCATATTCCATGTGTTGCTATATTTGATAGAATAAATAGATTTTTTACCATATTAAGCAAAATCTTAATTTCCTACCATTTTTAAGTCTTACTATGCTTCGAAAATAGCATATAAGATCTTCCCTTTTTTTTCAAAAAATTCATGTGATATATGTATTCTATGATTGGTACTTACCATATTGATATATAGATGCATATTAGATCTTGCCATTTTAGGTCTTGCCATGCTTAGATTAGCATATTAGATCTTTCCATATTAGGTTCTTACCTTATTTGCAATGCATGCCATATTAGGGAGATTTTCATAATCTTATTATATTTTGTGATAGTTTCCATAAAATCATACATGCCATGCTTAGAATATTCTATTTATGGCAATAACTTAATTTATGCTGCACCCTAGTCAAACTGCCATATCTGTACACCTAGCAAACATATTAGGTGTGGGGATGTACATTTAGGCACCCATATTCTTGGGAAGGATATAATGGGAATAATAAAAATCTTTATAAAGAAAGAGAATGCTTTTCCAAACTTTCTAAAATTAGAACTTAGGATGAAAAGGGTAATTCAGGATGATTTCCACCTCTCAGTAAACCATAAACCTAGAATAAGTTCTAAACCCTAAACCTAGAACAGGTTCTCACATTCTAACCTAGAACAGGTTATCCCATCATTCCTGAGCTACGCGGATTCTAATTTCTAAGGCAAACCCTAGGATACATAGGCTATTTGGGAGAAACCCAAATTTGGATCCATACCTTAGTCCACTTGGACTATCCATAGATCCACTAAGATATCCATCCATATTTTGACCAAAATAGGGTTATCCACATTCCAACCTAGAAAATGGTTATTGATATTTCGACCCAGAAAAGGTTATCCATATTTTGACCCAAATAAGATTATCCATAGATCCACTAGGATTATCTATCAGTCCACATGGACTATCCAGATACTAACCCATAGGGTTTTTCATCATTTCAATCATAAACTTCAACTTAAACAATGAACTTAATCATGTACAAACTTAAATTACAATCATAAACTTTAATTACACCCGAACTACGATGGTGAACCTAATTTTCAAAATAATTCTGTGATACGTAGGCAATCTGATGGACACAGATTTAGTTCAATGTTATCAAATCACTTGGTTTTGTTCGGTTTAATACTAGCATAGGAAAGGTATAGGAGACCGATTTTGATCGGGTAGTTTGGGTGCCTATCCCCTTCCCATAACAGTAACCTGAGGCTTACCCAATCTCTGTTGGACCAAAAATCTAATCTGAGGGTCATGAGTCAATTGAAGCCTTACCTTGGGGTGAGATTTCACATTTCTAAAGTCCTAGAACTTAAACTAGGTGGTGACTTCCAAGATTTACGATCTTTGTCCTCACACATGGTGTTGGGGGCATCAGAGGAATGGGGTCAGCAATGTCATAGTCCCACTCATATGCGACCTTGAGCCAGTGTACCTGCTCCTGCATGACTCTGAGGCTGTGAGAGAGGCACCCTAGGTCACGGTTCATCTCGCACTGGGCATCTCTAATCTCTATAATCATGCCCATTACAGTATCGGGATGAGGCTGGGATGGTCCTGCTGCTGGTATGGGCTGCGGTTTTGATGCAAGAACGTACTTCATCTAATCATCATCATCCCCTGCCTCTTTTGCATAAGTTGTATTGCTGCTGCTGCTACTGCTGCTATCCTCCTAAGCGGATGAGGATGAGCCTCTAGCTCCTCATTATTGATTTGCAGGTTATCCATCTTCATCCAGACAATGGCATCCCAATCAATGTCTGATGTCATGGTGTCCTCAACAGCAATCTCATCCCTCATGTCCACTCGAATGTACTACAGGAGTGTAGTGATAAGCCGGCCATAAGGAAGGTTGCTTATCAGGTCGGGCATGGTAGCCTAACGCATAGTCCTGATGATAATATAAGGAAAACAAACCCGTTCTCTAGTGCAGACACAATAAGTCAGGTACTGGGTGAGCTAAGAGAACTCACTATAGTGGCCACTCTGAGGGATAATATTATGTTGGATATCGATTGGTAGTAATACTGTACCCCCAGCACGTGTTAGCCATAACATAGTGCCTACCATACCATAGGTCCCAGTAATGCACACCCCACTGTAGAAGCTTGGTGCACAACAAGCAGTGTATCAAGGTAGTTACCCTTATCAGCTACCGATGTATGGGATAGCTACATCATGGCAGAATGATCCGACAAGGGTTGAGGAATATTTTTTGAAGATGAAGCCTCAAACGTTTCAGCAATGGATCAAATCTATTGTGGCCATATAACTAGATAGGTTTATATAGGATGCGGTGCATTATTGACTTACTCTTATGATTATAGAGGATGCACATACCTGATTCTAATTATTGTACCTTGACAGAATACCTTCTTGATTCAACTTGTCAATTGGAGTTATTGATGTTATTTCCTTAGAATTAGTCCTGATTATACCAATCTAAGCTACTCCCATGATCAACACCATGAATAGAGATATGAACCGAATGAACATTTAAACGTTTAATCATTTCGAATGTACATCTTTTTGATTTTATACCTAATATATTGATTTACCAAAACTTTTCTAGATTTACTCTTGTAGTGCCTTGACCAATGGCACTATATACTCGATAAAACCTATAACCATGAGGTTAAGAATTGTAAAACCTCTATTTCCATATATTTGGACCACTGTGCAACTTAACAACCTTTGGATGATGGTTGGATTACCATAGATTTACACCTGATCCTTTAAACCTAAGTTCACTAGATAAAACAAGTGTTCGTCATTATACTGAATTCGAAAGAAGAAAATGAATACTGTTGGATAAGCATTATGATTCTTATATTTCTCGACATCCATTCATAAGATGTTTAGTTAATAAGGAAATTGAAAGGAAGATGATTAAATTTATATTAGATTCTATAGCCAATGAACCTTAGATGAAGTAATGGAGGATCTATTTTGAGATTGCAGAATGGATGGATATGAGTTATGTCTATAAAAGAATGCATGAGAAAAAAGTGAGAACTATCAAGAGTAGCCAGTAAAGAAATAAATAGCACTTAAGTAGAGTTAAAGATGGCTATATCGGTATGAATTTTGACAAGGTAGAAGGTTTCTAAAGGAATATCTAAGAGTGGATACAAGGATAAAGTCAAAAATCGTGGCATTGATAGTATTAAGATTGGTATAAGTAATACTGAGTTATGCCTAATGTCGAGTGAGATGATTAAGTAAAGACCAAAAGAGTTTGGCTGAATTAATGAATTTATTAGCATATACCCTAATGCTTATAGATAGACTTAGGATATGTATTGAGTAAATAATCAAAAGATGCTTTTGAGATATAAGAAAGAGATATCAGGGTAGAACATCAGTGATAAAAGAGATGTAAGCTACTGAGTGCAATATAAGATTTTTGACGATATATTTGAAAAATCATAAGAGATGAAGGAACTAGACAAGCTCTTAAGACCTTTATACCAGATTTCGCTAGTTCATGCTCTTTTGGACTAGATGTTGTAGTGGGTAAGTGTTATGAACATTGTCCGAATCATATGGATGGAAAGAATTTGGATGCAACCTAGTTCGACTTGAGATGGCAGACTTTGACGTCATCTTGGGGATAGACTGGTTGTCTCAATACTCTATAAAGCTATTATGTGCATAGAAAAAGTTGTTATTCAAGAGCTAAGGCGGCACATAATTTAGTTTTATTGGAAACATGTTTCCTAAGATGCAAAGGTTTATCCTCTCTGCACTAAAGGCGAAGAGATGCCTTGAAAAGAAAGGTGTTGAATATATGGTATCTGTGGTAGATGACACTAAAGAGCACCACAAATGAAAGATATTGATGTGATGTGTAAGTTTCCAAATGTATTTCTAAAAGACCTACCCGGACTACCTCCAGATGGGGCTATAGAGCTCATGATAGACCTTATGCCAGGGTTGGCGTTAGGGTCTAAGGCACCATACAGGATGGCCCCTACAGAATTAAAAGAGTTAAAGACCCAGTTACAAGAACTATTAGATAAGGGTTTCATACGACCAAGCATATCGCCTTGGGGAGCACCTGTATTGTTCATAAAGAATAAGGAAGGTAACGTACGACTATGTATATACTACAGAGAGTTGAACAAGTTAACCATCAAGAATCGATACCCTTTGTCTAGGATCGATGATCTGTTCGATCAGTTGCAGGGTACAAAGGTTTTCTTAAAGATTGATATTAGATCAGGGTATCACAAATTGAAGATCAAGGCAGGAGATATTCCGAAGACTACTTTCAGAACAAGGTATGGGCATTATGAATTCCTTGTAATGTCATTTGGGTTGACTAATGCTCTAGCATCGTTCATGGAACTGATGATCTGAGTGTTTCATGACATGTTGGACACTTCGGTCATCGTATTCATTGACGACATCTTGGTCTACTCAAAGGACAAGGAGACACATGCAACACATTTTAGAGCAGCCCTACAACGGCTGAGAAGGGAGAAGCTTTACGCCAAGTTCAAGAAATATAAATTTTGGTTGAAGGAAGTGGCATTCTTGTGTCACGTAGTATCTGCACACCGTATCAAGGTAGATCCTAACAAGATTACAGCTATAGTAGGTTGGGATGCACCGAAATCAGTTGCAGAGATTCATAGTTTCCTTGGATTGGCTGGTTACTATAGAAGATTCATGGAAGACTACTCAAGAAATGCCGTTCCACTTACCAGACTAACCAAGAAAGGAGAAAAGTTCATATGGACAGATGAGTGTGAGAAGTGCTTTCAGATTCTGAAGTCAACACTAGTCTCTGCACCTATCTTTATCATCCCAGCACCAGACCTGCCATTTACCCTATATACGGATGCCTCAGGAATGGGTCTCGGATGTCTATTGATGCAAGGAGAACAGGTGATTGCCTACACATCAAGATAGTTGAAAGAGCATGAGATTAACTATCCTACGTATGATCTGGAGTTAGCAGTAGTCGTTCACACAATTAAGACTTGGAGGCACTACCTTTATGGTGAAAAGTTTCAGATTAAGTCGAATCACAAGAGTTTGACTTACCATTTTACTCAAAAGGACCTGAATATGAGACAGAGGAGACGGTTGGAGCTATTAAAAGATTATGATTGTGACAACCAGTACCATCCGGGTAAGGCAAACGTTCTGGCTGATGCCTTAAGCAGAAAGTTGGCATTGAAACCTAAGGTAGGACCTAGTACGAACGCTGCACTGTGTGCTGCAGTCTCGGGCTCAATAGAGAATAATGAAAAGCATATATTAGAGACTGTAGGAGATCTAGTGGAATAGGGCTTAATTCATAAGTTCACATTGATGTTCGCAGCTTTGAAGATCTCATCAGATCTAATAGATGAGGTCAAAGTAGCAATCCTACAGGATCTACACCCCAAGACTGTACAAGAAGATCTAAAGAAGGGTAAAAGCAACCCTGACTCTACCTTGGATTCAGACAAGGTACTAAGGTAGGTGGACGATTATGTATACCTGAGAGTGAGAACTCAAATATCAGAGATAGAATTATGATAGAAGCTCATTATACCCCATATTCGGTACATCCAGGAAGCACTAAAATGTATCGTGATTTAAGAAGACTATATTGGTGGAGGGTTATGAAAGTCGATGTAGCTCGATTCGTATTCCAATGTCTGAATTGCTAGCAAGTTAATGTAGAAAGCCAGAGACCTGTAGGTTTGCTACAACCACTACTGGAGTCAGCATGGAAGTGGGATTGTATCACAATGGATTTGGGGCCCCGGGCTCTATGTTGTAAAAGGGAGTTCCCGCTTATGCGATATTAAGAGGAAGTTTAGGGGCTTTCCCCTTTTAGTATGGTGCCGCGGCTTTTTGCGATCTTGTTTCTCGACCATTTCCACTGGCCTACCCTTGACACCAAGGTCAATGGATGCCTTGTGGGTTATAGTCGATCAAATTACCAAGACAGCTTTCTTTATCCCTGTCAGACCTCAGTATACCATGGACAAGCTAGCCAAGTTGTATGTGGACAATAAAGTCATACTTCGTGGCATCCCAAAGAGTATAGTATCTGACAGAGATCCCCGTTTTACATCAATGTTCTGGGAAGGATTACAGAAAGCCATGGGAACCAAGTTAAAGTTTAGCATAACTTTTCATCCTTAGACAGACGGGCAGTCAGAAAGAACTATTCAAATCTTGGAGGATATGCTCCGAGCGTGCCCTAGATTTCAAAGGAGCTTGGGATGAGAAGCTATCGCTCATCGAGTTTGCTTATAACAATAGTTACCAGGCTACGATCTAGATGGCTTCATATGAGGTACTCTATGGGAAGAAATATTGTACATCTCTGTTATGGAATGAGATGGGAGAGAGAAGGATTGTAGGACCGAAGTTCGTACTAGAAACTTGTTGAGCGATTGATCAAATTAAGGAAAGAGTGAAGATAGCTCAAGTTCGAAAAAAGCACTATGCAGATAACCAACATCGAGATCTAGAGTTTACAGTGAGTGATAAGGTGTTCTTAAAGATATCACCTGCACGAGGTCTAAAAGGGTTCGATAAGAAGGGAAAGCTATGCCCCAGGTATGTGGGACCATACAAGATTTTAACCAGATGTGGTAATGTGGCATATCAACTGGCTCTACCACCATCCATGTCAAGCGTTCATGATGTGTTTCATGTTTCTTTATTGAAGAAGTATGTCAGGGATCCATCGCACATCTTGACAGAGGACTTGACATTTGAAGTGGTACCTGTGATGCTCACAAGCCGAAAGGTACAACATCTCTGAAGCATGGATATCCATTATGTGAAAGTGCATTGGAAAAGCCAAGATGTAGAAGAAATCACTTGGGAGGAAGAGAACGTGATGCAAAAGGAATACCCTAACCTTTTCAACGAACAAGGTACGTATAAATTTTGAGGCCAAAATTTATTTTAAGGGTGGGCGAGTTGTGAAAGCTATATGCAAATTTTGGGGGCAAAATTTCTTTCAAGGGTGGGGGAGTTGAAAGACCCGCCTTCCATGAACCCGATCTAAACCTTTAATTCATGTCCTAACAGGTCTTCCAATCATCATCGGGCCAGACGGGATGAGCGGATGGCAAGCAGGTACGAAAATGGACCTAAAAGTATGATATTTTTTCATACCGGTCTATGGTACTTGTCGATGGTACCGGTCGACCGGTATCTCTACGCAGGCAGACTGGTTAGATCCAAAAATAGATCTCTGCGTGTCCCACTTTCTAAATACCAAGCCTAAGGACTTTCCTAACATAAAGAAACTTCTTAAACTCTATTCTAGTCTATTTAAGGACCCTTAAACCTCCTTAGAACTCTTTCCTTGAGCCTCACAAACCCTAGAAAGGAGAAAGAGATCGAAGAAGGAGAAAGAGATAAGGAAGGAGGAGAGGAGCCGTCATTTGCCATTGGACGAAGAACACCATACTTGCGAACCAATGGAAAGTGCTTGAACCTTCCTCTAAGTTAAACATTATAGATGATTAGTCATGAATTAATCAATACCATGCAAGGTGAGGTATTGATCTAAAACCCTTAAATTTACTGTCAAACCCTAATATAGTCAATGAACCCTAGATTCGCATTCTAGGTTAAGGATCATCGAAACTAAGACTTGAATGGAACATGAAACAACTCTAACTCGTTGGTCAGACCAAGAATGTATAGGAGAAACCCTAGAACCAATAGGGGGTGACCGATGGAAGGCTAACGCCGAGTTGATGGTCTTCTAGAGGCATACCGATCGACCATACCTGCCTTACCTTATGTGACCGATACTGCGACCGGTACCTTTCGGAGACTGATCTGTGGGGGAATGGTCGACCATATTGATCGCACCTTTCCCCGCAGTGCCACAACCGGTGCTTGTGATCGGTACTTGCGACTATTTAGCACTGTGAGGGGTATATTTTGATCCAGTTGGTTTTACGACCAGCGTAAACCCTAAGAAACTAATTCTAATTCAACCCTAACATCATATAGGACCTTGTGATAGCAAGTTTGGATTCTGTGACACGGAGCAAGCTAGCAATCAAGCGTCAGGTAAGAGAATCGAACTTAAACCCTAATAACTTAATAACAGTAAAACATTGTTAATAATTATGATTCTGTGGAATGGTGTTTGTGCATACTCGCATGTCATCTTTACTTTCAGTTATTATATTGTTCATGTATACTCTCTATGCTAGGATGTGACTGTTAGGCATGTGATTGTTTTTAGGTCACTACGTCGAGTATCCACATACTGTTTCTGATGATTCTGAGTCGTTTTAACTCTTTCCTATAACAAATTTTACTTTGTTCACCAACTTCATTCCAAAACAAAGGAGTTCAACACTTCCTACCATACAATGCTTCATAGGGTGACATCTGTATAGTAGCTTGATAACTGTTGTTATAGGTGAACTCGATCAATGGTAGTTTCTCATCCCATGATCCTTTGAAATCATTAACACAGGCTCGAAACATGTCTACTAAGATCTGAATGGTACGCTTGGACTGTCCGTCTATCTGAGGATGAAATGCAGTACTGAATTTCAGCATTGTACCCATAGCCTTCTGTAATCCTTCCCAAAACTTTGAGGTAAAGCGTGGGTCTCTATCGGAGATAATGCTTTCAAGTACAACATATAATCTAACAATATTATCAACATATAGCTTGGTTAACCTCTCCAGGGTATACTATGGTCGTATAGCTATAAAGCGAGCTGTCTTAGTCAGATGATCTACAATCACCCAGACTGCGTCAACTACTCGGGGAGTCAATGGTAACCCGGTGACGAAGTCCATAGTGATGTAGTCCCATTTCCATGTTGGTTCTGGCAGTGGCTGCAACAATCATGCAGGTCTTTGTCATTCAGTCTTTACTCTCTGACAATTTAGGCATTGAGATACGAATTTAGCTACATTTGCTTTCATTCCTCTCCACCAATATAATTTTTTCAAATCATGATACATCTTTGTACTTCTAGGATGTACCGAATAAGCGGTGGTGTGAGCTTCCTTCATTAGTCTGTGTCTAATGTCCAAGTTTTTTGTTTCAAGAACACATACTCTTCCTTTGTACATCAGTACCTTTTCATCATCTAAGGTGAACTCAGGATTAGTTCAACCTTTTTTGATGTCTTCTTTTACCATTCTCAGATAAGGGTTTGATTTAAGAATGACTTTTACTTCATCTATTATATCAGGTACAATCTTCAATGTGGTAAACATATTTAAAAACCGATGAATAAACCCTTGGTTAGTTGATCCACCCGGTGCATCTATCACGAACTGCTCATTACCATGATGGAATACTTTTCCTGTAACACACATTGCCGCCATCGTGTTAACCTCTCCTTGGGATTTTATCATTGCTTTTCTGCTTAGCACATCAGCAACTACATTAGCCTTCCCTGGATGATACTGAATATCGCAATCATAGTCCTTTAATAGTTCTAGCCATCTTCTTTGCCTCATGTTCAACTCCTTCTAATTAAAAAGATAAGTGAGACTCTTATGATCTGATTTAATAAAAAATTTCTCTCCATACAAATAATGTCTCCATATCTTGACAGCATGTACTACTGCCGCTAATTCCAAGTCATGAGTGGGATAGTTCTTCTCATGTGTCTTCAGTTGTCTTGAGGCATATACAATTACTTGTTCTCCTTACATAAGTACACATCCTAAACCCAATCCAGACGCATCAGTGTACAAGGTAATTGGTTGTCCTGGAATAGGAATAGTCAAGATGGGAGCAGATATCAATCTAGCCTTCAATGTTTGGAAACTTTTCTCACATTTGTCGGTCCAAACAAACTTTTCCCCTCTCTTAGTCAAACTGGTGAGAGGTACAGCGATCCTGGAGTAATCATCCATGAATCTTCGATAATACCCAGCTAGACCTAAGAAACTTCTAATTTCTGCAACACTCATAGGTGCTTCCCACTTCACAATGGCTTCAATCTTGCTAGGATCCACTTTAATTGCCTCAGTGGATAAAACATGGCCTAAGAAAGCGACCTCATTTAGCCAAAACTCAAACTTTGTAAATTTGGCGTAAAGCTTCTCTTTTTTTAGTCACTGTAGAGTGGCTCTTAGATTCATGACATGAGTTTCCTTGTCCTTGGAGTAGACCAATATATCATCAATAAACACAATAACTGACGTATCCAACATATCATGGAATACCCGATTCATGAGTTCCATAAAAGTTGCGGGTGCGTTAGTAAATCCAAAAGACATGACTAAAAATTCATAGTGTCCATATCTTGTTCTAAATATTGTCTTCGAAATATCTCCTTACTTAATCTTCAACTGATGGTATCCTAACCGATGATCAATCTTGGAGAACACCTTGGCACCTTGCAACTGATCGAACAAGTCATCAATTTGAGGCAACGGGTACCGATTCTTGATTGTAAGCTTATTTAATTCTCGATAGTCTATACACAGTTAAACGCTACCATCCTTATTCTTCACAAACAATACTGGCGCTCCCCATGGGGATATGATGGGTCTGATATAACCCTTGTCTAGTAATTCCTATAACTGTACCTTTAGTTCCTTCTATTCAGTAGGAGCCACTCGATAGGGTGCTTTAGATACTGGTGCGACTCCGGGTATAAGATCTATAACAAACTCCGTCACTCGGTCGGGTGGTAGTCCTGGTAATTCCTTAGGAAATACATTTGGAAAGTCACACACAACATCAATATCCTCCATTCGTGGTACTTCCTTGGTGAGGTCGACCACGGATACTAGATATCAAACTCCTCCTTTCTCAAGGCATTTTCTAGTCTTTAATGGAGAGAGGATGAGTTTTCATTTACAGGGTAGTCTGGTTCCCGCAAAACTAAACTCTGCTCCTTCCTTGTCTTTAAATGTTAGTTTTTTTTCTGCACATAATAGGTTTGCAGAATGCCGATCTAACCAGTCCATTCTAAAGATAACATCAAAATCTGCCATCTCTAGTTGAATCAAGGTTGCATCCAAAATCTTCTCGTCATAAAAATTGAACATGGTCCATATCATTTTTCTAATTCCACTTCTAATCCCATAGGCGATCGTACAAATAATTTATAGTCTAAAGATCTGAGGGGTAGATTTAGCTTCTTTCCAAATGACACAGATATAAAAGAATGAGTAACTCCAGAATCAAAGAGTACTCTGGAAGGTATGCCATTAATAGGTACAATACCTGTGATTTGTTTTAATTCAGTCTACATGCTCACACAAGGTAATACAAAATGAAAGGTTCAGGTCATACCTGTGACCACATCAGGCGATGCGGTAGCATCCTCAGCTGTAACTACATAAACCCTTCCTTGCTGTGGCCATTTCCTGGGCTTACGACACTCCCTAGAATAATGTCCCACTTGATTGCAGTTATAGCATTTTACTCCTTCATTATTTTGCTTTTGTTGAGGTTGAATTGTTGGAGTAGTCTTGGCTGCAGCATTAAAGCCTTGAGTACAAAAGGGATTAAATGTCTTTGTGTTTCCTCCATTATAAGAATTTCCATTTGGCCTTTTTATACCTCTATTCTGAGCAAAATAGCTCTCCCCCTGGCTCGATCCTAGTACTCGAGCAATCTGTACGGCTTCATTATAAACTTTCTATTCTAGCCCCAAAACATGCTCCCGAATGCTTCCTCTACGTCCCATGGCGAACCTTCGGGTTTTATTATTTTCCTCCTGCATGCTAGAGAGGGTAAAGAAAAACAGCTCTTCATAACACTGTTGGTATGCATCCACTATCATCTGTCCTTGATACAGACTTAGAAACTCTCTTTCCATTGCATCTCTGAAACTTCTAGGAAAATACATCTCAAAAAATGCCTCTTTATAGATAGCCCATGTCAATTGGGCATGCTTGGTTAACAGATAAGTTCGAGTAGACTTCCTCTAGTGGTGTGCATCGCCTTTCAGCATAAATGTTGCACACAGTACTTTTTCCTCCTCATTAACCATCATCATCATAAAATTCCTCTCTATCTCGTCGATCCAATGAGCTGGCCACAAAGGATCCGCTGGCTTGCCATTATATTCCTTAGGCTTCATTTTTAGAAAATGCTCGATTAGTCGAGAGTGGTCCAACTGATATTGAGCATAGGCCCCATACATAAGTGGTTCTTACTAGTAGCTGCCCTGGGCTACCTCAGGGTTCTATACTGGAGCTTGCACAATTGGCATTTGAGGTGCTTGGGGTACCGTGTTGCTACCCCCTGGTACTGTGCTAGCTTGTTCAGCTGGCATAGATGTCGTATGTGTAGCTAGAAAAACCATTCCTATAGTAGCTTGCATATTGGCTTGCACCTACTGTATTTGCTGCAGCTGTTGTGTCAGGTTCATTATTACTGTAGCAAATTTGTTGGTGGGGCTGGTAAGTTTGTAGGATTTGCCTGGCCATTAACTTTTGGTGTTGCCATATTCTGATTCTCTTGTCCTTCAAGATTTTCATGGTTGTCTTCCTCTACAGGTGGTGGTGGTGGAATTGGGTTACGACCTCACCTAGTTACTCTTCGCCCAGCCATTTCCTGTTCTGGTGGTGGTAGTGTCTGAAAAACAATCATAGAACATGTGAGGCAATCAATATAAGTCATTCCCAAGTCAAAATCCAACTAATCAATGTAAAATTCCTATTTTTCCAAGTCATTCAGTCAAAATACTAAATTTTCCATCGTAGGGTCAATGGTAGGGTCGCACTATGTCCGACCATAGGGTATGCGACCTCACAAAACCCTGTCAGCTCACCAAGAGCCTGGGTTCGGTCGTAGGGTCGGTAAATGTCTGACCATAGGGTTCGACCACACGATGTCTGTCAGCTCACCGAGAGCTTAGGGTCGATCCTGGGGTCGGTCGTAGGGTGCATGTTTAGTTGAATTCTGCAACCGCATGACCCCAAATCAGGTTTTTAAACCTAATTTTTAGTTATTTCCCACTTTTTCTTTTTCCTTCAACTCAACTCGCTTCCCTTGAGTTGCTACAGTATCGACCCCTCGTGTTTGGTGATTATTTCTTCCATTCACGACCTCCATTTCTTTCCTTCAGGTATGTTCTCTATTGGTCCTCATTTTTAAGCTTTCAAAACTAGGTTTTTCTCCATTTATAGCGTTTTCTTCAAATTAAAATTTTTTTAATCGTAAAAATTTTATTTTTATTGGGGGTTTTTGCTATTGGCCACCCAAAGGACAAAAGCTCTCAAGAAAATTTGAGTTTCATCGGTTAGTTTTTGAGAAACTTGAAATTTTCTATTTTTGACTTAATTTTAGGGTTTTTTCCAAATTGTTGAAATTTCTTCAAATTAGAGCTTCGTAGTTTAAATTTCCAATTGTATGAGCCATGCAAGATGGTTTGGAACATATGTAAGCCCTCCTGCCCAACTGTTTGGGTGAAAAGTGAGGCTTTTGGCCAAATCATGCCATTATAATGCCAAAATTTTGAGTTTTGCTCTATAACTAATATCTTCTCTATTTGTCTGTGTCCTTGCAGATAGCATGGCTTGCACCAAAGTTCCCAAAGCTCATGATCCCAATCATTTTGCTCTAATGAGGTGGAGGCTCAGTATACTCGCTATGAGCGTAAAAAGGTGGAAGGGGGTTGCTATGTAAACTTGGCTAGTCTAGCCTTGTCTAATGTAGAGTGAGCTTTTGGTGACATGGGTTGGCTCCCTGTGTTATCATATGAGGTTTGCACCTGTCCTACTCTGTTGAAGCAGTTCTATTGCAACCTTCAGGTAGTGGGTGATCGCAATGATACAAACAGGGGTAGGGAGTTCAGGATCACCAGTTATGTGAAAGGGGTGGAAGTTTCCTTTAACTGCCAGGAGTTGGCTGATCTCCTAGGTATATCAAATGATGACCCCTTGGTATACTGTACACCTAGGGAACCCCAGTTCCTATACTTGATGATGCGTGCTGAGAGTGATCTCCAGCCTCTTAGAGGTGATCGCTGGAAGATGAAGGCAATCAACCTATGGCCGAAACCTCGGACTGCAAGATCATTCAACACAACCTAATTCCTCAAAGTGGGAATTATGAAAGGATTTCCAAGTTGACCCAGCACCTCTTGTACTCCATCTACACTAGGCAGCCCGTTTGCCTGCCATACATTATAATCAGGATGATGATCCGTGCTACGACGCTTAGTCTGATAGGCAACCTGCCCTATGGGAATTTGATCACTACCCTGTTCACATGCCTTCATGTCGACATATTGGATGAGAGGATTCATCAGGATACCTTCTCTTCTGACCTTGACTGGGAGGCCATCTGGAAGATGGGGATGCGAGATGCGGAGGTCAGTGACGAGGAGAGGAACGCTCTGGTGCGTCCTCCTACCTTGGGAGAGGTGGCAGTGGCAGTAGCAGGGGTCCATGGGGATGATGCTGAGGATGATGATCGTATGTTAATGGATGTAGATACCATACCTCCTCCATCACCACCGTATTCCACTAGAGCTGGCCCATCTCGGGTTCCTTCACACACTGCTGGTCCTTCAAACCTACCATCTGATGATGTGATGGGGCTACTGCGTGAGATTAGAGAGGCTCAGTGCGTGACTGATGGGAGAGTAGAAGAGCTTCTAGATGCCTAGCACACGTCTGATCAGTGGATGGCTGATCTAACAGCTAGTCTCCTGGTGACCCAGACTTAGGTAGCCTGGCTGACTAGAGTGTATGTTGAGGACTATTAGCGGGATCATGAGGCACCTCCTCTTCCAGCACCTCCAGCTCCATGATGCATATTTTCTTTTTGTTTTTCCTTATACTACAGAGTAACTGTCCGGATTGTGGACCGTACTCTGATTTGGATAGAAATATGTTGCTTTTTATTCAATGTATATATGAAACTTGTTTCTCCTTTTATATTTGCATTATTCTATTTCTTAATTTTTGTCGCATACAACATAGGTTCTTATAGTGTGTTCTTATTGAAGCTTTTAAATTATCCTAACTCAGTTCACGAATTCTTGTAGAAGTATAGCGATTTAATAGATAGGGCCTGAGAGCTCTGATACCAAGTTGTCACACCCCAAATTCTACACCAACTAGAATGGTGTGATGAACCATCTATGACCCAATGGTTCAACTAGGATCTCAAATAGGCTGTGTCTTTTTACTTAAACCATACACATCCACAACCATAACCAGAATAAATATACAATAGCGAAAGTCTTTAATATTTAATGAACTGAGAATCTAATAATGATATCATAAATAAAATATCCAATTATCTTCAAATGACTAAGACATATGATAAAATAAATTAATCAATTCAAGTTCTTAATAATCCAACTATAAATCTAATCAAAGATACATGAGTTGCACTCGCACGATGAATCATGCGACTCCATCATAGCTTCTGCATCCATCGCTGCAACATGTCGTACACCAGAGCATTCATATAGTCTTCTACAGTAGTACCTCATCATCAACTAAAAATATTCGACGTCGAAAGGGTGAGCACACATCATAGCTCAGTTAGCAAACAAAATAATGCAACAAACATATCCATGCATTCAATTCATATCTTTGGTCTGGTTCATAAGTTTACAATGTGTAATAGAAAGGATAGGTGGCCGCCAAACCTCTATACACGAGTGTGTGAAGCCGCCCAATGGATCAAACACCATTGCCATCCCACATGCACCCACCATGGAATAGGGATAGAGCTAAAGTGCTTAGGATCGCACCACATCACACTTCCCCTGACGCCCTACCCATACCAACATGTAAGCCTCTATTGGCAAGGGCTTACAAACTGGGCTCACAACTAACCAATCCTAATGTCAAACAATGTATCCAAGGCCTCACCCTAGCATCCCTCAATACGTCCATAGAGATAGAGCTAAGGCCCCCCGATAGAGTCAGAGACTACATGGTTCGAGACCACCTCCCCTGATGTCTTATGACGTAATAGTTCTGCTAAAGTAATGGTGATACGACAATGTCAGTAGACAAGACTTGAGTAGAGATAGAGTCAAATTGCTTAGGACCACACCACAGCACACTTCCCCTGATGCCTTACTCGCATGAGGTACATTAACTACACATAAACATTCGCATGCCTATTCCTAGCATCATCGTCATCATCATATTATAAATAAACAAAAATTAAATATGCATGAACATTAATAGCAGAAATATTGGATGACATGTTAAATGCACAATACACGCATACAAACATAGAATCATTCATGGCACTGGACTCAATAAATAAAAATAGTTTATTATTAGCCAATTAGTTTAGGTCTTGTTCCCCTCACCTTTGGTCGATAATAGATCCTCGTTCAAGCTTTGTAATTCACTCTTAGACCACTTGAAAACCTAATAAATTTGTAGATTTTAATTATAATTAAATTTCCATGAGTTTAGACTGACAAAAACTGAGGGGTCGCAGGTGGGGCACCACCTGGGGTCTCAGTTTCTACGACCACAGGGTGTGGGGTCATAGGGTAGGGTCGGTCATACTCCGACCCCACGTGCGACCACACCTTCCCTAGAAACTTCCCGAGGGCATGTGGTCGGACATGTAGGTCTTGTAGGGTCAGACATCATGTGACCCCACGTGCGACCACACATGTTATGGTCGACCTTTCACTCTTAATTCCATTCCATCATGTTTGAATCCTTTGGCTTATGATCATGGTCCTTCCTATGATTGTTCTATTGCTCAAAACTAAATTTTATACACCATCCATTGTCCATAATAATTTCCTCCATGGATTCTCATGGAATTTGTCCATGGATGGATGATTTAGGTTTCTCCTAGATCCTATCTTCTTCATGAAATTTTCAATGCTCTTAATTAATCATGCGAAATAGGTTCATGCCTTATGCTTTCTGAAGATTCATAGTTTTATCTGAATTATCCTCCTCCTTAATCTTCTTCTTAGATTTTCCTTCTCTTCCTTCTCTTCTCTTTCTCTCACTTTCAATTAGGGTTCTAAAAGAATGAAAGAGGCTAAGGAACATCCTATTTATAGGGGAAAATCCTCCATAATATGCCCTAATGAGTTTAGGAAAAACCCCCTTCGAATTAGGAAGGTTTCCTAATTTTTTGTTTTGACTGGTTCCGTGGGGTCGGAGGTGGGGTCGCAGAATCTGTGACCCTACCTTTTTAAAATGTCCGACCCCATGACTTAATTTTGTGTGGCTGGACTCCTTTGAGGTAGGGTCGGTTACACCTGTTTAGGCATGCGACCACACGCTCATAATTGACTGTTTTTGGGTTGAATTCATACCTGGTCTTGAGGTTTCTTCACGCACATGGTCCACTTGGCTCAACCATAATAGGTAGACCTAGTACTAGGTGGTAAGACCGGTTAGTTCAATTTGGGTCCTACAATCCATGTAGTCCTCCACAGTGTAACCTAGATCAACATCTAAAAATAGTGTTTACACAAGGGTGAGCTCACAACTTAGCTCAGTAAGAAAATTAGGCAATGCAACACACATCATGCATGAGTAACATTTATATTATGATCTGGTTTTAACTTTGTAATGTGCTATAGAAAGGATTGGCGGCTACCGCACCTCCATGCTCGAGTGTGTGAATCCGCCCAATGAATCAAACACTATTGTCGTCCCATATGCACCCACCATGGAATAGAGATACAGCTAAAGTGTCCGGAACAAACACCGCCAGCACTTTCCCTGATGCTCTACCCATACCAATACGTAAATCCCTATTGCGAGGGCTTGCAAAACTGGACTCGCAACTAACTAATCCTATATGTCATCACTATAGGTCCTATCCTAGTACAGCTCCCTACGGCATAGAGATAGGGCTTGAGTCTAGTGGCTAGGCCAAAGACCATAGTGTCACTTCCTCCCCCTGATACCCTACCCGCACCAAGCATGCTAAGACAGAAGCGATACGAAAAGGTGCTAGTGTGAGGAATGATCCCAGACCCCAGGCCCTTCCCATTTCATACATCAATAAAAACGATTCGGACAGAAAGGGAAGCTAAGTCTGAGATATGTCGGGCCACATGAGATTCTAGCTAAACGTGGAAAAGTGGCGTATCAGTTAGCACTACCACCATCTATGTCAAGTTTGCCTGATGTATTTCATATCTCATTATTGAAGAAGTATGTCAGAGATCCAATACACATTTTAATAGTGAATCCACCAGATTTAACTGATGATTTGACATTCGAAGTAGCACCAACTGAAATCACCAGCTAAAAGGTTCAATGTCGATGCAACCGTGACATTAATTATGTTAAGGTCACTTGGAAGAGCTGAGATATAGAAGAGATCACATGGGAAGAAGAGAATGCTATGCGAAAGCAATATCCTCACCTTTTCGACTCAAGAAGGTATGTGCAAATTTTGAGGATGAAATTTCTAATAAGAGGGGGGAGTTGTAAGACCCTTAACGAACTAACCGGTCTTACCACCTTGTACTAGGTTTACCTATCATGCTCGAGCCAAGTGGACCAAGTCCATAAAGAAACCACAAGACCAGGTATGAATTCAACCCAAATACAGTTAATTATGAGCGTGTGGTCGCATGCCTAAACAGGTGTGACCGACCCCTCCTCAAAAGAGTCCAACCACACAAAATTAGGTCGTGGGGTCAGACATTTTAAAATGGTAGGGTCATGGATTCTGCGTCCCCACCTCCGACCCCATGGAACCAGTCAAAATCAAAAATTAGGAAACCTTCATAATCCGGAAGGGGTTTTTCCTAAACTCATTAGGACATATTATGGAGGGTTTTTCTCTATAAATAGGACGTCCCTTAGCCTCTTTCACTCCTTTAGAACCCTAATTGAAAGTGAGAGAAAGAGAAGAGAAGGAAGAGAAGGAAAATCTAAGAAAAAGACTATGGAGGAGAAAAATTTAGAGAAAACTCTGAATCTTCAGCAAGCATAAGGTACGAACCTATTTCCCATGATTAATTAAGAGCATAAAATAGTTCATGAAGAAGATAGGATCTAAGAGAAACCCAAATCATCCATCCATGGACAAACTCCAAGAGAATCCATGGAGAAAATTATTGTGGACAATGGATGGTGTATAAAATTGTAGTTTGAGCCATAGAACAATCATAGGAAGGACCATGATGATAAGCTAAAGGATTCAAACATGAAGGAATGGAACTAAGAGTGATAGGTCAACCATAACACGTGTCGTCGCATGTGGGGTCACATGATGTCCAACCCCACAAGACCCACATGTCCGACCACATGCCCTCAGGAAGTTTCCCAGGGAGGGTGTGGTCGTACGTGGGGTCGAAGTATGTCCGACCCTACCCTGTGACCCCACACCCTGTGGTTGCAGAAACTAAGACCCCAGGTACTGCCCCGCCTATGACCCTTCAGTTTCTGTTAGTCTAAACTCATAGAAATTTAATTCTAATTAAAATTTACAAATTTGTTAGGTTTTCAAATGCTCTAAGAGTAAATTACAATGCTTGAACGAGGATGTATTATCGACCAAAGGTGAGGGAACATGACCTATACTAATTGGCTAATAATATACTATTTTTATTTATTGAGTCTAATGCCATGAATGATTCTATGTTTGTATGCGTGTATTGTGCATTTAACATGTCATCCAATATTCCTGCTATTAATGTTCATGCATATTTAATTTTTGTTTATTTATAATATGATGATGACGATGATGCTAGGAATAGGCATGTGAATGTTTGTGTGTGGTTAGTGTACCTCATGCGAGTAAGGCATCAGGGGAAGTGTGATGCGGTGCGGTCCTAAGCACTTTGACTCTATCTCTACTCAAGTCTTGTCCACTGACATCATCGTATCGCCATTACTTTAGCAGAACTATTACATCATAGGGCATCAGGGGAGGTGGTTTCGGACCGTCTAGTCTCTGACTCTGTCGGGGGGTCTTAGCTCTATCTCTATGGACGTATTGAGGGAAGCTAGGGTGAGGCCTTGGATACACTATTTGACATTAGGATTGGTTAGTTGCGAGCCCAGTTTGCAAGCCCTCACCAATAGGGTCTTACGTGTTGGTATGGATAAGGCATCCGAGGAAGTGTGATGCGGTGCCGTCCTAGGCACTTTAGCTCTATCCCTATTCCATGGTGGGTTCATGTGGGATGGCAATGGTGTTTGATCCATTGGGCAGCTTCACACACTCGTGTATAGAGGTGCGGCGGCCACCTAACCTTTTTATTGCACATTGCAAACTTATGAAACAGACCAAAGATATGAATTAAATGCATGCATATGTTTGTTGCATTATTTTGTTTGCTCACTGAGCTATGATGTGTGCTCACCCTTTCGACGTCGAATATTTTTAGTTGATGATGCATGTACTATATAGAAGACTATATGAATGCTTCGGTGTACGGACATGCTGCTGTAAGCACCCCATTTTTGTCACCCTCTATGTAAGTGAACCAATATGGCAGGTTTCTGGCCTTTAATCCAAAAATTTATGATTTTTCATTGAATCCCACAGCAGGGTCATGGGCTATTATCTACAGGGATGCATAGTTCATAAAATTATCTTCGAAATGAGACCAGAATTGCTTAATTCTGATATCAAATGAAGAAGATATGACCATTTTAGTCGGATGATTCATATAAGGGAGGTTTCTGAAATTATTATAAGTAATCCCAGGGTCTTCATGCAAATTATCGTAAGTCGGATTGTTTGAAATTCAAATCATCATATCTTGATCATCCGACATCGGATTCAGATGATTCCAAGGACATTATTCTTCATTCATGATGTTCTACAAAGTGGACGTAAAAAATCCCAAGTAGAAGTCACCAGTGGGTCCCATGCAAGCTTTGATGCAAAATTATCGTTAAAACTTCAAAGCTTCATATCTTTTCCGTTCTACATCGGATTCAGATGATTCCAAGGCCACTATTCTTCATTCATGATGTTCTACAAAGTGGACGTAAAGGATTTTAGACAGAAGTCTCCGAAGAGTCTCATGTGAAATGGTCAGCCAAATTATCGATAATTGGATCGCTTAAACTTCAAAAATTGATAGGTTGACCATTTTATTTCCAAATGAGTTGATTCAAGCTCCAATATTCTTCATTTTTAATGTTCTACAAAGTGGACACAAAAAATATAGAATAAAGGCTATCAGAAAATTCTATGCAAAATGATAGCGAAAATGACCCATGAAATGACAGAGAGTGAAAACCCAGTTAATTTCAGTCAATCTAGTCAACTCAGCTCAACCCAAGGTAGTTTTGGCCCAACCTAGTCAATCTGGACCAATTCATTGTGGCTTATATGCATGTATTTCTTTTATATATTATTATATAATGTATAATATATTATAATATATCATATAATGTATACATATATCTTATATGTATATTATATTATATATATTAATATATTGATATTATATAATTATATATATATATATATATCAAAGAATCCAAAGAGAGAGGAAACGTGAGAGAGAGGGAAATTTAGGGAGAATCCAAAAGATTTTGTTTTGAGAAAAGAAAAGAAAAGAGAAAAAAATCTTTTGGATTCAAAAGATTTTGTTAGGGCATATAATCAAAAAGAAAAAAAAAAGAATCCAAAGAGGGGAAGGGAAGAGACGTGCAAGGTGGAGAGAAAAAAAAAAGAAATAGAAAAGGGAGAATCCAAAAGATTTTATTTTTGAGAAAAGGAAAGAAAAGAGAAAAAAAAAATCTTTTGGATTCAAAATATTTTGTTAGGGCATATAATCCAAAAGAAAAAAAATAATAATCCAAAGAGGGGTAGGGAAGAGACGTCCAAGAGGGGGAGAAAAGAAAAAAAATCCAAGAAAGAGAGAATCCAAAAGATGTTTGAGAAAAGGAAAGAAAAGAGGTAAAAAAAAATCTTTTGGATTCAAAAGATTTTGTTAGGGCATATAATCCAAAAGAAAAAAAAAAGAATCCAAAGAGGGGAAGGGAAGAGACGTCCAAGGTGGAGAGAGAAAAAAAATAGAGAAGATCTCGGTTTTGAGAAAAAGGAAAGAAAAGAGAGAGAAGGAAAGAGGAGGAGAGGATTTTCTAGAAGAGGGAGAGATAGAGAACGTGTGGAATGGAGAAGGAGAAGAGAAAAAGGAAGAAAAAGAAGAAAGGAAAGAAGAAAAAGGATGAAAAAAAGATTTTCTAGAAAAAAGAAGAAAGGAAAAAAGGATTTTCTAGAAAAGGAGAGAAAAATTATAAATAGGCAAGAGAAGAGAGTGGAGGGTCTCTTTTTGGAGACCATAGAGAGAGGAGAACCTGGGTGAGGGAGAGAAAAATGTGAGTGAGAGAGAGAAAACGTGAGAGAGGGAGAAAGAAAGGGAGAGAAAAGTGAAAAGAAAGAAAAGAGAAGAGGAAAAGAGAGAAAGAGAAGAGAGAAAGAAGCAGAAGAGAGGAGAAGGAGGATTCACATTCAAAGAGGGTTGATACAACCTCCAATTACCCTTCATCAACGGTTTCGCTCAATTTGAGCCCAAGGTTAGTACTCTAAACAAATTTAGAGGTCGTTAGAATGCTCGAATGCCAATTTTGCTTGAAAAAGGCTAATTTCCATGAAATCTCAATCATGACTGCTCTATTACATGCTTGTTAATGTTAGGATGCCTATGTCTAACATTTTTCATGAATGATAATTTGTCTAAGCTATTCAATTACGAATTTTTGAATGATATACAATGATGTTTGATGTTTTTTGTAAAATTCATAAAGTGATTTTCTGATCTAAAAATTCCAGATTTAGGGTTCAAACTTAGGACGTACATCATATGTATTTTTTCTAAGCTTTTGAAGCCCAAAATTTTATGGAGGTCTCTCTGATATGTTAAAAGACTACCCTAAAAATTTTGTTTCATTTGGAATTGAATAATTATATCAAATAATTTGTCTTTGACATTGCTATTTTTCTCGGATGTAATGCAATCCTCCGTCAGAAAGTCTCTAGACAAAGGCCTTATGGCCATAATCAGAAAATACACTTAACATGAACTTCTTATACAGGAATATTTTCTAAACAATGGCACTAGTTTCATATTTTTTCCATTTTTTGTTGAATTGATATCAATTTTTAAGTGCATAGTGCTCTGATTTTAAATCTATCATGATATACTGATTTGCATGATTGAAAAGAGTCATTTTTTACAAAGAAAATATACTGTTTTAACTTATTTTTCTTAATGAAATTTTAGATCAGACAGTTATCTACATAGACATATGTCTATATTTAATTTTCATTAATAATAGAATTTTATTTGGAATTTATGGTGCAACTGGTCAAAAATCTGGAACAGATTTGACCAGTGCACATGTTCGGTTTTAGGACATATCTTTGACCTATTTTTACTTTCTGTTGGGATTCAAATCCTTCATATGAAATATAATATATTAAGTCATCGTTATATGAAAAATAGTCGAGCTTGATTTGAATTTCGAAAGACCTACTTATGGTCATTCTTGTATAATGTGACAAATCTGAATACAGTTCATAGTTTTGTCCATTATCTGGAACCTTGTGTCACAATTTTCACAGTTTTGAGTCATTAATCTTCCCAAATTTCTTCATAAGAAGTAAAATTTTTGAAAGAACATTGAACATATATTTGTTTTGATAATTTTTCACTTTTCAAAAAAAAAAAGTTTCATTGATATCTCATTCATTATAACATCAATGATTGTTTAAATGAATTCTACCATATTTGGATAAATGGCTATATTTGGAGCATTCATATGCTTTGTTTGGATTGTGCATACCATGTTTGCCACATTCCATGTATTGCTATTTTTGGTAGAATAGATAAATTTTTACCATATTTTAGCAAAATCTTAATTTTTTTTAAGTCTTACTATGCTTAGAAAATAGCATATAAGATCTTTCCTTTTTTTGAAAAATTCATGTCATATATGCATTCTATGATTGGTACTTACCATATTGATATATAGATGCATATTAGATCTTGCATATTAGATCTTGCCATATTAGATCTTGCCATGCTTTGATCTTGCCATATTAGATCTTGCCATATTAGATCTTACCATATTAGGCTCTTGCCTTATTTGCAATACATGCCATATTTGAGAGATTTTAAACAATCTTACTACATGTAAATTTCTTGCCATAAATATTTTATATGCCATATTTAGATAGAATATTCTATTTTGGGTAATAATTTAATTTATGCAACACCCTAATCGAACTGCCATATATGTACACTTCTAGAAGACAATCTAGGTGTGGGGACGTGCATTTTGGTACCCACATTCTTGGGAAGGGCATAATGGGAATAATAAAAACCTTAATAAAGAAAGAAAAAATGCTTTGCCAAACCTTTCAAAATTAGAATTCAGGATGAAAAGGGTAATTTAGGACGATTTTGCCCCTCGGTAAACCCTAAACCTAGAATAGGTTCTAAACCCTAACCTAGAATAGGTTCTCAATCCCACACCTAAAACAGGTTCTCACTTTCTAACCTAGAATAGGCTATATCTCGAACTACGTGGATTCTGATTCCTAGGGCAAACCCTAGGATACGTAGGCTATTTGGGAGAAACCCAAATTTGGATCCACACTTTAGTCCACTCGGACTATCCATAGATCCACTAGGATATCCACCAATCATTCCCGAACTATGTGGATTCTGATTCCTAGGTCAAACCCTAGGATACGTAGGCCATTTGGGAGAAACCCAAATTCGGATCCACAATTTAGTCCACTAGGACTATCCATAGATCCACTAGGATATCCCCCATATTTTAACCCAAATAGGGTTATCCAGTTTCGAACTACGTGGATTCTGATTCCTAGGTCAAACCCTAGGATACGTAGGTTATTTGGGAGAATCCCAAATTTGGATCCACACCTTAGTCCACTCGGACTATCCATAGATCCACTAGGATATCCATTCCCATTTCAACCCAGAGTTTCGAACTACGCAGATTCTGATTCCTAGGGCAATCCCTAGGATACGTAGGCCATTTGGGAGAATTCCAAATTTGGATCCACAACATAGTCCACTCGAAATATCCGTGGATCCACAGGATATTTATCCACACCTTAGTCCATTCGGACTATCCATAGATCCACTAGGATATTTGTCCACATTTTGACCCACATAAGGTTATCTACATTCTAATCCAGAATGGGTTATTCATATTTTAACCCAAATAGGGTTATCCTTAGATCCACTAGGACTATCTATCAGTCCAAATGGACTATCCAGATCGTAACCCATAGGGTTTTCTCAGCCTTTCAAGCATAAATTTCAACTTGAACAATAAACTTAATTATGTACAAGCATAAATCACAGCCATAAACTTTAATCACACCTGAACTACGAAGGTGAACCTGATTTTCGGAATAAATCTGTAATACGTAGGCAATCTGATGGATACAGATTCGGTTTAATGATATCAATCCCCTTGGTTTGGTTTGGTTTAACAGATAGAGTGTAGCATAGGAAAGGCATAGGAGACCGATTTTGATCGGGTGGTTTGGGTGCCTAACCCCTTCCCATAATTGTAACCTGACGCTTACCCAAATCTCTGATGGACCAGAAATCCAATCTCAGGGTCATGAGTCAATCGAAGTTTTACCTTGGGGTGAGATTTCACATTTCTAACGTCCTAGACCTAAATCTAGGTGGCGACTTCTAAATATTTTCATCTTTGTCCTCACAGCTGCAGCGATGGATGCAGAAGCTATGTTGGAGTTGCGTGATTCATCATGCGAGTGCAACTCATGCATCTTCGATTAGATTTATAGTTGAATTATTAAGAATATGTAATTGATTAATTTATTTTATCTTATGTCTTAGTCATTTGAAGATAATTGGATAATTTATTTATGTTATCATTATTTGATTCTCAATTCATTAAATATTAAAGACTTCTGCTATTGTGTATTTATTTTGATTATGGTTGTGGATGTGTATGGTTTAAGTAAAAAGACACAGCCTATTCGAGATCCTGGTTGAACCGTTGGATCATAGATGGTTCATCACACCATTCTGTTTGGTGTAGAATTTGGGATGTGACATGGATGCTCTAATATATGGAAGAGTTGCTGCCCTAGAAGTGCAAGCAGGGGAGGACGAGCATGAGGCTTCATGCGAGTGCCCGTGTACCTCTACGATATTGGATTTGTTTATTTTATTTATTTTTAGTAGGATTTATAAGTGATGTAAGGATAATTATTTACATTCTAGTGTTTTGAATAATTGGATATTTTATTTAAATTATCAATAGAGAACTCAGTTCATTTAATTTAAGACTTTCGTTGTATTTAATTATATTCTATTTGGTTATGTGCAATGGTTTGTATGAGTGGATGTAAGACCCGTGTCAATCTAACCCGGTCTTACCACCTTGAACCAGGTTCACCCATCATGGTCGAGTCAAATGGACCAAGGGAGTGAAGGAGATCGAGATCCCAGGTATCAAATCGACCCAAAAACACTTAAATTAGGGGAAGGGTCGCATACCCAGCTAAGCAGGGTCGGACTTCCCAAAACAAAGAGTCAGGCCCTTAGTTTTGAAGGGAGGGTCGGACAGCTTAAGACCCTAGGGTCGATGGGATCATCGACC